>VWZP01008818.1:3240516-3323355 GCA_013396995.1 Dicaeum eximium | reverse complement strand
CCCCGCCCGGAGGGGCTGCCGGGGCCGGGTGCGCGGCCGGGGTGCGCCCCCGGAGCGGCCGCCGGCGGGGCGAAGGAGAAGGTCGCGCTTCCCTGGAGAACCGGCCCTGCTGGCAGCATCCCAGCACGGCACGGAGTCTTGGAGCGAGCCTTCCATGCGTGTGAAAAGCTGAAAACATACATTCTCCCCCCTCTTCTCACTTTGCCATCTCTTAATCTGTTGGGTTTTGAAGGGAAGGCAAAAGTTTTGGAAGTTAGCAGAAAAAGTTCCGTTTGTTTAATGCTTCTGTGCATGTTCAGTGCTGGCTTCACAATCTACCTGCAACAAATTTGTGGCCAAGACTACATGAAATTAAGTAAAAAGGGGAACCTGATGCCTTTATTTTTAAAAGTAAATTGGAATTCTCTCCCCGATAATTTTTTTGCTTAAAACTTTTGTAAGGTGTTTTGAAAATTATTTATTTTCTAGTGCCTGTGCAGTGGAGCCAAAACACCATGGTTGTATAAATTACACCCTTAACACTGATATTTTCAGCATAGTATAAACGAAGTTTTCTTGAAATTGCTTCTCATGGGTTAATATGATAATCGCTGTTTGTAAGAAAACAATGTCAAATTATTATGTGCTTTGGGTTTTTTAAGCCATCTTTGTTGGCAGACAGCATGTGCACTGTCGTATGAGTGAGAGGCCTGTAGTCCTCTAAAAATTTAGGTAGTTCCCATGGAATGAGTAAATGGTGTTTGAGAGGAGAGGTGAGGTACTTAGATGTATAAAGAGGTGCTTTGTGGAATACAAAATACTTTGCACAAGATTTTAGTCACAGTGGATATTTACTGTTTCATTACATGTTGGTATTATGTAGCCAACATAATTTGGATCCAAATGAATGTTTATAGATTTTAGACTACCTGCTGGTTTTACAATGAAGTTTTAAAAGACTGTGGTTTTCCCATTTAAATTTAATCAAGTAAATAAATCAGTTATTTTAAGGCTGGCTTTTAGGACCCAAGGCTTCTAAATAACTGAAAATTTAATTTAGTTCACTTTACTGGACACTCACTGCCAGCTTGTTCATTACAGGCAGGGTTATGGTATGCTTGTTTGTAATTATGTTTTGAAATAGAGAAAAGTATCCTTAGTCTGTGCAGTCTGCTGATGGTTTTATCTAAGTAATCAGCTATCACAGCTATTAAAAACCAGCTACATACAGTTTTGTCTTTTGAGATAACAAAATGGCCTAAATTAAAGTTTAAAAAAACCCTAACAACCACTTGATGATATCAAGTCGTGAGGATGGAAAAAATATGGAAATGTAGTAAGTAACTGCTTTTCAGTGTTCAGTTGGTCTTCATTCTGTGACTGGAGTGAATTTATGTAAGATTCTTCTTTATTGACACGCTGCTTAAGGGAAAAGTTGTAGTTAAGTTGTAATTAGGTGGGATGATGGAAAAGATAACAGAGAAAATGCTTTTGGTCATTATAGAGTGCAGGGGTAACAAATACGGGTAAAATGCCATAAAAATATGGGTAGGTGGTTGTAGGGAAATTGCATCTACCCATTGTATCTAAAGCATGTTTAAATATGTTGTATTTTGTTCCTGTTGCAGCTTTGTACTGAGAAACTAGTCCTTAAAAACCTAGTATGTCTGGGTTTAATCCATTCAAAAAAAGAAGAAGGTTAATGCTTTCACTATGAAACAATGAACCAACAGTAAAACATTTAATTTCCTCTTCAAGTCCATGTACCTGTTAAGCAAATGCTATGAGATCTTTTCAGAGGTCTACAGGTGCTGTTTAGTTCTGCAGGAAGGTTGAGTTCTTGCAGATTTTCTGTATTTTATAGAACTGGTGGCTGGTAATATTGGGGTGTAGCAGTGCAGAGTGCTGTGTACCTTCTGTGGCATTCCACGTGGCAGGAGTTGTGATGGCCTGTCTGCTCCCTGCAGTTGTGAACTGAAATTCCCAGTCACAGAAGGTGAAGTGGTTGCTGTGAGGACAGTGGAAGACAGTGGGAGCAGAGGTGATTCGTGAGGAGACTGGCTTCACCCGTCGGTGCGCTGGGGAAGTGCTGTCAGCTGATGACACTGATGGTGTGATGTCAGCTGGTGACACTGATGGTGTCAGTGGTGCAGGTACAGGGCTTCTTCACCGTCCAGTGGCTCAGGAAGAAGCAGTGTACTCTGGCCTGGACTTCCTGTGTGCTGGCACACAGCACCTCTTGCAGAAGGAGCTTCTGACCCTCTGGAGGCTCCTAGGAATGAAAATAAATGTATCAAATGTCACACTGTCCAAAAAAAAAAGTATCAGTGTAATATGCTCCACATCCAGTTGCTTCTACAGCAGGGTAGAGTTATGAATATATTTTAAATGGGACATGTGTGTTAAATTTTGTTGTTTGCAATTGAAGTGGTAAAAAGAAGCCCAAATACTATGGTGGGAATTCACTCTGTTAGTGACCGCAGTTTTGTGTAGTGATTAGGAATTTGTAAATCCTGTAATACCTCACAGGTTTAACAAAGGAGAGAAGTACTTATAGGAGTTCTTTGGCCAATCTGGTGTAGTCAGGTATGGTAAACCTGCATCTTCAGTTAAATTCAGTTCCTGAGGAAGAGGACAGGGCTGTTGTTGGAATTATTAAATCCTGCTCTGTGTGTGAGACCACAAAAATGCCTTTTCGAAATGATCCCTTTTATATCATCCTGCCTCCTTGTTTCTCCCCGTGAGAATCTGTCTGTTGCACTTTGTCCAAATCACACTCGAAGGAAACCACAGTTGTATTGAATTGTAAAGTAAGCACAAAGAACTCTGAAATTTTTAATCCCATAGCAAAGTGTGCCCCTTCCCTGTACAAAACTTTCTGTGCACTGAGTAAGAAGGTTTGTTTTGTACACAGCCTCTTCTTTAGAGGCATTCAATCAATACTGCATAACCTTTATTTGATAATTTTTGGCAAGTTTGGCAAAATTTCAATTAAGTCAGAAGAGCACTGCCTTATTCATAATCAGATTTTATTTTACTTTAAAATTACACCAGGTGATGCCCTTTGATTTTTTTTTAAGGCAATTCTTGTGGTTTTAAAATCATAATTCCTATATTATATTAAATTGTAATTCCTATATGTATCATATATATATATGTAGAGGTAACTTACCGAGTGTTTTCTCATGTGTGGTGCACCAATGACATATAGGCTAGGTGCTTTTTGTTGTTTCTCCTTCTAGTTTTTCTTCTGATTTTGTCAATGTTTGGTATGAAGCTCACAAAAGGTCCAAGCAGCCTTGTAGCTTTATCACAGAAAGTTTGTTTTTCTGTGCCTAATTGGTGACAGTTGTTTATTTTAAACTGGTGAAGTAGTGAAGCTACGTAAGTAAGGCATTGCAGAAACAGTAGCTGCTTATCTTAATTTCTTTGGGGAATGTTGTTGCTGCATTATTTGTGTGAACTGTGGAGATAGAAGGAGTAATAGCTAGATTGGTCTGACATAAATAAAGACTGTCTTCTATACAGGGTAAATATGAGCAAGTTAAATGCTTTACTGTTAAATGCACGATAAAAAAAGAAGCCGTACTGTCTCCTCTAAACCTAGAATTATTCTGTTACTTTCTAGCATTTTGTGAACTGTATTTTTTTTTCTGAGCACAGTAACACAGTTGTTCTTAACAATGTAAGGAGGGTGGTTCTAAAATGTTCTTGCATAATAATAAATGCAGTGCAGATGTCATGTATGAATTTACTTTAACACAGAAAGAAAATGACACCACTCATACCTAACCTAGAATTATGCAGAACATCATTAAGTGCTCACAGTGTACTCTGGAAGAAGATTTTTATATTGTAGTAAGTATTTGCAGAGCTGACTCTGCAGGGTTGATACCTTTGCAGGGTTGATACCCAAAAATATTGTGGTCCAGGGTCCACCAAAAAGATTGAACTTTATTTGACCAACAAATAAAAAATATACCAGTGCATCTTGCTCCCGTAAAAGAACAACTGAAGAGCCTAATCTTTCTGAATGCACATGATAATGTCGTGGGTTTAATTCAGCCCTCCAAATGCCCTTGTGGAAAGCCAATCAGTGTTAAGCTTAAAAATTCCCCACATATTAAATAAAACTGCACAGGTAACTGGTAAAGGACAGACATCCATTGTTATTGGTAGAAGGATATTTCTGACAAATCCAAATCTTGCTTCTGACCCACCAGCCCCCCATATTTAAATGAAACTAGTACAATACCTAAAGGATTTCAGGAGGTAACAGTCATAGCTTATGGAATCATAAAATCTAGCCACTATGACCTGTTGCTGGGCTACTGTGTACTGCCACATCTCATTAATACCTCATTTTACTGTCTTTCATCCCTAATTAGCTTGGATGATCTTAATTCATCTGAGGTAAAATCCTTATGTATTTCTCTTCAAAACAGCCCCTCACCAAACAGGCTTGCAAGCATTTTGTCTTCATACACTTCCAGATACTATACTGGGTGAGAAGGCTGCTCTGGTAAGAACCAGCAAAATTAGAAACATTCACTGTCTTGGAGTTGTTTTTGTGTGTAGAAAATGAATTTATGACTCTTTGGAGTCACTTAGACTAAGTTGAGAGAAGTTTCTGATAGCTCTGCCTAGTTATTGCTTGTAAACATATTGCTTGTGGTTTATCAGTTGTGTAATAGTGTGTTTTTGGCAACCTTGTCCTTGCAGGAAGCTGCAGGTTTGCTGTCAAGAAGCAAGCCATGTCATCCTTAATAGAGAGGATGTGCATCTTAATAGTGATAAATGCATCACTTTGTGCAGCAATCTGGATTTCTGTGCAAGTAGACAAGCAGAATGTTTGCCTAATGTTTCCAAGAGAAACAAGGTTGCTCTGCTGCTGCTGCAGCAAGCTTTCCTTGTCGTTTGGTAACTTTTGCTCATATTTACCATGTTGCTCCTGTTGCCACTTTGAAGTCCTTGTTTTATAAGTTCCACTGATCTGCCTCACATTTTCTTTATTGTCATCTCATGGCCTACAAAAAATTTACTTTAAAAAATAAAAGGAAGCTTTTGGAAGCTTTGTTTGATGTAATTTTCTGGGTAACAGAGTAAGCCATGTGAAACTAATACTATAGAGTTTACTCTGACCTTTTTTTTCTATCAGCAACAACCTTCGGTGTCGCTGGAGTGTCTTCATATCTGGTTGCTGAGCACCTCGAACTCCTCCCTTCAGCCAGTTATCACTGTGACAGCTCCTTTGAAGGAGGCAATGCAATGGGTGTTTGCTGGTTCCTATTTTTTCAACTAGTCAACATTTTAAAAGAAACAAAAAAGAGCAGCTGCTTGGCAACTGTACGATTTTCTAGTTGGTCTGCTGGTATAATCAACATGAGAGTTTTGATTAGGGAGCCTTATCTTGCATGTGATTGGTGTTTAAATTAATAAAGACATGTATGTTGCTTAGTTCAGTAGTTTTCAGTTTGCTTTAGGTACAAGTATTTGCTCTTCATTCAGTTAAGGCTGTTGGAAGTAATTACAGTGAAACCCATGCTAGTTTGAATGAAGAACTGAAGATAAATTCAAGCCACTAGACAGAAACATATGGAGGGTTTAGCTATACAGTCCTCTTCCTTCTGTGAATATTAAATCTGCAGTTCATATGTACTGTTCCATCCATAACTGAGAAATTGTCTGGAATAATGGAGACTGAGGTGCCATGCAGTACTGTGCTCATAACCAATGCTTTTATCCATCTCCAGCTGCCTTGGAGACCAATCAGCTTTTTCTGACAGGAAATAACCTGGATTTTGTTGGATTTTCCCCTGCTGCTTCACAGCTTGAATCCACCAGTGCTGCCAGGCTGTTAATAAGGTCATTCATGAATTTTTAGCTAATAAGTAATATCCTTATGAGATGTGCCTATGGCATAGATCAATAACTTTGCACCAGAAAGTTTGTCACTTTCTCCTCTGGTTTCTTATGGTTTCTATAGCTTCAAGTTAAAGATCCAAATCCTGTATCTTTCACACATTTGCTGGCCTGACTGTAACACAAGGGAAAGACTGCAAACAAATCTTGACTAAGAAGCACAGGCTGCAGCTATACATTTTTTGTGCTCTGAATTCTTCCTTATAAATACATAGCTGTATTTACGTTTCAAGTAAAAACTGAAACAAAGCTTTCCACGTGTGTGTGAAGGTGGTAAGAGGCATCAAACCATCTGTGTCAAGTGTTAGAAATACTGCTTACAGCAGTGTGCACTAGGGAGGCTGGCTGCTGTCTTTGTCATAGAAGTGATACAAGAAGCTCAGCAGAATGGAACTAAACTTCAGGACTTTCAGCACAGTATAGTTTTGTCTTCAAAGGCATTATTTGCTAGTAGTTTTGCAGCAGTCCTGTGAATGGTGTTGCAAGTATGTGGTTGGTTCTTGGAAAATTATGCTATATAAATGTCACTGTTTGTTGTGGTTCAGTGGTTTTCATATCAAGTTTGTTCAGTTTTCTATAAGATGTGGTTTTTTCTAGTTCTCAGCCTTCCAAGCTTGGCTTGCCTTTTTAGAATTAAACTTTGCTCTTGGCTCAAGACATTTCTTTGCAGATTGAAGTTCAAAAGGTTACGTTTTGGTCCAGTGTAATTTTCATACTTTGTGATACACCTTCAAAAAGCTACACAGGCTGTTCCATGGGTGATCCTGCAACTGGAATTCAAGAGCTCTGCTCATCAGCAAATGTACTTCTAATTAAGACTTACACTTGTTTTCTTTCAGACCAACAATACTAAAGAGTAAAACAAAATGAATGTTTATAAAATTTAAAATAAAAATAAATTATAAAATTTATCAGTTAAGAGGAAATCAAATGTGGGGGTATTTTGGTTACTGGTTTGTTTCGGGTTTTTTTCCCAATAAAATTGCATGGTTCTCAGATCAGATCTTTACTTCAGTCCATTGTTACCCCAAAAACAGAGAACTGGAAGCTTCCATACAGTGACAAGAACGAATAATAAAACCCAAACCAAACTGACTCCTGAAGGATTGTGTGTGAGAATTTGGTAACTGTCAATGTTCTCTAAGGGTGACACCTGTGAAAAGTTAACCTTTTTGGATGGTGCTGTTGAAGATTAGACAGGAGAAGCGATTCCAGGACTGTGATTGTATACAGAGGCCTCTCAGAGTCTTAAAATGTGCCTTGCCTAACTTACTTTAAACAGTGTCTAAAAATACCCCTTTCAGAACTGGATGTAAAAGGGTGCTGATTATTTCAATTGGCACTTGCAAGCTTAATAGAAGTTTCAAGTGAAAAATAATTTCATTTGTACTATTAATGATCTTGTAAGTTCAGAATAACTTTCGTTTTTCTTGTTGATTTGCAGCTGCTGTTGGCTTTCTGGCAGTTTCCAGTGTCATTACCATGTCAGCTCCTTTCTTTATGGGGAAAGTTATTGACATTATTTATACAAATCCCAGTGAGGATTTCACTGACAGCCTGACCAGCCTGTGTGCCTTGCTGAGTGGAGTCTTTTTATGTGGTGCTGCTGCTAATGCTACTCGTGTCTACCTCATGCAGACTGCAGGTAAAAACAGAAGCAAAAGTGGTACTGAGAGTCATCTTGTTCTTCGCAGAGTGAGGATATCTAATGATCTTAAACAAATTCTTGGCAATGGCCAAGAGGTGATTTTGGAATCGGTACAGTTTTTTTAACCAGAGCAAAGCTAAACTAATAGTGCAAAGATAAGTATGCTGGAATGATTGCTCATTTTTATTTGCTGTTAGGTGAGATCTTAAAGATCTCATCTAACACATCTTACCAGACTATTTTCCCTGTAATGTGCCTTGTTTGGTGCTGTGCAGTCCTGTGATTTTTATATTGTTGGTGTTTGTGTAAAGTCTCTTGTGTCATGCTTGACTGACTTATGTTTTTGACAGGACAAAGAATTGTGAAGCGTTTGAGAGCAACCATGTTCTCCTCTATTGTGAAGCAAGAAACGGCTTTCTTTGACAAGACCAGAACAGGAGAGCTGATAAACCGCTTATCTTCAGATACAGCCCTTTTGGGCCGCTCAGTGACTGAAAACATTTCAGATGGGCTCAGGGCAGGAGCACAAGCATCTGTGGGGGTTGGAATGATGGTATGGTGGTCTCTTACTTGCTTGACTCTACTTGTCGTTTCATATTTGTTTCAGTTCTATTAGGTGAGTGTGAGTCAGTCCAGTAACCATTGTGTGCTCTTGGGTACAAGTGTTTATCTACAACAGATGTAGAGATTATTGGAATAGGTGATGTGCCCGTAGCCAGCCACTTGGTGTTTACTCAGAAGCAAAATTTGGAGAATGGTGGATTGACATTAACTGCTGTTGCTACCCGAAGTTATCAAGCAAAATGTAGTAGGCAAATCACTGAATTCCATTCTTACTGAAGATACTAAAATCAGTGATAACATTCCCATGGTTGTAGGTAAAATATGATATGAAAGGCCTGATAGAAAAATCATTAAAGTTGGTTGATTCTGGTTAAAGGCCTAGGTGAGCAAAGGCAGCACTGCATATCTAATTAATGCTGAGGATTTTTACAAGTATCAATCTTTCTGCTTTAGTCTGACAGTAAAGAATATGTTTATGTAGGAACCTTGTTAATGAAGGCTTCAGTGCACGACATCAGTTAATATTCTTCGGTGGTCAGTTGGATTACATGAACATCTGACTTCTCTTGAGGATTTTTCTTGTGGCATGAAATTTTTTATGCTTCTGCATTGGTTGCAATTTTCTAAAATGAAGGTGTAGTAATTTCTGGTGTTTACTTGGAGTTAGAAACAGACAGCAAATAGTGTCCTCTTAAAAATAAGTATCCAATATTGTCATTATTAGAAACTGTTAAGAATTTCCACTATGAAGCTTTAAAGCTTTAATATTTTGTCACTGATAAGAATTGCTGATAAGAATGGCTTTCTGTACTCTCTTACAAAGGGAGTCTAAGGTTTTATCTTACCACAGATGAAAATGAGATAACTGTATATCATGCATTCTGCTCCAAAATGCTGCCATGAGACGGTTGTAAGAGGTAGACTAAAAAAGCTTGCCAAGGAAAGAAACAAGATATTATTATGAAATAATTATAAAGCCTGTCAGTTATGTTCATTTTGAATCTTTCTGGAGATTTTTGTTTTCAATACAGAAAGCAAGTTGAAATGAAAACACATTAGATGTAATGTTAGTAAATCTTTTGAAGAGAACCTCTTTAGGTGCTTTGATGATTATCAAGTGTTAACTTTTGCATGCAATAAATTAAATCCCCTGTTCCACCCATTTGTGGGTGCTAGGGAGTACTGGTAACTCTATCTGTTTGTTTTTCAGTTACCCAGAAGTACTGTATGATATTTCTCTACTCAGAGCTTTTGTATTACACCATCTATTTAATAGTTGTGAAAGCACTTTAGAAACTGTGTAATAGCTTATGTCTTTCAGCATCCCCAAGAGATTTCCTGGTAGGCCTGTTTACTGGCAGGTTAAGATGCCTGACTAAGACCACACAGTGAACCAGTGAGAAAGCTAGAAATTAAATCCAGAGGGCTTTGTTTATAGCCCTTTGTTCTAACCTCCCAAATGCTGTGGAAGAATGGATATCTTGCCTGGAAAAAAATTAACACATTATAAATGAAAGCATGGCAGCACTGAATCCCTACTAGCTTTAGAAAAGTAGCAAAGGACGTTGCACTTCAGTATTTTAGGGATTATTTTTAATCTGAATGCTAAACTCTGACAATACCTTTTTCTTCTAGTTTTTTGTTTCCCCTAGCCTTGCTGCATTTGTTCTGAGTGTTGTGCCACCTTTGGCTGTCCTGGCTGTGATTTATGGCAGATACTTGCGAAAGCTTACTAAACTAACTCAAGATTCTCTTGCAGAAGCAACACAGGTAACCATTCTAGTTAACTTTAAAGTTGCTCTAATGTATTTAGGTTAATACCTCTAAAGTTACAGATCTTCTGAAGACAATTGTACTGTTAGTTCTGACCCTGTAGTTTTGCACCTTAGTAATGTGAAAGGTAAATGTCAGTAACATCTCAAAAACAACCATGCTTCCTTTGTCCATAACAATATAATACAGAGATACTAGGCCTTGAGAATTTGGAAATGTAAGAAATGACAAGGAGCTGAGGCTTTAGCTTTGTGAGAGCATTAAAAAAAAACAGCCTTTGAAGTCTTGTGTAAGGTGTTACCTGGATTTGAAAATCACTTTTCTTGGATTAAGGTTTTGAGCTTGAAGCTGTCAGGATCATACTGGATGAATGCTTCCTTTGCTAGCAAGTCCGTCTCTGAAACGCATCCCTGATGCTTGACCTTACTGTCAGCTCTTAAATGTTTGTGGAGCCTGTTTCTTAAACATTTTCCTCAAAGGCTTAGGGTGGGGAAACATAAAGCATAGAAATATAATTAGGAAAGCTGTAGTTAAAACAGTCACAGTTGTCAGCTGTTATAAACTTGGGATATCCTTTGTAGAACTGTACAAAAATTAGATTAGCTCACTTCTGTTTGTCTTCCTCAGACTGTGTTGGTGGGAAGCTTGTGCCTTTGTAAACCAGATGTGGGAATTCATATTAACAAGCAATTATTGTGTCCCATTCAAATTTTCAGATTGAATAGGAGATGGAAGAAGGAGAATTATATTTTTGTATCATACTTACAAAAGGGGAACTTGTTTTTTCTAAGACCATCACAATGTCCATTAACAACTTAGTGTAATTGGTTACAGTTGAGGTATTTTAGAATTAATACTTTGATGTTTAGAAGTTAAAATACTGAGCTGAAATGAGACATTGGTAATTGGGCTAAATTAATTCCCAGCATTGCTTTGATCAAATGAGTGGAATTGTTTTAGGAAATAACTGCAGGGTTTTTTTGCATGACTTAGTACGAAACAGAATATTCTTTATTTTTTGACTTCCCACATTGTTGTTGCATATTGTGAATAGTAACTTCCCTATGGGTGTTGTTCACACCAAATTTTTTAACCCTACTTTTATATCTTGAAGGTTTTTTTTTTTTAAAGTGCCTGGGCATGCAGTTTGCTTTTAACTTTAGAATTTTTAAAAAGGGGGATTGGGGTGGGGAGAGGAAGGCATAAGAAATTTTCCAGTGCTATCCAAAGATATGTAGATTAGTGAAGTGATATTGGTTTAACTTTCAGATATTCTGTAATGTGAACGTTTCAAATTGTGTGTCTCTGTGGATCTGTTTTGTGCTTTGCTTCAATGCAGTTAGCTGAAGAGCGTATCGGAAACATCAGAACAGTTCGAGCTTTTGGGCAAGAAGTGGCTGAAATGGAGAAGTATACAAATAAAGTTGATTATGTGCTACAGCTGGCTAAAAAAGAGGCACTAGCTCGGGCAGGCTTCTTCGGAGCAGTAAGTATATTCAATGAAAGTAAGCCAACCATGTTATGCAAAGTGTCAATTATTTTAAAACTCTCTATGGTACTTAAAAATCTGCAAGTAAATGATTGAGAATAAATTAAACCTACATAAAACTGTGGGAAGACTGGACTTAAATCAGTCTAAATTGCTGTGAAACTGCATCTCAAGATAAAACAGTATGATAAAGTCACTTTAAGCCTCAATTTCTGCACCACACCCCATAGCAGGGGACTACTTATCTGAGGCTGCACCTTCTATTCAAGGAATTAAACCAGTGGAAACCTTCCCCTGCCCTTAGCATTTAGAGGTCTGGCTCCCCAGTGAGAGGAGCATCGATGCATAGGAAGGTGGGGAGTGCACAGGTAGGGAGGCTTGGATTTTTCCATAACTGTTTGTCTAATTGAATTCTAAAACTGGAACATAACTGCAGACGATCAATTCTTCCTTGGTCATATGGTTGAGAATAATGTTTAGTGTTCCTTTCCACCTTGGAGAAAAAAAAGCCAAAAAAGAGTTGCTTGCTTTTTGAACACTTGTTGGACAGCACAATGCCACTGGATGTCTGGCTGGCTGTTGGCTGCCCTTACATTGGAATTGTTGAATTTACCTCAGTCCTCCAAAAGCCTAGATACCTAGAGTGTGAGAGTTCTTCTCATTACAAGGAAAGTTCTGAAACAACATTTTAGAGGATGAAATTTAAGATGTTTGTGACAAAATCTGCCTTTTCCTTTTTCCTTAGACTGGCCTTTCTGGGAACTTAATTGTCCTCTCAGTGTTATACAAAGGAGGATTACTAATGGGCAGTGCCTACATGACAGTTGGTGAACTCTCATCTTTCCTAATGTATGCTTTCTGGGTTGGCATAAGCATTGGAGGTATGGAACGGGAAATTAGATTTTCTTCACTTCAAAGCACTACAGTCATTATAGGGGTGGGAGGGAAGAAGCCCTTGAAAAATCCGACATTCTTAAAGAGTCTTCCAAATGAACTTCTCAGGATTTTTTTTTTTAATGAAGAGTTAATGAAAATAATAATCTGTAACTTAATATAAGCCTTCTTTTTCCCCAAAAGAAAGGTAGTTGTTTTTTCAATGTTTGCATGTGACAGTAATATATTACTTTAATTTTCTTTAGGTCTAAATTAAGATACTTGCTGTATTGTGTAAAAAAATAAAATATGTGGGTCTATGTTAAGCATACTCTATTTAGAAAGGCATGTAACATTTAGCTGTAATTCAGTATAGAGTGTCCTCAACTGGAAGAGTAAACAAAGTGCCAGCAGAATACTGCACTTGGTGCTAACTTCTGGTTTTCCTTACTCACTGACTCCTCCCAGGAGCCTACACTCTGTAATCTGCTGGCCCAGCAACAAGCTGTTCATCTTTTTGTCAGAGCTGTCTTCATGGCTGCATACAGGCAAAAATGAAGATAAGTGGCTCAGAAACTCTACAACTTAGTGGAATCATTCTCCTTTAAAATGAGTCTGTTACTTCTGATAGACCAGGAGGGCGATGCAGCTGGCCTGTATTTTTGTTTTTTAAGACTAGGCCTGATATCACAGGGAGTACAAAGATGTGCTTGAGGGCAAAATTTAACAAACCTGCTTCCTTGTATATCAAAATTCCAGTGGCACCCATTCCACTACCAGGCCCCTTTTTTCTCTTTTTAAATCATTGAAGTTTGGTCAATGGAAAGATACCTGGCACTTTGAAAACATGAGACAAGCTAATATTAAATAAATGACAATTAGAAGCACTGCTAAAAATATCATTGAATTAACTTTTATTTGGTATAAAAACATATTCTTAAATTCTAGTTCAGATTTTTGTAGAATGTAGTTCTGCACAGAGCTCATGGGGGCTCTGAAGCAGAGGTGTCTTGCCACAAGAGCCCTGCCTTCCTAGGTGCCTACAAGGCATATAAATCCTCCAAGTGTGTATGTCATCAATACATATAGGAGTCGATGCGATAACTGTGAAATTCACTGCATAATCTGCGACTTTGCCCCTCTTTGTAGTAAGTTTGCCATGTTTTCTTCCAAACACAGAACAAGGGTTATGGAAAAATAAAAACGTTTTCTAATTTGTATTTGCTGTCCATATTATCTAATGTTTTGTTTACGAGTGGCTGTGAATTTGCAAACCTCAGTGTTTGAGTTTGAAGTTGTTCTGTGAGGCTTATGCCTTCCCCTGCCATGCTCTGCTCTAGGATGTGATTCCTTGGCTCTTTTTTCCAAGCAGACAGCTTCTTGCCGTGGCTAGTGTTGCAAACTTTCAAATAGTCCTCAGCAGCAGCATGATGAAACACCCTGCCTACACTTACAGACTTGTGACCTTGAGCTGAGCTTCTTGCTCTGCAAAAATAAACCAGTAAATCCATTACATACATATTTAGATATACATGTTTTTTATATGCACCTTTGTTTTTTTGCCCTCCTGAAATAATCCTTAACAGTGCAAGCACTTTACAGTATAAGTATGTTTATTCTGTTGGAATTCAAAGATCATTAAATCAGTGTCTTCCTTTTGAAAGGCACACAAAAATTTAAGAAATTTGACATTTTATATCTATGTACTGCTCCCTTTTTCGTACTATGTTGGTTTCTGTGTTTATGTCAGCTGGAAAGCCCTTCAGCCAAGCCACCTTCAAGATGATTCACATAGCTGCTAAGAGCTGGGACCCAGTGCTATGTGCAGGCCTCATCCTTAGCTTTTGCTTTCTCCAGTACGGTTTGAAGTATTCTGGCATGGGAGACACATTGTCCACTCTCCACACACCTTCTCAAGCATCACTTCAGCCTTAGGTTTTGTGCCCACTCTCTGCTGTGGCTCACTCAGCCAGGCTCCCCTGTACTAGTGTAAACCCATCTGAAAATATGAGCATTCAGAATACTCTGTTTTACTGAATGATCTGGGAATGTAGCTGGTTGAATGCAAAGCCATTTTCCTCAAGTTGGGTGCTGTTCTTCCTGACAGGTGAATGAAAAAGTACATACATGAGCTGAAGTGTATTTACATTTTCTTTTCTTCAGAGTGATTTGTTTTACAGATATAAATAAGAATGGTGAATAAGGGTTATTGGCAGCTCTCAAATGAGACTAGATAGGATTTAACATATTTAACAGTTTGTTGGAATAAAAGATCCTCTACACGTCTGATCTTTCAATGCTGCTGCTGAAAAGTATAATGGTAATTTTATCTCTTCTATGTCTTCCATTGCATATGGATGCATAATACTGTTCTGCTTTTTGTTTAGGTCTAAGTTCCTTTTATTCTGAGCTAATGAAAGGACTAGGTGCAGGTGGACGTCTTTGGGAGCTTATTGAAAGGAAGCCTCAACTTCCATTTAATGGTGGGTTCTTTCTTTGTTACTGTTTAAAGGTTGATTTTGTCTTTTGGGTCAGCAATACTTTTGAATGGTGTGTGTAACACTTAAAGGTAGTACTGACTTACATTCTTTTCAAAGAAACTAGATATAGTCATAATCCTTCTGACTTTACCAAAGTATGAAATAGATGATGAAAAATTCCTTTAATAAAAAATTTTAGAAGCCAAAAGCTTAGCTTAATTAATTACTTTTGGTTTAATTATTTTTATTTATTTAATTCAGAATATGATTTTAAATCATATTACTTTCTAATTTATGTGACTGAGGACATGGTAATTTCTAGCTTTCTGGAATTTTTTGTTGATGTTATCACTACTTCCTCTTGATTCAGCTTTGGAGTGAAAAGAGTGGAAAGAAGAAAAAGGAGAGGAGGGAGGAGCTCTGAGATGGCTGTATCTCATATTTCCACTGAACCATTTACCGTGCTCATCTCTAATGGCTAAGAAATGACCAGAGAAGCTTTCAAAACCAGCTGGTTTTCATTAAGAGTATTGCAAGCTTAAACATTTCATACTGATCAGTGAAAATCAGCCCGTAGTAAGACATGTTGATTTGAATCCTAACTTCAAACACACAGTTTGAGGCCTTGCAGCAACTGAGTTTTTGTGTTGTTCTGCCATAGGAATCAGGGACTGAAGCATAACTGGGAATAAAAGGAAGTAAAGGGTAGGGCTGATAGGGGGACTTCTCCTTCTTGGGATAGTGTGGATGGGCAGCTACAGCAGGTGTTGCTTTTGGAGTGATTTGCACCTTTATCCTCACAGTAATACTACCCACATTTCTTCCTAATTTGGCGGCCCAAGATTTATTTTTGCAGAACTCTGGTTATTGCTGGTGACAACAGATATCTCGGGAACAAATAATAATGTCTTTTCTCTTGTGTCTAGAATCCAAACAAGAGACAAGCACGTAGCTTTTAGATATTTTTACAGTGATATATAGAGGAAGGACTTGTGGTAGCAGACTTCCTGTATTGCTGTAGATTCACTGTTTCAGGCCATGTATAGACTGTGCAATAACTGGAACTGAGAATTAAGATAAGTGATTACTTGCTACTGTGGTAATAATAACGATTATGCTGCAAACACAGGATTTAACAAATACATTTCTTTTTCCCAAAAGGAGGTTTACAGGTTATTGTGAAAACATTACAATGTATATGTCCATAGATTAAAGTCAAGGAAGGAATCTGGAATTGTATGCTCTTGCCTTTTCCATTCCAGTGCTACTATCATTAAACTGAAAGCCTGGACAAGAAATGGAAACCTGGGGAAAAAAAAGCAGAACTAGTGAGATCTTGATTGCTGCTGATGGGTGTCTTTGTTTCCTACCCACAGTTACTGTTTAGCCAAACCTTGGCATGTGCTACCCTATGCTGTGGCTGGTTGGGAGTTACTTGTGTGCTGCATCTGAAAAGAATTATAGGTTTGAGCTGTGCTTCTCCAGCACAAACAAACATGATTCGGGTGTTGCTCTAGTACCACCAGCTTTTATGAAGTTGGTGGGAACTTCATCATTTGGGAATGCAGCCCCACTGTCCAATTAATTTGCTTTGTATGGATATGTGTCACTGCCCTTTATAGGGCTTGAAGAAATTTTGTTTCTTTGTCTTAACTATTTGTCAGCTTTTTCTAGTAATGATATTAAGATAATTGTTTAAGTCAAATGCTGTGTTCCAGAAAGAAGCTGGTTTTATTTAACTTTGGTACTTGTTCATTCGTGGTGGTTCCATTCATGGGAAATTTCACAAACTGAAATTTTCATTTCAGTGAACTGTTGCCCAAGAGTTAGGCCTCTGATTGGTATTTGAATTTATTAAATACGTTTTCCACTGAAAGGAGAAAATAAAACTACAAATTGTCCGTTAGTGCAACAAACCTAGCAGCAGCTTTATTCCAGTACCAGGAACTGCTCTTGTTCAGAGGAGGATGCTGCAGATGACTTTTGTGGCTTGGTGAAAGGGCAGTAAATTACATGCAATATTTATCTTTCTGTGTTCTGTGGTAACAGGACTTTGGCCTTCACCAATGCCTTTTTATTTCATTGCTCCTAATTGACAAAGCCTTAATTGTTTATAGTATGTTCACTAATTCAGATAATTCTATGAGAAGTGATTGTTGTTAGTGGTTAGGTATTAGCAAGATGCAAATTCTCCCTCTTGCTGGTGAGCAACCTGAAACTGCATTCAGGAATGATGGGTATACCACACTATTCACTCATGGCTGAAATATAACCACTGCAGTCCTGAATTGTGGGTTGCAGTTATCCATAGATTGAATGTGGAGATAGATATTTCTATTGAGTGTCTGTAAAGCAACTTCTAGGAGGGCTGAGCTAATTTTTATTTCTGTTCACATTTCTGTATTTTATTCTTTGTTATATAGAGGGAATCACATTAGGCAAAGATGTATTCAGAGGTGCTTTGGAATTCAAAGATGTTGAATTTGCATATCCAACACGTCCAGAAACATCAATTTTCAAAGATCTCAGCCTTTCCATTCCAGCTGGCTCTGTTATGGCTCTCGTTGGCCCAAGTGGTACAGGGAAATCAACAATTGTATCCCTTCTGCTGCGGCTGTATGATCCTATCTCAGGTATGGTTTGTGTGTTGCTCTCATTTGCAACAATTAATGCTTTGCATCTCAGATAAACCTTATAAGCAGTTAGGGCTCCTGTGCTTGAGGTCCATGTCTCCTTCTGGGGTGTATGGTTACCTTGTGGTGGTGCCTGCATAGGTTTGCATTTCTGATCCACCAGTACAGTGTGTGATTCACCAGGGGTTGTCGCTCTCAGCTGTTCCTTCAGACTCTTTTCAGTACATGTCAAACACACTTGACTTCACTGTTTCCTAACTTAAGGTACTATCACCGTTGATGGCTTTGATATCCGTCAGTTAAATCCACTGTGGCTGAGGACAAAGATTGGAACAGTAAGTCAGGTAAGGAAAAAAAAATCCAAGTGGATGAAATAATTTTGTGATCAACTAGCTTTTCCTCACTTTCCTTCTTTTTAAAAAGATATAATCTTGCTTCTCGGTGAAATCCTTCCATAACTGCTGTTGCACATGCTTTGTTCTAAAAATAAGTATTTGGAGCTAGTTCCAGTATTCTGTAGTCTGTTTTTACATAATCACAGAGATCCAAAATGTTAGTTTAGAAGAAAAGTGTGCATGTGGAGACTGGAAGATAAATTGCTGTAAGGTATGACCAACCCAATGCTTGCTATAATTTGTTGAAGAAAGTAATAAAAATCTTAACACTTAATTACCTTCTGTATTGACAGAAGTCACACAACCATATTTTACACAGCCATTTTAAAAACTGACCTTCTGTGCTCTGAGTAGTTTCCAGGAAACCGTAATTTCCATAAGGAAAGCATGAAAATACAGCACGGTTGGCGCTTACTTGTATCGTGCCTCCTTCCTAGCAACCTCCAGACTCTTGAAGTCAATGGTGCCTTAAAAATAAACTATTTCATCAATTAAAATGTTCATTCCCTCATCTCCCCAGATACTTCACAGTGCAATTAACTGTTAGGCTGAGGTTCTGGTTAAAAGCATAAGAGTAACTGAGTATTTGTTGCATTTCAAAACAACTTCTTTATGTAATAATGCCACCAAAAGCTTTTGTGCAAAAATTATATTCCTGTTGGCACATTAGCACTTTTCTTTTTGAAAGAATCTATTCTATTTAAATTATCTATTCCATTTAAATTGCCAGTAGGAGGTCAATACTGGTATTCAAAGAACATGACTCTACCTTTAAAACAGATCTCCCTTACCTTGTTTCAGAACATTTTCTCATTGTACATCACTTGTCCTATCTCACAGTTCTCTGTTGCAAGCTTGAATACAAATTAAATGCACATAATGCCACAAAATCTGTGCAGAGATTAAGAAACGAATCATCATTGTTGGAAATCATAGAATAGTTTGGGTTGGAAGGGACCTTTAAATGTCATCTAAACCAATCCCCCTGCATTGAGGAGGGACATCTTCAACTAGATGTGGTTGCTCAGAGCCCCATCCTTGAATGAGCCTGACTTAGAATGTTTCCAAGCATGGGGCATCCACCACCTCTCTGGGCAACCTCTAACAGTGCACTGTGAAACAGTTTTCCTTATATCTAATTTAAACCGACTCTCCTTTAGTTTAAAACCATCACCCTTGTTCTATCACAACAGGCCCTGCTAAAAAGCCTGTTTCCATCTTTCTTAGAGCCCCCCTTTAAGTCCTGAACAACGGCAATCAGGTCCCTCTGGAGCCTTTTCTTCTCCAGGCTGAACAGCCCCATCTCTCTCAGCTTTTCCTCACAGGACATGTACTCTATCTCTTCCATTATGATTTGTGGCAAAGTACAAAGGAAGGGCTTTTGATATTTTAATGTATAGCTCTTCCTAAACTCTTCCTAAAATATTAGGAATTGAGAGTTATGTTTTGTCCGTTAAAAAAGCAACTTAATTTTTAATTGGTTTTCACTGTCCGTTTTGGTGTTAGGGGAGGAGGTTTTTTATTAGTCTTTAATTCAATTAACTCTAGTTTACATATTCCTTGTATGGATATTGTAAGTGGGGTCTTGTAAGTGGGATTTATGTTATCTGACATAATAGATAACACATGCATACAATTACAGATCTACCATAATAGTTATGTGTTTGCATTTGTCAGGAACCAATTCTCTTCTCCTGTTCTATTGCTGAAAATATTGCCTATGGTGCAGAGGATCCTTCTAGTGTGACTGCAGAGGAGATTCAGAAAGTTGCTGAAATAGCTAATGCTGCTAGTTTTATCAGAGATTTTCCAAAAGGGTTTGACACTGTGGTTGGAGAAAAAGGCATTTTGCTTTCAGGTACGTCTTTATGTTGCTTATTTTAAAAATCTTGATGCTATTGAGTGATGTGAAAATTCCATCATTTTTTGTTACCACTTTTATCTCCAAGCCTGCCTCAAGTTTTAAGAGAATCCACCCCTCACCTCCATTCCCCACTAAAGTACATGGGCCTAATTCTGCCCAGCCCAGGAATTCAGTTAAAATTACCTGACATCTGTTTTCCTGTTTCAATTTACTGATTCTTTTTCCCCAGGTGGACAGAAGCAGCGAATTGCAATTGCTCGAGCTCTGCTCAAGGTAAGCCAGTACCCAAACAACTATTTAACTACTTCTTGGGGGGAGGCAGGAAGGATTAACAAGAAGGAGGTATTTCAATGGGAGAGGTAGGAAAATATTTTAAAAAGGGAAAACTATATCTTTTATGCTAATGAAGTTTAAAAGGGCTGAGTGGCTTAACTAATGACAATTTACTTAATGTCAGTGCTTCTTCCTATCTTTCAGCCATGTTTTTTAATAGTTCTTGCCAAGACTGATGTTAAATCATTGTATAATGGCCCACTTCCATAAGATGAGGTCAAGGATGAAGGAAGATGTTAAGAATGTGGTGCTGTTAAATGCATATATGACATGTCTGTGTTCAGATCTCTGTCATTCATGGGTTAATTTTTCTGGATTGCAGTTTACTAGTACTTCAGATGCCTTGTCTTAGCTTTGAGGGGAGGTGGCCTGGATTTGGACCAAGGTGATATTTTAGGCACAATGTAGTGTCATGTTTTTCTTTGAAGATTGGTATGAGTCTAGCTTCAGGGCAGGCTCTGTGCTGCACAAATTTGAGGGGGCTTCTGAGGATCAGAACAACAGAGAGCTTGGTTTAGGGACAGCTACTGGGCCTTGCAGGGAGGCATTTGGTGCTGATGCTCAGCTGGAAGTTTTGATCCTTGCTGAACACAGTTTACATTCATGTTAAGCCACACAGGTGTCTGCAGAATCCTGGCATGCTCAGTTCTGCTAGATTAATAGGAATCTCCTTATACCAGTTCTCTTTTACCACAAATACTGAAAAACTGATTGTATTTCAAGCCATGCATTTTATACGGTTCATGGGATTAAAGACTTAATTTTGTGGAAGTAAAAAGGTTGTAAAAAGTAAATGAGTAGTTGATATATTGGGATATCTGGGGGTGCAGTGGAGTCGTGTCCGTTCCAGATAAAGTTTAAAGCTTTTACTTTCAACTTTATCCAGGAAGTTTAGGTTATTTCTGTAATTCAGTAGTGAATTCTTCTAAGAGATTTGAGTGCTGGCAATTTTTTTTTAACAATCTAACTAGGAGACGTTCTTAAATGCTAGTTCTTAAGTACTCTGTGTTTTACCTGTGAGTGAAATACTGCTTGTTGGTAGGGCTTTGTTACTTTCAGTTACTAAGACAGTTTTATATAGCAGACTAACTGCAAGCAGAGGGTAGCTGAGCCTCTGTGAAAGAGCCACATAAGAATGTAGAACTTTTGACCACAGTGCTGCCAAGAATGCATTAAAAATCATCTCTCCCCTTTAGTTTGTATCTTTCAAATGGTTATCCAGAAATAGTATTCTGCTATTTTAGTTTGGAAAATTTGAAAATGGAGGACTGTTGTTTCTGTTTTGTCCTCTTAGCATTTAGATTTCTTAGAAGTGGTGCTCTGAATGACGCTCAGTTCTTTTGCTGAAGTAGGTACTCTTACTTGGAGTTTTAAGCGATATGAATCCTGTTCTCTATTGATATAAATATTCAGATCTTGTTTAATTGTTATTATAACCAATTTTACTTTCTTCTCCAGAATCCTAAGATTCTTCTGTTAGATGAAGCAACAAGGTAAGAAGAAAAAGAAATAGAAACTTAGAAATGATGTACCTGTAAAACTCAGATTTGGGAACTGTTCTCTCCTCTTTCTTTCTCTTCATGTTGTTATACATTATCTAGCCCCTTATTGCTCTCTAGTCACAAAAAAGAATGTGCCTTCTAGAATGTGTGACTTGCCTAGGAGACCTATAATAAAAGCTGTTTGTGGAAAGAATAGCTGGTACACTGTGATTTTTCATGGAGTTAAATTCATGGTATGTAACATGATTTTGAAACATCTACGTAAGGCTATTTTGGATCTTTGGTTGAAACTTAGATCCTAGTGTAAAAGAGATAGGATTATTGTGCAGTGTAACTGATTCTTTCTCAACCGACTTAATTCTCAATGCTTATTTTTGCATATGAGCAAATGTAGTGCCAATAACTTGGATGTGAGCACTGAGCATGTTCACAAAACTTTCCTGCAGTTCCAGTGGTTCATCTTCACCACGCATAGAGAGGGTTTGCAGTTTTGGCAAAATAAGCCTCATGCATACAAAACCAACCTGTCTTACAATAACAAATATCCTCCTCTCTCCCGTCCCCACCCCGTTTGTTCCTAGTGCTTTGGATGCTGAAAATGAGTATCTAGTGCAAGAAGCTCTGGACCGGCTGATGGAAGGGAGGACAGTCCTAATTATTGCTCATCGTCTGTCTACCATTCAAAATGCTGATTTCGTTGCAGTCCTTGGCCGGGGTAGAATTCTTGAATGTGGGAAACATGAGGAACTACTTGCAAATCCAAAAGGACTTTTCAGGAAACTAATGCAGAAACAAGCTTTTCTTCAGAATAGTGATACCTTTGCATTAGATTTACAATCCAGGGAAAAGAATATATTAAAAGAAAATGTATGAGATAATGTATGAATAATGAAAACTTACAAACTACAAAGACTATAAATTATGTTTCAGTTATGTAAAGTAAATGTTATATTTTTCCAAAATGTACAAAATATTCTTTTGAAACTTAAATGTGTTTAAACTTTTTATTGAAAGCTTTTTAATAACTATTGTAACTTTTAAAAATGTCTGTCACACTGAGATAATTTCAGTGCATAGATTTTTCTTGTGTTACTTTGAGACTGTCTAGAATCTTGTTTGCTGTAATGCACTGTATGAAGATGTGATCCATTTTCAAGTTAGTTCAGTATTTTAAAGGTAATTAAGTGACAATCTTATCCTCTTCATATCATTGTCTCTCTTTCCAAGGAACTTTCATGTTTGTGCTTGTCAGTAGTCTTAAAATGCTGGAATTCAAAAAGGCATGACACTGACACACTCTGAAAGGCCTGTCTGACTTCCACTGCACTGTCCTTCCAGTTACCGTTTGTTCTGAAATGTGATTATGTGTTCTGAACTTGACTATGATCCCCATCTACAGTTCCTGTAGAGAATTACATATTAAAACACGTTTTAGACAGTATGAAAGCATGAATTGGAGGAAAGGTTTTTGATAAAACAAACAACCCAATGGAAAAAAAAGGCAACCAAACAAAAAAACTGACTTTACATAAGAACAAAGGAAGTGTTTTACTATATGAAGTCACAGGAAAATCGAAAATCTGCATGCATTTTCTTCCCTTTTCTATTTTGTTTCCATTTTCGTTTCTTTAGTTTCACTTCCTTTTTAAGATGACATCTGAAAGAACATGCCCTCCCATATATGTTTTTGTCCTTTTTAAAGGCATATGTAAGTTTTGTATTGTTAATTAAAATTTCAGTGATAGAAATCATGAGTTTTGCCTAACTACTTTATTAGAAACAACTAGTAAACAACCTTCTCAAGGACAACTAGTAAAATAGCAGCATTACATTAATTTGAATGACTGCAGGGGGATATGTTTGGCAGTGAAGAGTTTGCCTCATGTTTCTGATTGAAGAGTCTCTTTCAATAAAATCTCTGAAGATGCAAAACCCCACAAGGAGATTTTACAAAGCTAGAAGCTTCCCAGGTCATATTAAAACTCATCCATGCCAGGAAAACCTGTTGCTGGAAAACCTTATTGGCAATAGCTGAAATACCTAGTGCTGGGCAAGCTTAAAATGATAGTGCCATTAATGGCACTTGGTGGAATATAGTGAAAATATTAGAGAATGAAAACAAAATTACATCCAGATGTGATTTTATCTTCAGATAAAATTTGCCTAGAAGCATATATTGTACTAAAGAGATGCAAAAAATACTCCTGACCCAGTGTTTAATTTCAATGTTGACTATTAGTTCATGTATTTAGAGGGGTTTGCATCTTTTGTCCTCTCTCAAGAGTTTCTCCTTACGTGAGGTCCAGTGAGCCCCTTTATTCCTGTATTTACACAGGTTACAGGAATTACTTGGAGCTGAACTGAATGAGTGTTTCATGTCTTTCGTTCATTAGTTGTCCTGGCAGGTATTGCAGCCGACAGAGAAATGTGAAAAGCTACACAAAAGCTCTAGTCCACCAAAAGGCAAATGTTTGTCATAACAGGTACAGTGGTTAGCAGGTTTTATTCGAGTTAGAACCACTCAAAAAACCCCTTGGGATATTTATGGGACAGTCAAGAACTGGTGAAGTCTCTAACTGGTATCAGTACAAATTATTTCTGTGTAGAAAATGAGATTTGAATGTTGTATCTCTCTCCTGAAGATGGAGTTCTTACAGGACTGGAACAGCGAAAGGAAGCCGACTAATTCCCTGAGGAAATGTAGCTGTGTATAGATAGGGTTTATTTGGCAAAACACAACTATGCATGCTGCATCATTTAAAATATTTTAGGAACGAGCTGTGTAGAGGAGCTTTCAGTTTTTCAAATAATTTGAATGTCACCATTCATGAATGTTGGGAAATGTGGATGTCAGCTTGAATTTTCTTCCAGATTTTTCTGTATTTGCTTGTTTGTGTGTGCATTTCCTGGTTTGGTTTAGGTTGTTTTTCTTGATGAAGTGACAGTAACCTGATGATTTAGCATCATATGTATAAAGAAGGCTATATAGAAGGATACTATATTAATGTAACAATATGGTGATGCTCCACTAAATTTTCGTATTTTGCTTTTTGCATAAAATCAAAGCCAAAGGAGCTTATTTGAATGAAAAAGAAAAAGCACTGACACTGACAGGTACCTCATACTTCAGTTGTGCCAGATGAGCCATCTAAAGTTTATCTCATCTGCATTTGGGTTCAGTCATAGGGGAGCACAATCCACACAGAAAGCCTAACAGCCCTGAATCTATTATCAAAGAACATGTTTTTGAAAACTTATACGATTTTTAAAATATTCTAGTTAATTTTATCTTAACTGATTTTCTTTGTTGATAATATACATTCAACTTCTTCCCCAAGAGGGTGGTACATACTTAACCTTCTAAAAGCTTTTTCATGCCAGCCAATGCCATTGAGCATTTAGTTCCCCTTGAAGGCTAAAATCCCCTTTTATAGCATAGAATAGCTGTAGTGCATGCTTGTTATTTACCATAGATGTGAAACGTGCCAAGGTTTGCAAGGAGTATGTCTTTGTGTATTTATTTACTTAATTAATTAGAAATCTGGGGACAAACACAGGTACACACAGGCTATTTTAAAGATAAGGCAACTCTTAGTGGACGTCCTTCTGAATGGTCTTCGAACAGCTGCTTTTTGATCATATCCAGCCTTTCCCTGCTCCTGCTGGTTAGCGCCAGCTAATCGCATGAACTCAGTCAGGAAAGGTATCCAAATCCACCCTTGTGATCCTCCTGGGAACGCCCCGAAGGACCGAGCGTGGCTTCAGGAACATCTGAGCGAGAGGTCCGTGTTTCACTCTGGCGCTGAGGAGAAGCCCGGGCTGCCGCTCACTCCCTCACGGCCGAGCCGGGTGCCCTGCACACCCACCTGCGCGGCTGCCGCGGGGTTTCCGCCTCTCCCCGGCAGGGGCCGCGCCGCGCTCGGATCCGCTCGGCTCGGTTCGGCCCCACCCGTAGCCGTTCGGCTCCTCCCAGCTCCTCCCGATCACACTCGGCTCCGTTCGGCTCCTGCCGGTGGCGCTCGGCTCCCGACCGTTCCGGCGCGGCCCCGCCCCGCGGTGACGCGCTCAGCGGGCGCCTGGCGGGAGCGCGGGCCCGGTGCCGCTCCCGCATCCCCAGCCATGTTCCCGTCGGCTCCCGCCTCCCCGCGCACCCCGGGCGGGTCGGCCCGCAGGGCCCTGGGCAGCGCCGCGCCCAGCCCTCTCTCTCGGCCGGGCGGCAAGAAGGGCCTGCCCGTCGTGGCGGCGGCCGCCTCGCCGGTGCTGTTCTCGCCGGCGGCGCGGAGGAGCGGCTCCCTCTCGGCGCGGTGAGTCCCGCCCCTCGCCGCACAGCCGGCCTCGCTGTTAGGTGCTCGAGCCCGTGTGGGTTACATGATAGAACTGCACACTAAAGCCCTAAATATACGGTACCACGTGTTCAGCGCTTTGAATACCTCTTACTAGGCTTTTAATTCGCGGGTTCCCCAGATATATCTCTGTGTGATACAAGTATATGAAAGTAATAAGGACTTTCGTATTTAAAAAGAAGGTCAAATAGTCAAAGTCCAGGCATTTCACACACACCCCTCTCCCCATCTTCTTCCCCTGTCTAATCCCTTCCATACGGATCAAAACTGAGATACAGCATGAGCCCCAGATCAGTGTCAGGCTTCATAATCTCTTTTCTCAGGTTTTTGTTGTGTTGTTGAGATCAAGAGGATTGCTCATGTTCAGTTTTGGGGAACCTTTTCTTCAAGTCTGCTTAATAATTTTTGCAAACTTGAGTGCCAGGATTGTTTACTAGCTATGTATCAACTTTTGCTCTGAGGCATCATTTGACTTGTGAGGAGAAATAAAAAGACGGCGTTAACTTGTAAAAGCAGAGAAATTTGCCCACCTAATTGTGTTCAAAAGACAGCACAGACCTGTGCTGTTCCCGAGAAAGAAGGTGGGAAAAGATGCAAGGCAGGTTTTATAAGTGGTGGGAAATGCAGTCTCCACAGCAAGCTAAGGGTGGTGGAAGTGCTGTTGGATCCAAGCTGCCATGGGTGTTTAAAGCACTGCACAGTGTGTACTGCCCAGCAGTGCCAGAGCTAGGGATGGAAGCAGTCCCTGAAGTCAGGGAAAAGCTGCTCCTGACATTGTGAATGTCTTTATCCTGTAGATAACCGGAGTGTAGAGAAGTTGAACAGTGAGTTTGTTGCTGGTGGAGTACTACATATTCAAAGTCAGTTCTTTAAAAATAAAGAATTTGATGATAGCTAGCAACCTATAAGGAAGCCACCAAACTATTGCTTTAGGAGGTGTTCTCAGAGGAAGCATGTTTGTTTTACATAAATCTGTTTCTAAATAGATACTGATGAAGTAAATATCTGCTGAAACTGATTAATAGGCAATAAAAAGTTAACTTTAACTTTTTGTTTTGTTTAAGAGCGACTCCTACTAGAGTTATCCAGTTTCCTACAGCAACTGAGACTGTTAACTACGATGTTAAGGCTTTTGGATCCTCTCTGCCTGTTAAAGTTATGGAAGCCCTGAAGAAGTCTGATGGTAAGAATTGATGTTATTTTTCTCCATGAAAATTGACAGGTGAGAGAATTCTTAACATGTTGTTGATGCCATTGAAATGCTGACTTTACAGGGGAAGCTAAAATGTCTGTGCCTTGCTTTGAATACAACCTGGTTATCTATGTAACAATAAATATAATAATACCCATGTGGGTGTGAATGCATGGAAATATCCTTCAGGTGCTGCTTATGCAATTTATTGTAAAAAACCAAGGGTATAAAGAAAGCTAAGAGTAGATTTTTAGTAACATTTACTTATTGGTTCTTTCTTAGAGTGGATGCTTAATTTTTTTCTTTATTTCAATTTCCATTTATTATCTCTTCCAAAAGCCCTAGTTCAAGAAATTGGTCTCCTAAGCAATTTTTTCTCTGTGGATAAGCTTTTCCTTTATAGTAGTTATAAGACGAACCAAATACATACAATCTTTAAAATAATGTTAAATTGTTGAGCAATTTACAAAGCTATTATAATCTGCTCTAATTAGATGGAAATGTGTTTTAGGGTTGTCTTTTCATTCTCAAAGGCTGAGGGTTTATCAAATGGATTTTTAAACTAGATGTAGTAATTCGATATGTTAATCAAATAGATGGAAATTCTAACACGGAAACTAATTTAATAGAAAATATTTCTTATTTTCATGTAAGAATGAAAGTTTATTGGCTTCAACATTACTCTGCAGTGTTTTAAAAATGTGAATGCTTTAAAAAAGTTATTTTTTTATGTAGCTGATGACCATCTGAGCGTTGAAGTGGATGAAAGCGGATGGGCCTGGCTAGTTCATAAGGAGAGGCTGATTATTTGGAAGATTGGTCAGTCTGCAGTAGCTAAGGTAACTGAAGGGTCAAAATGGAAATTCTGTATTTTATGGTATTTGAACTGGTTATGCAGTTGGGGTTTATTTTTTCAACTGGAGTTTGTCTGGTTTCCTCCAAAAGCAGCAGGATTGATATGAAGTCATGCTAACAACAGTAACTGAAACTCAAGTTTTGAGAGAGCTTCTAATTTTTATATTCCTCTCTTCAGTTTTAATTGTCACCTTGACACTAAGGTTAATTCTTTGTATTTTAATGGGCATGGCTCTTAGATAGTCTTGATAAAGCTTATTTTGATAATTAAAGTTTAGTTGCTATGTTACAGATTGATTTAGATTATTCTGGGACCAACTTTCAACTTGCAACAAACCCCAAAACCACAATTAATTTCAGAGGTAGTGAACATATGTTTCACCTAGATTTCTTAGGTCAAGATTTTTTGGATCTCCTCTGGACAGTATTTCTTTCAGCATTGGTGATGGTCAGAGAGAAACTGTAGTTACAAAATGTGTTTCTTTCAATCAGGACAATGTATGTTAATTATACAGAGGCGTGTCAGGTATACACATACTGGCACTTGGAGAGATTTTTCAAGGGATTAAAATTTTTCTTGTGGTTTAACATCAAGGGCGTAGGGGAGTGAGAAGCATTTCCCCTCTCTAGCCTGTTAGTACCTAATAAGTTCTCTCAAGAATTTCTAGTTTAATTTTTTTAGAATATTGTATTAAAGAATAGTCAAATAATCTCCACTAGAAATAATCCAGTATTGTAGGGTTGTGAGAAACGCTCAGAAATAACTAAAGAAAACCAGTGATATTTGAAAATTTGAAGATGTTTTTTAGCTGTTTGCTGGTTGTGACAACCTTGTTGAAATTGTTTCATGACATTTTTTGGTTCCCTTACACAGTGTCTGGGTTAGTTGAAATGCAGTTTTCAGCAGCATCAAAAAGTCTAAAGATTTTGTGGCAGAGGAATAAGTTCTTCCAGTGTCGTACTTATTATGACATCTCTTTCTTTCTTCTAGTTATCTCTGTGCAAGGAATTGCAGCTGCCCCCCAGTGACTTCCAGTGGAGTTCTAGTTTAGCAGCTATATCTTGTCTCAATTCTTCAGGTGAAGCACCTTCTCTTCAGGTGATCAAATTTCAAATTTTAAAAGCGCCTTAAGAATAATTTTGAATATATCCTTTTTTGTCAAAACATTTGGTGTTATGCTGTCTATTCAAAAGGTCAGGATTGATAGCTGGCAGTAAATACCTTTGAAGTAAACAAACTTCTGCTAGTCCTTTTAAATTGCATCATGTGCATCTTATAGGATGAGATTAAATAATAGTTTCTCTAAGGATTACTTGACATGCTTTCATAACAAACGAAAATGCAGTAAGCTAAGAGGTGTTGTGTTAATAAACACCGGGGCAATCAGAAATGGAGTCTGACCAAGGGCAGTTTAAGTGTGCTGGCTGAAACATGGTTCAGTGGAATAATTCCCAGTATCCAAAGGTGAGAGGCAAACCCCAGCACCTTCCCTCGGCTGTTTTTTGTAAGGAAGCTGACACTGGAGGGACAGACTTAATCTGTCTTGACTGATTGGTCTCCTAAGTGGCCTTTTTCCTAAGTTACTGTGCTAGAGGATGAGGTTCGAAGATCAATTGTGTTAATGTGCCTGTTACTATCATTCATGAAAAGAACTTCTCATTTTCAGCTTAGGTTTCAGTTAATACATGTGATGCTCTGATAAAACTGGCTGAGAAGCTGTCCTTGGAAGTAAGCAGCAGCACAGAATATGTAATACGATCTTTTCTTTTGATTTGTTGTTGCGTTACTCTTCCAGATGATAAAATGCAATCTTAGTATTTTGGGATTATCTCACAAAACCTGAAATGTTCTGACTTAGTCATATCCAAAGATGTTTAAGAGGAAGTAATGCACATAACCCTAATACTTTGTTTATTGTATTTTTAAATTTCATTGTTCTTTAGCTTGTGAACTGAAAGTCAGTGTCTAGTAAAAATTGGTTAGAAAACGCCAAGGAGCTCAATAACGACTCCCAACGTCAGTTCTTCTATTGTTCTGTCATTTTTATATTTTTTAAACAACCAGTAGATTAAGTACAATGCATTTCTCTAAATCTCTACCTGAACAGTCTCTTGCTTCACAGTTTTAATTTGATATCTGTGATTTCCTGAGTTATGCTGTAGGCCTTTACAGTTGAAGAGAAAAGCCACCATGTGATTTGATATGTCTCTTAAAGACACCTCTGCTCTCTTAAAGAGCAGTTTCTGTGTTAAATTATAGTCTAGATTTGAAGTCTTCCATAATAGCTTTTAACTCTTGGCATCTGAAATTCTCCACAGGCTCTTTTCTGTTTTACAACTGTAAGTTTGGTTTGCATTTCAGTAGCAGACCCTGAATTATCAGGAACAAGAACCAGTAGAAAGTATTTGTTAGGAAAATAAACAAGTATAACTTAAGTTGTCCTGCAGAATGTTTTTGTGATTCAGTTCCAAGTTTGTCAGTGTGCATCCATATGTATTTACTACTTTCTTGTGTCTTTGTCACCCACAATCTTGATGTGTAAAATAACATGTTTAAGTTAGAGCTGCAGTCTGATTTAATATTATTATTGTTATTATCATCATCATCATCTTGCCTGTTCTCTTAATTACTTTCTCACTTCAAGTCTCTGGCAATAATGGTTGCAACCAGTGAAGGTTCTGTGCGCTACTGGCCCAATCTTGCACATGAAGGATCCTATACAGACACTTCCACAGACTTTGGAGGCTCTCTGTGCAGTTTCCTCACAGCAGTAAAGGTAAACCAGTATGATTTATATTACAATACCTGTTTTATTTTTTTCCATCTAAAGATAGGAAAAATATGCTCAACTTTATTAGTCTTAAGTCTGCAATAAATGTGGTGAAGGTAACACTATTTTTTGTCATTAGATTCCAAGGATTATGTGAGAGTTTAGTTCTGCTGTTTAACTGAAATTGAGTTTCATGGATAAAAATGTCACACAAAGCTAAGAAAATGAGTCTCTGCCAGTGCTAAGTACCTGAGAGATGTTTGTCTTTTCAAAGGATGCTTTGTGTCTTGTTCAGTGTTTATGCATATGAGCTGGCGTAGAGAATTTTAGCTGACAGTAGAGTTTTCTAGAATGTGATTTTTATATTTTTTTAATGTAGTTACTTTTTCTTTTTGTTAGGGAGGAAGTTTCATTTTATCATCTTCTAGAGGTCAACTAGTCCGGTTGATACCTGATAGTTCTGGCAAGATTCATCAGCATGCCCTGCCACAGGGGCAGGGCATGTTTTCTGGAATTGGTAGAAAGGTTTCTTCTCTCCTGGGTATTTTGTCTCCTGGAAATGATGCTGTGGTAAGCTTGAGAAACATTAATCTTCTTTTAATTTCTCTTTGTAAATTCTAGCCTGTGTTTTAGAAAGGAAAAAGAAAAGATTGTATGAGGATGTGTGATGACAAAAAAAAGACAAGACTCACTCAGCTTATTTATACTTATATTTCTTTGAAATTTGAAACAAAGACAGAAACCATATATATCTGTATGTTTTGTGAAGGCAAATGCTTACTCTTTAGCTCTCACTAAAAGGAGACTGTGGAATAATAGTCCTTCCTGGGGAGTATGCAGTGGTTGCACGTCCTGCCCCTTTCTAGTGATATCCTCATTGCTAATTGAAGAAACCAGCCTGTAATTCTTCTTCAACCAAGGGTTGATGATTGGCTTGATTTTGTCAATGAACTCCACAGAAGTTGTCAGGAACTACAAGAAATGTATTTGGTATAGATGTTCTTTTGTCTATAAAATAAGACTTGGAAGTTACCGTAATGTTCATCTTGAGTGTAACTTTTGTAGATTGCCCAAGGAAATTACTCTTCTTGTGGACTGAGAATGGTTTAGATTATTCTATCCAAATATTCAGGCTTTCCTTTAAACTTTTTAGCTTTTTCATTTTTTACATGCAGATTTCTAGTGTTCTTTGGGATAGAGAGAGATCAAGCTTTTACATGCTAACAAGTTCAAATCTAAACAAATGGGAGATTGATGATTCATCAGAGCGTTACATTCTCAGCTGGGATATCAACAGGATCCTGAAAGAGCATATTACAGATGCAATTTGGGTAAGAGCCAGCCCAACTGGGAAGGGTTTGTGTGTTTGTTTTAATTGATAGCCTGTTTATATACAGTTATACAACAGATATATTTCTTTTTTTAGGGATCTGAAAGTAACTATGAAGATATTAAAGGAGGAGTAAATATACAATACATGGATTTGCAACAAAATCGGTAAGAACGTACACTTGCATCTGGTAAGACCTTATTAATGAGATAAATCTCTTCTGTCTTCTTGCAAAAACTTCATGTAAGTAATTGCAATTTAATTTTACTGGAGTGCAACTGTTGATGAAATAAGCACCTTATATTAGGTAATTAGGTTATCCTATATTTCATGCTATCTTCTTAGTATGAGCATCTTTTCAGCATTACAAATCCTTTACCTGATAATAATTCCCTTTACTTTTTTTAGTGTTATCTTATCAGGAATGTATATTTGTTTTGTCTTGATTTTACAAAGACAAAAAATAAGCAAATGTAACTTGTTCCAGCAGATGCAGAGAATTTAGTATCTCTTGCATTTGATTTAATACATGAAATTGCAACTGCCTTGGTTCAGTTTTGTACTGCAATATGAATACTGTTAATAAAGTAATTTGGAAGAACAAATAGCATAGTTTTTCTTTCTAAAAGAATAAAAGATTGAGCAGTATCTAGTTGAGATTGTAGTTAGAAATTTTTTTTTTATCAAGTAAAATATGTAATAATAATTTCTCAATGGTGTGATATCTGTTGTTGAATAGTGATGGACTGGTCATGCTTGCTGCAGCATGGCATCCTGGAGATCGTCCATGTCTTGTCTACTACACTCTGGTAACAGTAGAAGATAAAGGCTATCAGATGTCTGATGATGTTGTTGTGGAGGTCACACAGTATAATCCATCTTTTCAGGTATGCTGATGGAGGTTCTGATACCGACTTAAGAGTAAATTCAGTGTTTCAGAGTATTCCTGTACATAAGTCATGTGCCAGGTTTTTGTCTAAAGGAAAATCAGTTTCCTTTGGAAGTATGTATTTGTAATACTCTGAGGGAAATGTGTACCAGCATCTCTTAATGTTTAAGAGATGTATGTAAAACTGTATGTAAAGTTTATGCTTTGCATTTTAAGTTATAAGATAAAACCCTCAAAAATAATTCTAATCTGATTCCTACTGATTTATTTTAATTTTTGTGCTGTCTGTGAAAGTTTCTACAGAGTGATTTTATCGTATGCTCTTGTAATCCATTTAGAACAGATCTCAAACTCTGAGATTATTGTTGCAGGACAAGAAATTACAAGGTCTGTTTCTGGTCCTTGTCAGGCAGCTGGCTTGCTGGGAGGGGAGGACACATTGGTTGTCTGTGGAATACATTGTCTGTGTTGTGTCTTCTGGAAGCATAAACCTGGGGATTATTAAATTGCTTTAGTAAACTTCTTCCACTCTTGCCTCTCTCCCCACTGCCTGTAATGGCATCTTAAAGCTCAAAGGTGGAAGAAGAGTGTGAAAATTGTTAACTAATTGATCGGTTTACTTATCTCTTCACGAGAAATTAGCAAGAATATAATGCATATGGAAGGGGAAGAAACACCAGGATATAAAGTTTTAGCGGAAATTAAAAGCGATTTTGTTTGGTTTTTTAGGTGCAAGTGACATCCATACCTCATTGTTAAAAATTAAAACAAGTTCAAGCAGCATGGATTATCATTTAAAATTTTAAATGTTAAGGGATTGATTATATATGTGATATTGTTTGTATTCAACACTTTCAGTCAGAAGATGACGTCTTGTGCTGCCTGGTAGTCCCAGATTACTTCAGCCATGCTGCTTACCTTTATAAGGAAGATGAAGTGTTTGCTTGTTCCACTGGAACTGGCAGAATTTCCTTACCACAGGAAAAAATCATATTTGGCTTACAAGGTAACTTGCTGTGGAGGGAAACAAGGGAAACCACATTCTACTGATAGCTCTTAATTCAATATTTTTACAGTATTTAGATATCTCAGAGAGCAGTGTCATACTTGTGCTCCTTTATTAAATGCTTCAAGTTGGGAATTTCTCATGAGTGTATGGAGAAGTGCTGATGTGACATCCAGTATTGTTACCCTACAGTGTTTCAAATGAAAATGAAGCAGATCCCTGTTCTTGGTATATGAAAGGATGGGGGGTTTGCTTGTGAGGCTTTTTCCTTGGTTTTTCTCTTTCCTAACATTCACTGTAGGTTGAGTTTTTCTTAACTCAGTGCTGGATGTCTCTAAGTATGTCATCCATGACCTTCAAAGGTGTTTTCAAGTGTTTTTTTTTCTTCTTTTCTTCTTTTTTTTTTTTTTTTCTTAACACTTGCAGTATCTGGAAGTGTACATCTAGAGTAGCAAATAGTTTCACAATATTTCTAAGTCAGGTGCACTTATCCATTGTTGGGAAGGAGGATGCAGGAAGGCCTTGCAGAGATGGTTTATTGGTGAAAGATTTTAAGAATGTAAAACCTGCAGAAGAGATAGAGCTAAAGGCAAAATTTGAGCTATAGAATGCGAAGCAAGAAGACGGTGATTAAGTTATCTGAAGACCAGGCCCCTGATGATTGAACAATACAGCTCCCCAGACAAAGGGATAAGGGGTTGGGCCCTGCCAGGTGATAGGGAAAAACGGTGGGTTTGCCAGGGTTTTAGTATGCTAATATAATAGTTCCCATAGGCTGTATGTAAATTCTGTAGGTTTTGTACCCTGTACCGGTTAGTTGATGTTAACCAGAGTATTCAACATAGAAGGGGATAAATGGGATTGTAACATAAAATTCACTCTCTTAGGACCACGCTTTAGCCGGAGCTGGTCAGGTTGGCTGTCCCCACGAGCAATAAACCACGTGTCCAAAAAGCATCCCTGTCTCCGGAAATCTCTCGTCGAACCCCTAATAGCACCCAGCTTTTTCTAATAATCCATTACTGTTGTTTGATTAATGACAAAAGCCAATAATTGCCTATGAAATTCTTATGTGTTGGCTTTAAAATAAAGTGGTAATTATGTGCTTCCTTTTTTTTTTTCCTCTCCTTATTTTAGGAGATAGTATTTTAGGAGCAGGTTCCTGTAATAGCCTTCCCATCTTCTTTGCCAAAAAAAGTGGGCTTCTCACTATCTTGTCCAGGGAAAATATTTCTGTGCTTCCTGAAGACCTTGAAGATGCCCTGTCCTCTTCTGTTGCTGGACCAAGAAGTGAGGTAATGGTTATTTGCTTGCCTGGTTGAAAACAGGGTACAAATAAAGTGGTTTCTTATGTCACTTTTGAATTTTCACTGTGGAAATCCTGGCTTGTATGGGTTTTAAAGTTTTTTGTTTGTTTTTTTTTTTTTTTAAATACAGACTCAAACACTTGTAGTGAAGGCAGTTTTCCAAACAAAAATTTTTACATCTGCCAGTTTGTGTAGCTTTTTTTGTTTTCCTTTGTTTCACAGTTGAGGTTTCCATTAAATTTGCATTTTTTCCTTGTAGGTGTGCTGCTGTCTATCACTAGGCCTAATATAATACTATAATCAGTTGTTATTATTAACTAGTGTTTTAGTGGAATGCCTTTGTGTGATTGGTCTGATGAAACTGTTTTTTTTAACAAACTTGCTTCTAGTTAAGATTGTCTGCAGTTAAACTGGTTTTGTGGATGATAGTACTCAGGAATACCTTTTAAGTCATGTCAAAAATTGTGGGTTTGAATCTTCAAATAATTATCATTAAAAAATCTGATGGGCGGAATAAGTTGGTGTAAGTTCCTTTGCAGATAGTGTGAATTTTGGTCAAACCTCTGTGTGACTTCCATTGTAACATATCTTAGAGATTTATGTTTGACATAATAAACACAATTGCTTCCAGGTGGTGATTTTATTTTAAGTCTGTGGCATTACTACTTTAAAAATTTGTTTTCATTTCATAATGAAGGTTATTATTTGTCTTTCAGCTGAAGTTTTTATTTTGCATTTTCAGAGTCCTGCATTTGATGCAACTGGTAGGCTAGAAATTATAGCTCAAGAAGATAAAACCAAATTATTGAAAGCTGCTTTTCTACAGTACTGCAGGTAGAAATTGCACTTTGTTCTTGAGACTTTGTTTGCTGTTTTTGAACGCACTCTGGTATTTGAGTAAGAGATTGTCTTGGTTAGGATATTCCGGTGCTATTTTAGTTGTAGCTTTTTTAATGATGCACATCTTTATTAGGAAAGCATTAAATAGGCCTTGGGCTAGTGAAGAAGGATAATAAGAGGTAGGAGTGCTTTTGCCATAGAACTTCATGTGCAATAAAAGCTAATGAAGGGGGTTAGGCACAGAGAATAAAGGTTACCAGTACAAGATCTGTAAACAGGCACAGAATTTAGACTGATTCTGCATATGTTCAGAAATGTCATTAAACAGAAGTGCTGCTGAACATGGCTGGAATAGCTGGGGTCTGAGAGCACGATTAACAAACATGATGTCATTGAGGATGTGTACAAGGGGGTTGGAAACAGAAGGAAGTGGAGGTAGTAAGGAAAACAGTGTGAAACAGTATGAAAGTTGGAGGTTATTTCAGTAAAAATCTGCGTTATATTTATGAAACTAGAAGAAAATAATGATTTTATGCATATAGTAGTTACTCTGAATTGTTTTCCAGAAAAAAAATTAGTCTGATAAAATGAATGGAGCAGTCTTCCACAGAACAGATGTAGCAGTGGCCTGTCCAGATGGCCAGTGAGTTGATGCAGACCAATTAATAGAAGGTTGTGCAGCCATTGGAAGTGTAAAGTGTACTGGCTGTACAATGAGCTCTGGCAGCTTTACAGACCTAGTGGTCTTTAGAGGGGATAGGAAGTTCTGTGGAAAGATCAAGTTGACCCTTTTTGAGGGCACTTCATGATTTGAAGGAGCTAATGAAGTCCCATGTAATTTCCTTAGAAACACATCCTGCTGGATAGTAAAGATGGGACTTTTTTTTTTTAATGGAAGATCCAGTATATTCCAGTTTTTCAGAAGTATCCTTTGCTTTAGTTTACCTTTGTGCAATTTCTGGATGCACTGCTGGGTTGTTTTTTTTTTTTAAATTTGTAGACATCTTGGTCATATAAGTGTTCAAACTGAAGGTTTCATGAAAAATATAAATACTTCCAGTATTAGACTCACAATATCCCTTCTCAGTCGGAATACTATAATTTTTTAGTCACAAAATCAAATCCCTGGGTTTTGTGTATATTGTCTAATTCTTACAAAGAAGTGCAACTTCATACCTTGGAGGTCTGTGTTTGGTTGCTTCTTGCTCTTTTACTTGTTGAAATGAATGAGAGGATTCTTTGAAGTTATACAAAATAAAAATCGTGTATTATATTTGCTGAAGCATTTTCCTAAGAGCTTTAACGAGTTTCTCCTCTATTGCCATTAGTGGGAGTGATTGAGAAAATGAGAAAATTTTAAAGCAAGCAATAGAAATTTAGTGACTTAACTACTAGATACATCCAGGCTTAGCTCTGTGTGATAAGTCTTTTCTCTTAAATAATAATAACAGAGGTAATTTAAAAAACTTGACTCCTGGCTTGGGCTTTTTTGATTTATAAATTGTGCAGCCTACTTGCTTTTAAAGAATTGGAATACATTTTATCCACAGTTAGTTTAGAGAGAGTTCAAAAAATGCTTGATGTATATAATCTAAAGAACTTAACAAAAAGTGTATCAGAAAGTCCTGTTAATTGAGGGGTGTTTTTTTCCTATAATCCTGTCAGTTGATTTTATTTAGCATACTTTGTTTCATTTATTTCAGGAAAGATATAGTCAATGCACAAAGCATGGTAATTGAGCTCTTTCCAAGTAATGCAGATCTGGATTCTGATGCTGACCTGGATAGAGCAGTGACTCAGATCAGTGTGGACTTAATGGATGATTACCCTGCCTCTGATCCAAGATGGGCTGAATCTGTACCTGAAGGTAAATGTAATGTGTTGGTTTTTGTGCTTTTTGGTTTGTGGTTTTGGTTGGTTGGTTGGTTTGGGGTTTTTTGGGGTTTTTTTTGGCGGGGGTGAGGGGTGTTTGTTGTTGGTTTTGGTTTTTGTTTGTCTTTGGTTTTGTTTGATGTTGTTTTTTCTGAAGTAGTATCTGTAATATTCTAGATAAAATTATACTTCAAGCTTGGCAAAGAAGGCATAGGTGTCCCTTGCCCTCTGTCACCACTAGATACATTTCCAGAAAGACTTAAAGATGTATCTTGTGATATTACTAGATAAACTTGCAGTCTGCTGTGATTAGTTCTTGACTTCATACAATAGACACAAAGAGCGAGGAAAACATATTTCTGAGAAGGGTACTTTGTGCAAGGATCAGGTAGTGTCACTTCAGTATTTCCATGATTCCTTGTACAGTTTAGAATAATTTTCCAAAAAATAGATAGGTTAAGAGAAAGAGCTTATTTGTTCATTCTTAGCCCTTCTGCCAGTGTGACTGCACAGCTTCTGGTCACCTTGGATCCTGAGTAGAGTGAGCTCATATTCCTCTGGGGCTTTGGTTTTTATGTCTGCCTGAAAGAGGACTAGGGAAATTGGTTTACGAGTCTTTGTTGTACATAAAGGATTAAAGCAGACATGTTTTCAGCAAGAAACTTCTTTGCTTATGCTTTGGTGTCTCTTACAAGTTTTAAATTGAAAGTGGCCTCAAACCTCAGTAGTTGCCAGTTACAGAGTAGAGGCTTGATTTGTAAGTTTACAGATGGATGATGTTACCTGTTGTTGTTGGTGTGGACCAACCGGTTGGAAATTGTCAGGCATCACATCCTCACTGTTTTCTGAATCAACTTTATTTTTAATGTGGCAGCCTGTCTGTGTTTATTCCTGACTAAAGCCAGAAATGAAAATTGATAACTTCTTGGAAATCATCTTGCTAAGTTTGCTCAGTGATAGCTCTTCCAAGTTTTTTGTCTTGCTATTATAAGCACACTTAGTTTATACAAAAACTCTGGATGCAGAGTCGATTAGATCTGAATGCTTGTTAACACTGTAGCTTCTAGTAGCTGTGGTCTAGGGCATAATAAATTTAGCAGTAGCTGGTCCACCATGAGGATAAAAACATCAGTCTGAATCCTACTAAAACTAGAATATGCTCGTGAGCTGCTATTTCAGCAGCATAATGAATTGAGTATTTCAGAATAGTATTGATCTAAAGATACTTTATTTCTTCTAACAGCTTTACTTCAGCCATGATAGAGTTGAAAAAAACAGATTAAAAATAGCATGGTAAGCAGTATATAAATGTGTGTGCACATCTACTGTAAAAAGTACCAGTGTGGTACCCCTATAAAAATTGGCAGATCAGTTTACCTCAGACGCAAAAAACATAGTTACCCAGAAATAAAGCTATCAAGTGCTCTAACCTACGATTTTAATTTTTTTAGAAGCAGCTGGTTTCAGCAACACATCTCTCATTCTTCTTCATCAGCTAGAGGATAAGACAAAAGCACACTCCTTCTTCATTGAGTTTCTTCATCAGGTAAGTCCTACTGTTCTTTTGGTATCAGCACACACCATTTATTACTTTGTCTTGATTCCTCTAGAACACTGTTTAAAGTGCAAGGGGTGTTTTGTTTTGTTTTTTTTCAATAAAAGGTTGGTGTGTTTGAGCGTCTGGGCAGTTTTCCAGTGCGAGGGATGCCGATGGCCACTCGACTGTTGCTCTGTGAGCATGCAGAGAAACTGGCAGCAGCTATTGTGCTCAAGAATCACCACTCTAGGCTGCCTGAGCTGGTGAATGCTGCTATCCTGATTGCATTAAACAAAAGGGAATGTGATGTTCCACCAAGCCTTACCCCTGCTGATGTGTTCTTCAGGGAGGTAAGAAACCTGTCCTTCCTGAATTACTGTATAGCCTTGCATGTAGTAAACATTACAGTGCTTTGAAATGTACTTTGAAACTTTTCCCTGTAAAACTGTAAAAATCAATTCAACTTTACACTACTACCCTTAGATAGGGATAATATAGTATTTTCCTCACTTTAGTGTATGTACTTTTTTGTGTCTGCAGCTGAAACAGGATTTCTGACAAATTTTATGTAGCAGAAGTAAAGTTGTTACAATTTCCAACTACCCAACATGGATAAGCAATGAACAAGACAACTGAAATTGTCTGACACATAAAAAGATGCACACTAAATTACAATTTTTAAAAGATGAACTGGAGAGTATGAAGCTTTCCAGAGAGGAGAGCTGCTTTGATGAGCTGTCCTGGATGGAATTATATTAATTCAGTCACTTACAATTTTTGTTCCCTCTAACATTAGTCAAGCTAAGTTAGTTCTCAGTTTATGCTGCGTTCCAGTCAAGTGCTTCATCTTTATTTCTTTCTTCCTTCTTGAGAAGAACTATGCACAAAACATTTATTCTTAGGAAGTTTTTTACTGCAGAGAACAATAGTTGCTAAGGGAGAAAAATAAATATAAAAGAAAACAGTAACAATAGTCTACTATTTTAAAGCAGATATGTTATCCAGTATACTTTATCTAACAAAGATTCTGCTGCCAGATATTCCAAAAGATGATGGAGTAATATGCTTAATGGAAGTGTATGGAGTTGTCTTCAGAAATGAGGGGTTTTTTTTTTCTTTCAGATTTAAGTCCAGAAAGAAGGGGGGTTTTTTGTCATTTTAAGTATTGTATGAACCATAAGCTGGTGATCTCAGTATGCATTAGAGTAGTTGATACTTTTTAATATTTTGGCTATTTATGTGGTTTATACTGATGTACTTATTTTTCTATACAGCTCTTGGCTTTCAGATATCAGCTAATAGTGGACATGTTTGTGTTCAATGTAACTTTTCTTTCTGTCTTCAAGGTATCCCAGATAGATTCCATCTTTGAATGCTTATTAGAAGAGGAGGAACAAATCCTGAAAGATATGCCTATTGAATCAATTGAGTGGGCCCAGATAGTTGTCGATGTGAACAATGTCATTAAGGTACAGGACTGCCTTAACCTAGATGTTTATGGGAGGGGAAGACAAACACTGAAGAGCACAGAACAAGTTGAGTGTAGCACATCCCAGCTACTGATGTGAGAAGAAAAGTGAATGTGCTTTTCACATGTCCAAGTACAGTAGGAAGGAAAAGACAGCCTTGGGCAGAATTAGGGACGTTTCTTTTCTTTCTGAGCCGCTGTTAAAGATAATTTGAGAAGTTGCAGCTTTTTTGGGAGTTGTGAAGTCATGAATATGTAGCAAAGAGTGAAGAGCTTGAGTTTGAGCACTGAGATTTCTTGCTCAGTCAGTATGTCCCCTTCTGTCCAGCTGAGAAAGTGGTGCAGAAAGAATGTGGATATTGAAAGAATATTTCAGAATTACAAAAGACAGCATCTTTTGTGGCCTGTGTATACTGAGGTAGACTTTAAAATACTGACATCCTTACCTTTCAATAGGATATGCTACAAGCTGCCTGTCAGTATCGTCAGTCTAGAGCCTCTTTATATAAAACAGGAGAACTTCCAGAAAGAGAACCTGAATATATTCCATGGACAGGTGAGAAAATACTATTACAAGTTCATAACTTTCAGAACACACAAATTTCAGTCTGAATTTTAAACTTACTGTTAAAAGCTGCTACAGGGTTGTCATTGAGAGTAAGTGACAATGAAGTTTTCATTTGGGGAATGAAGTGGGATGAATCAATGAACTCTTAGTTTGTCCAGTACTGATGGTGCTTTTTTAAAACTTGCATTACAAATTTGGCTATAAAACCGTAAGTTCGGGAAACAAAACTACTTCTGGATTTTTTATAAATTTTTTTAAAGCATTGGTTCTGGTTGGCAGATCTGTGGGGTACATAACACTGAAATAAATCATAAAATATGATTCAGAGCTGTTTTAAAAGGACTGATGATTCTCTACTTGCATAAATGTGTTTTGTTTTGATGGTTTTAATAGTGTGAAAAACCATCAGAAGAAACATTCTCAGAAGCAAGCACTTTCCAATTGATGCTTAAACTTCCTTGTAGCCTCTACGTGTAAAACACGTTTGTTTACTGCTTCCAAGACAAAAGTCTTGCTATCCATATTGCTCCTAACAAAAGCAGGACCCATGCCTTGCCTTTTCCTTGTGTGTATTCTCTTACTTTGCTTAGAAATAGTGCAAGTGATTATTTTCTTCTGGAGAAAGAGCTTATGTTGGTAGTTGGCAGCATAGATCTGCATAGTTCAGGCTTTTGGTTTACCATGTCTTGGCCCAGTTTAATCTGTAAAAGCAGATGGGAGTAGTTGTTTATGGTGGGGGTGATGACAATACTGCTTTGATTTTCGAAACAAGAACATTTATTGGCTTTTTTTTCCTTGTATTTTTTTTATTATACATAGTAACATTTCTCTTACGCTCTACCATAGATTGCTGTGCTGATTGGATTACTGTTTCATGTTCCCCGTGTTGTTTTCCCAAGCCTCCAGCGGCCTCCGCGCGGCAATAGCGCGTCAGCACGGTGTCATCCTGAAGGTGGTGTATCCCCAGGTGGACAGCAACCTCCGCAGCGTCCTGGCCGAGCAGCTGGTGGCACTCCTGGATTGCTTCCTGGATGGCTACGTTGCTCAGCTGAAGTCTGTGGATCGTCTGGCTGATCAGGAGCGCTACAGCAGCGTGGAAATGGAATATGTCCAGAAAAGATCCGAGCTCTTGTCCCCTTTCCGTGAGTGCTCTCCGTGTTCTTTAACGCAAAGATTAAATGGTCCGTTCGGTGAGGAAATGACACCGATTTGATAGAGTAAATGGCATCTGTGTGTGAATTCTGCTTGCTTTACACAGTTGCTTTCAGAGTACAAATGACTGGTTTATGATTTAACGAGATCATTACAAAATAGAAGCAGATTACAAGTTAGCATCCAGGACTGCGCTCCATGTGTGTACCACTTACTAGAAACCTGGGTGCTTAAATTTTAGTCTTCTGCTGACTTGTTACGTTTTTCTGGCAGGCTTTTATCTTGTGCTGCCTGGCTGAAAGTAGCCTGCAAATGGATTCTAAATGTTTATATTGTTGCAAGTTGAGATAGACGTGTATGCCTGAAAGCTTGTTTGGTGTTTATCAGTGAATAGTTACTTTTTGAAGCCCAATTATTGAATTATCATACACATTGTTTAACGTGTTGGATGTGGTCAAGTCCTGAATGAGTAAGCCATAGAAAAGCTCCCTTTTAAAATGGAAATAAGTTGGTGTAAATGCATTTTAGTTACTTTGGAAAGTTTAATTTTTTTTACTGAAGTAAATTATATAAGTAGAACAATCTAATGATAATTTTTGAGCATTTTTAGAAAGAGCTTTATAAAATTATCATTGCCCACATTCATGGGCTCTGTTAGCTTATAAATACATTTTATATCATTATGTTCAATCTGAGGTTCATATTTCCTTACAAATAGAACTGAATCTTCTGCTGACTCTTACATACTTAACTGAACGAAAAGAAAGATTCTAAGTAGCTTCTCTTTAATGCAAGCCCAATTATCCTTATTTGTCCTTTTCTTTTTCAAAAGCCTATGGCTGCTGCTTTTTTGATTTGTGTATTTAAGTGGCTGTTATTGTAGATATTAAGTCATGGGTGGAGTTTACTCTCCCAGTGCAAATAGCAGATGATGCTAACTTCCAGAGGAAATAGAAGACCTCATGCCATTTAGTATTCCCTTTTCCTTCTTGTGCTGTGGGACAGAGGTGGTAGGTCTGTGAGCATGCACAGGAGATGTATGCAGGAGGGGAATGTTCCTTCGGGAATGTGTGAGAATCTCCTTGATGGCAACACTTGAAACTTGTTTTCATTTTTCTGGTCTCAGAGGAAGGTGAGCTTGTTTGATAACACTTCTTTTTCTTGGTTACTTAGTTTCCTTGGGACAGTACCAGTTGGCAGCTGCTTTAGCAGAGAAGTACTGCGACTTTGATATCCTGGTGCAGATGTGTGAGCAGACAGACAACCAGGCCAGATTACAGCGCTACATGACTCAGTTTGCAGATCAGGCAAGTCTCTTCTATTTCCTTTAGATAGTGTTTTATAGTAAGTTTGGGCCTGAAACGTTGCAAAATTAATTCTTTCTTTCTGGGGTTTCTTTTCCCTTTTTTTTTTAATGAGTACGTAATTATGTATACATAGAGGGATAATGTGGAAAACTGAAGTCGATATTCACTGTAAAATATTCAATGGAGTGTTTTATATTGGGAAGGCAAAGCTAGCCAGCAGAAATAAAGGTACTACCTGTATGGGCAGTGCGTTTTCATGGGACCTTTTTGTGCCCCAGACATGTTTTCTCAGTCTTAAAACTTTTCAGCATTTTGTGACTTCTTCACTCAGGTGCTGTTGTCATTACACTGTTGTTTTATTAAACTTACATAATATAACATGGAAGATAATTTCCAAAAAAGATGAAATTGTTAAACGTAGGAATAGAAAAGTAATTAATGTATAAATATAAAAGTAGTTGGGAAGAGTAGGAAGGTTGGGCTGTTGCTTTGGGGTTTTTTGCATTGTCCTGCTACATATTTGTTGGACAGTTTTCCAGTGTCTGTTAAAATCTAGTGTAAAAACTAAGTGTGCTGAAATATTAGAAAACTTAAGGAAAAGGTGATAGAGATTACTTGAAATCTGTGGGACTGGAACAAAAGGGTCTTAATTTGAGAATTGGTGAGATGAATTTGTTTAGGTTTCCACAACTATTGTAGAAAGAGAAGTCCTGCAGTCTACATGTTTCCTGGTAAAGAGAGTACATAAAGGTTGTTTTAATAACCAAAACCAGAAGTATCAGTAATGCACAGAAATTATTGCAAACTTTTTAACTAGTGCATCTTAAAATACTCAGCCTGACTGTCGAAGGGTATAAATTACCCCTTTTTTCCCCTCTTCATATGCTTTATTTTAAAGGGGAAATGTGAAACTTCCTGAAAAGAAGTTACTGTGGCAAAAGTAGTCTAATGGATAGACTAGCAGATTGATGGCCTCTTTATACTCCATTTTTAAATTGGTAATGCAGTTAAAATTTAGCATTGCTCTAATACGGTCCTGAAAAGACTAAATGAAATCTCAAACAGAAATCCTGATTAGTTACTTCACATTCAAGTTTTTGAGGATCAAATAGGGTGATTTTTCTTTTTAAAAAAGAGATGTTTATTTAAACAATGCCTGAGAGAAGGAACGTTACAGGTTAACTTGTAGGTAGAAGGGAATATTTCAGAAAGAGTGACAGCTGAAGTATACTTGTTTATGAAAGGAAATAGTAAGCATGGAGTTTTGAAGGGGGCTAAGAAATAGGTCTGAAAATGAGACAAGAAGAATTGTGATGGATGTGATTGCTGTTCTTGTGTATTAGCATGAAGAATTAACTTTTGCACTTCCATCACTTTAATTGAGTGTGTTTATCAGCATCTGTTGCAGAGAGCTTATGAATGCTTTAAACACTTCCTATCAGGACTCTTACGGGAATTTTTATTAACACTGTGTTTTGTGTCATGTGTGTATGTGTCTGGGTTTATTAAGCAGGTTCTTACTATTTTCTTACCAATAGTATTCTATAAAGCACTTAGGAGGCAAATCAAATACTGAAATGTAACTTTTAAAATTTGTTCATATTTCTGTTATGTTCAGAACTTTTCAGATTTCCTGTTTCGCTGGTACCTGGAAAAAGGAAAGCGAGGAAAACTGTTATCTCAGCCTATTGCTCAACATGGACAGCTGGCCAGTTTCTTGCAAGCACATGAACATCTAAGCTGGTTACATGACATCAATAGCCAGGATTTGCAAAAGGTAGGGTTTCTTAAATACAGCCAAATGGCAATACCACATGTTGAACAGGTCAGGTACATGTTCAAGTAGGTAATTTGCGGAGTTATGACTCTTCCCTATCAAAAGACAGCTTATTCAGGTGAGTTAGGGGAAAGATGGCAGATAATTAATGTGGTACTTTTGGAGTACCAAAAGCCTCCCTTCAGGCACCATCTGGTATCTCATGTAGGCCACTGCACCATTTAATGGAAATGAGGATTGCTTTTCATCCCTGACTGCTGGCTAGTACTTTTTTCTGAGGAAGTTTGGTTTGGCTACATGATCACTGCTTTGATGGAATTGGGGATTTATAGTGAATATCAATAGCATTATAATATTATCCAGCCAGGGAAAAACTGAAACTTCTCTTTCAAGACTAACATCTTAAAGCTCAGGAGTTTGGAGGTATCATGAAAGTAAAAAAGCTGTTGGTAACTTTAATCACTTACATTCAAAGTTTAAAGTATTTCTGATAGCAAATGTGCATATGGATAGATTAATGTAACATTGTTTTTAAACATGATCTTTTGTTGCCTTCTGGGCTTTCCAGTTACATCCCCTCTTCTTGCTGGTCAGTCTTTCCATCCTTCTGCTAAACTTAAAAATGCATTTTATTTAACAGTTAAAAGTATTTAAAATCAAAAATGGCTTCTTTCAGTCCACATGCACATTTGTTAAGCATGAAAACCAATAGAACAGATAGAACAATCTGCATGCAAAAGTGTTCTGTCAGAACATATTAGCCTGGCTTTTATTGCAAAGTATTGAATTAGATCCTAAAGATACAATGTATGAAGTTGCAGTTTATCCTTTGAGAGTGAGGTAGGTTTTTTTTAGCAGTGAAAGAATTTTTAAAATATGTTGTTGAAGGAGAGTCTCTTCTTGAAGAGTGTAATGCAGAGTTTCACTGTGTAAATTGTACAACTTTTAAAATTGAGGATTACAGTACTACAAACAATAAATAGCTGTGAGACTTCTGTTCAGATAAAATTCTTGTCTGTTAACCTGATCCTAATTTACAAGACTGATTTCTAACATCTTTATTAATTTTAGGCTCACAGAACATTGCAGACTTTAGCAAATATGGAAACACGATATTTTGCAAAGAAGAAAACACTTCTTGGCTTGAGCAAATTAGCTGCACTAGCATCAGACTTCTCAGAAGACATACTACAAGAGAAAATAGAAGGTAAGAAATAAAAAAAGGGCAGAGTGAAGAAAAGACTAAATTACTGAATTAGAATCCCACTAATTTTGGAGACTGTTGATTTTTTTTATGTTGAGGGTGCTGACTTAGTGTGGTAAGGATAAATGGGCTGATGATTTTGTTCATTTTTGGAAGCACAAGGAATACAGTGTGAGGCACTAAGCTCAGTATTCACTTTCATGTGTGAGTTAGGACTACGAGCATGACAAATCTGTACCTTTCCACTTCTTCTACTAACATGTATAATATTGGCAAAAATAACAAGCTGCACCTATACTTTGAGAAGTGGCTGAAAGTTGTCAACCATTCACACTGAATGGATTTTAATGAATCTGCGTTTTATATTTCAGATGCAAGGTAAAAATTAAGTAATTTCTTAGAGCCCGTTTATAGAATGGCTTTCACTTTTGAATTCTTCTCAAGTCCTGAGGCTCTTAGGCTGTACAAGAAAATCCTGTAACTGTTATAGTGCAGTAATGCAATTGCAAATATATACAGTTGTGATCAAGAAGTGCTTTCTTAGAGTTTTGCTCTAGGAAGGTTACCATGGCAGTGTTTCATTGTACTCTATCTGAAATGATGTGAACAAGTACAAAATCTGTCCTGCTTCATTACCAAATTCAATGGTTCCACTGCTCTGCCATTCATATCCCTTTGGAAAATACTGTTTGTGCAGCATATGTGCTGTGAGTTTGAGAAAAAGCAATTTTGCACTAGTGGTTAAAGGATCCTGACCACCAGGGGGAAGCTTTGGAATATGACTTGGGGTTGCAGCTCAAGCTTACTTCTGTTTTTCTGCATATTTATCCATCTATGTAATGAATAGTTCTTAAATCTTGTTGAAAAAGCCTGGTAATAATTAGGTTAACTAAGGAGGCTTTAAGAATTATTTTTAGCTTATAATAATAATAATAATGTATCATCTGCCTTTTAAGTTGTATAGAATTGCATGAAATCTTGAAGTTTAAATTTGTTTTTTTATCACTGTGAAAATGCCTATGCTGATGTGAAGAATCTCACCTTTAAATAGGAAAATTTAAAAATTACAAATGAGATAATAAAAGCTTTATTTCAATGACTAGAGAACTCTCAAAATTTGTTCTGGACTTCATTCTGCTACACATTTCTGTGTGGCACATGATGTAGTTTTTTAAACTTAACCTCTTTGTGTATCACTTTCCTGTTGATAAAGAAAGACTGATTATTTCTGCCACATTTTGCTTATTCCTCTAAACAAATAAAATGCTCCACAGAATTATTTTCCCTATTTTAACATACAATGGAAGTTGGTGAGAAGGGCAGGGTTCATATACTGTGGTTGATATTATTCCATTTTGAATGTCTCAGAGTAGCAAGTTTCTCATCCTAAAGCAGCTCATACTGGCAAGTATAAAACAGTAAAAACTTGAACAGTTCATGAGATTATAACATGTCCACGGCACAGCTCCTTAAAATTGCAACCAACCCATTTTCCTGTGCAGTGCAACAGCTTCCGTCCAATCCTCTGTATTAATTTTGAAGATTTGAGGCAAAAATTAGAGTTATGCATTTTCATTACACTGGGAACATGAGTGGAAAGTAAGAACTAGTTCTCTGGGAAGGCAGTATTGAAGTGGAAGTATTTCTGTGCTTAGGGAATGTGGATAAGAGTCCAAATAAAATGCTTTATGACAAACGCTTGTAGGCTTGAATAATACTGTGACTTGACAGTTATTGTTGTGCCACAAAATATATTATTACATTTTAATAACATGAAACATTCATTTCCTTAAATGACTACAAGAAATATCAGAGCAGGAGCGCTTTTTGTTACATCAGGAGACACTTCCAGAGCAGCTCCTGGCAGAGAAACAGTTGAATCTCAACGATATGCCAGTGCTGTCTGCATCTCAGCTCATTGATGTAAGTATCTCATGTTTTCTTCATTACACAGGTCAACTTCCAGTATGTTTTCTGCCCCTTTGTGATAAAATAAATGAGAAGGTCACAGCTGCCTTTATCCCCTATATAACTTGCTGAGCACCTAAAGATCTGATGTATGAATTAGTTTAACTTTGCTTAGTTTCTACCAGCAAACATCAGAATGATGGGTTTAGTCCTGGCTTTTTCTGTTGAATGTGTGCTGTGGGGTGCTGCTACGAGAAAAAGCAAATCAGATCAGTGCCAGAAGTTGATTTACTGATCTAAACCAGTTTTGGGATGTGAGACAGTTTTTACCTTCCTTTACATTCTTGGTAGGGCAGAACTTGGAAGGCAGAATGAACAAACAATTCTACCTTAGTGGAGAAGGATGCTCTAAGATAGAAAAAGGAAGTACTAGAAGGCAGGAAGAGGGTTTTGGTCACCTGTTGCAAAGAGGCACCGGAAGTCTTTCTACTTTTGTTTTCTTTTACAAAAATCCAACCCATAATGAAACAAAAAATTGAACTGTTGCAGTACTGGGATAAGTAATAGTGCTGAGTCCTTTTTCACACTCCTTTCTGATATCAGCCAGGAACCAGTAGCCTTACTGATTTTGCCTTGTTTGCCACATTTTTTTACCATCTAGTCATGCACACAAAAAGTAGTCCATGAATAACTGCAGTACGCTGTAAAAGAAGTCACTTATGTCTGGGTGTCAATTTTTCTGTATTTTTCTGTAATCCTGTGGAAAATCAAAAGCTAGCATGTAAACAAGCATGCTTGTTTACATTCTCATCATTTCTTAGAACTGTGCTAATAGCAGATTGTGAAGTCCTTACCTGTGTCTCTAAGTAAGGCTATCTGTGGGATTAGGGAAGGGTAGAAAGTATCACTCAGGACTTGGCAAGTGCTGGCACCACAACAGTTTTCCTTCTCAATTCTCTCTTACTAGAATTCTCTCTCAAACTAGTGTAAATACTTGCTACTTGCAATGCAAAAATGAAACTCAGAAAGTGTAAATTAAAAGAGTGTTAGTGTTAATTTTTTTTGAAGTACTAATTTGTAATTGGGGGATATGAAATACTGTGGAGAACGTGTTGTTTTTAAGGGGTGAAAGGCAGCACATGTGCTGAAGTACTGCTTTGAGCTTAATTACCAAAATAATTCTGAGAGCTTATTTGTGGAGCTGAGCTCTGGCTACAGTAGTCCAGGAATGCTACAACCTTAAATGGCACTTAAATTTGAAACCCAGCAGCCTTGTATCCAGTGTCATTTGTCCACAGACCATTGTCACGTAGGTGGAATGCTGCTCTAAAACCTTAAGTATATTCCTTACTATAAAAATACTAGCAGTTGAATCAAGACATATTTTCATGAGAAGGTCATGTAAGTAGAAAATATGTGGTGGTCTTCCCACAGTGGGTTGTCCCTGATACCAGTTAAGTTAGTTTGTAGGCTAAAAATAATTCTCCATGTTAATCTCTGATTTCATAGATGTTCATATGTGATGAGAACAGAAGAGCCAATGAATATGACTTCAAGAAAGCACTTGATCTGCTGGAATATATTGATGAGGTAGGAAAACGTTCTGAAGGATTTCTAACCTAGAGACTTTTTTTTATTATTATTTAAGCTAGGGTGGTGCATCTGTAGTTAATTAGCATATTAGCTTAGTGTATGGTAAAGCAACCTCTGATGGGTTTTTTCAGTTTGTTTTTAAGTCACTGGAGACATAATGCCAAACATGGTTTAGATAATTTAAGAAAAATGACACTCTTCTTCTTCACTTCCCATTTATAGTCTATAGTTTCTTTTTAGAGCCTTGCTTCTCTACAGGCTGTCTGCAAACAGGACAAAGATCAACTGTTTTTAATAGTTTACTTATTGTGTCTAATGTGGTAATGTGGGATAGCCACCACTTTCTAACATGTAAATAGTTTTGAACCACAGACTTCCCATCTGCTTTTTTTCCAATTGTATTTTTTTCATCTCAATAAAAGAAATGTTACTCTAAACCCATGCAATTTCAAATTTTTTTCCCACGGATGCTAAAATTTCTAACAGCTTGTGTAGAACCATTCAGTACAAATCAGAGGTGGTGGTTTCTGTGCAATGAAGAAACTGCCCTTTTCAAATCAAACGTGTATCTTTGAAAACATTTACTAATGTATTCATAAAACATATATCCTAATGTGGACACTAGTGCATGTTAGTTAGCTTGGCCATACTGAAAAAGGAGCTTTGACTCCAGTCATCATTTAGCACGTGGTAAAATAAAATCTGCCTGGAATACAATGTTTTACAAATAGATATTTTTGTGCCCTTTCACAAGCTGTGTTAGCTGATCATCAGCAGTCAAGTGGTGATGTAGAAAGTCTGAATCCATGATTTCAGATGGAAACAGTGTTTGGTGTTTCAACAGTCCAATCAGATCATCTGTTTAAACAACATATGTTAAAAAAATGTTTGGTGATAGAAGAATCTAATTCATTGGTGCAATCTGTGTGACATAATGATCGTTTTTTGTAAAAAAATGTAGAATTTTGATATGCCTGTGTTTTCTCCTTATGTGAATTGAAGGAAGAAGAAGTGGATGTAAATGATCTTAAACTTAAAATTCTCTGTAAGGCTCTCCAAAGAGATGGGTAAGTATAAATATAAGTTACTGAGACCCAGCTTTTCCAGAATTATATTTTAGTGTACTATTCTCTAATTCACCAAAAATATTTAATTTCACAGGATAAGGTTAGTAAAGTAGAATGTGTCTGATCATAACATGTATTCTTATTTGTAAAGTGAAACCACAGCAAAAAAAATCTGCAGTACTTTGTTGGTTTATCTCACTGGCAATCTACTCTGCAATCCTGGCACCTGATGCAGAAATGAACCCATGCAGCTTTTGTTCTTGAACCCTTTCCTGAGGTAAAAGAAGTGACCAATGCTGAACCTTTTTAACCTTTTTTTTTTAGTCCTTTTTTTTATCCTGATATATTTCAAATAGAAGCTTTTTAGTAAGAACATAGGTAGAGGTCACTCCTGCAAGCTTTTATTTCACTTGGGTTTTGCCCTTAAACTACACTGGCAATTTCATGACCTTTTTGAGTTAAAACTGCATTCTTGGCTGCAAGAGATCAAAGCCTAAATAGTGCTTAGAAGAGCCACTCTTGTGGATGTTCAAAACCAAATACAGGCAGAAACCAGCTGGTCACATGAATCTTCTCATCAAACAGTGGTACTGTTATCTTCCAGGTTAAATAATGCAAATTTTTTTTCATTATTTGCATTTCCTCCCTTTCCTTTCCAACTTTCAGAAGTCTTCTGGCTTTCCTGACTCCCACCTATGTTCTGAGAGGGACCTAAGGAAGAAAAGATGAGGAGAGAATACATTCCAAATGCACTGTGCCATTTGTGATTAAAATGGAAATAAGCAGCATTTGGATTCACACTTACGCATAGGATGGATTCCAAATGGCAGTGGTGTCTAGGAAATAATTCCTAACTGCATGACTAAGTTATGTCCACATATAACACAAATAAGAAGCAGAGAAAGGTTCACTCACACTCTATTCCAAGTGTTTTCCCTTCCTGTTATTTTAAAGACAGAACTCCTACATGGCACCAGTCCAGTTACTGGTTTATGATCTATCTACTCTGGACAAGCATGGGGTCTTGAATGTGATATTTTAATGGTTCAGACATGTACAATGCTGATTTTGGCCACTCTGGCAGCTAACCAGGAGAATTTGAGATGCAGACTTCACACTGAATAGTGGGTAGAAAACTTGATGTCCCAGCTGGGTTTCCAGTCCAGCAAGGCTCACAAAGGCTTAGAGAGAGGTGGTGTTAACTTTCATCTGTGTGCAAAAGTAAACATTCGAGATGTGACAGTATCTACTTTTAAGGATGGCCTGTGGTTTCTATCTACAGGGCTACAGATGGTGATAGGGTTCTTGGGCACGATGGGGAGCCTTGCTGAGATATGTTATGATGCTCTGCTGGTGTCCTCACTGTCCTCCTCTGTGCCCAAGGAGAGAAAATCCCCCTTCCCTCCCTCCTTTCCTCACATTCTTCCTGGTGGAATTAAAGATGTAATCCGAGACATTTAGGAGCTGAAGAGGCATCCAGGGTAAAACCAGTGAAGTACAGAGGATGTGTCAATAATAGCTTCTGGATCCAGGTTCAGATCTGTTACAAGCATGTCCCACAGGCCTCTGGTGGTTTAGGGAGAGATATGAGAACCAGTTTTGTCTGACAGCTTAGCACATGGAACAGGAAATTTTAACAACTGAAAGGTTGGAGTCACAGCAAAACAAGTTAGGTTGGTTTTGACTTTAAACTGGTGCATATAAAGCTCTGCAAGGATGAAAAATGGTCATTTTAAACAACCTTCCTCTTAGAAAAATCTGTTTGGGATTTTTATGTATCACAGATGAGGCTGGTATTCATGAGTCTTTACGTTTAATCACAGAATAGATAAACTATTTGTTTTGTGACTGTGTGTGCTGTTACAGGCCTGCAACTTAGATTTGGCAAATTTTTCCCCATGTCTTTTCTCAGTGTTTACATTAGAGAATTGCTTCTCTTGCTTTATTCTACCAAAAAAAAAATCTACACTTTCATCATCTCAGTTGTAAAATACAATTACTAATTATAATGTCTAATATAATTACTGAGAATAGGTAGTTCTTATCTCAATGGATAATACTTTTACTTTATCAAAGAAATAAAGTTGTTTGGTTGGGATTTTTAATGGTTTAGAAGATGGGAAACATTTCTATTCTTCTCCTAACTAGACTACATTATAGTAGTGCGGTTTCAGTGCATTATTCCAGTTTTGCTGGAATAATGACTAATGAACACGAGGTAGGAAAAACCTCTTGCTTTGAGCTATAACCAAGCACATAATGCTTCCATATGAACATGTATTTATCACCATTGATGATTTATCTAATTTTCCTGGGGGTTTTTTTCTTGTTAGTTTTCCTATTATTTTGTCTGTGTCATTTTTTCCCGAAATTATTCTTTGACTTGCAGATGGTCCTATTCAGATGGTAGAGATGATCCAATTGAAGCATCTAAAGATAGTATATTTGTGAAAATACTGCAAAAGCTGTTGAAAGAAGGTAAAGTGTACTTAAATGTAATCAAATGTCTTGAAATTGTTGTTTCAAAAGCTGCTTAAGATCAATATGTAAAAAGTAGCATTATTAAATTCTCAGAGTAATAAAAAATTAATTCCACTAGGCAGTTAAAATGATTTGGAGCTAATTCTATCTTTGTAAACTGGTCAGGGGGATAAGAGATGAACAGATTTCTGTTATAATCTTAGTATCTTTAAGTTATTTGCTCAGTAGAGCACTCAACAGATTTAGCTGTCGTTTGCTGTACAGTAAAATAGGTCTTCTGGAGGTAAATATGTGTCTTCTGTAAAATACAGGATAGTAACTAATTGACTGTCACTCAGTAGAACTTAATCTGTTTTGGCCAAATTTTTTTTTGCTTTTGTTTTCGCTCTCCAAAAGCCAAAACAAAATAATACACCTCTCATTCTCCAGGTAAAGCTGACTGTGGGAAGTTATGGCCATGGAATTTATAGCTGGAGGAGGCAGGGAGAGAAGGGAAGCAACCAAGAGCCTGTTTTAAATATTACTGCATAGGAACTTTCTGCAGAACACATAAGGCTTCATGTGAAAAAGACAAAACTTAAGTACGTCAGAGCAGTTCCAGTTTTGTGTGTTCAATGCTGTCAATTTTCTTGCATTTGTTAGACTTGCACACCCTGTGCTGGAACTGTTGCAAGTGATACATAGTTACTGTATGACTGAGCTTTCTTTTCTCTTTCCTTTCTTTTATTTATTATTTATTTTTATTTTGATGATATGTTATGTAAAGACTTGGATTTTAGGTTTAATCATTAAATTACTGAACTCTGGATTAAAAAAAAAAAAAACAAAACTCTATTTTACAGGCTACTTAAGCTTTATTGTATTTCCTGATGTGTATAATAGAATCAGAGCTTCCCAATTCCAAAAGAGTAATGTAGCTGTGAGGCAGGCATGGGTGTTTCCTTAAAAATGATATTAACTGTTAATGCAAAGTACTTTATCAGTGTTGTAATAAATGGTTTTGTTTTGTAGGAGTTCAGTTAAGTGAGTATTTACCAGAGGTGAAGGACTTGCTTCAAGCAAACGAACTCGGCAACTTGAAATACAACTCTTACTTCGAATTTGTGTTAAAAGCAAACTATGAACTCTATGTTCAGGGACAAGCATGATTCCCACTGGGGTTTTTTAATATTTTTTCTAAAGAAGTCTTGAATTCATGTTTACTTTTTTATATTCTGTTTGGTTTTTTGCTAAAGCTTTGTGATAAAGTCTGTGTGAGTAATATACTTGCTCTTAAATGTATAGACATTGATGCTCTAGTCAGGGGACGCAGAGTTGTGTTTTCAAGAGAAATCAAAATAAAGCTTTCATTTTCTGTGCCTTTCATAAACTTGCTGTTTTGTTCTGTGTCTTGATTAGAACCTGTCCTGTCTGGGACTCAAGGATACTCAGACACACAGGGTGAAACGCAGGAACCCACTGCAGAGGGTGGGAAGCTTGTGTTGTCCCCACTGGGGCTGTGACTTCAGTTCAGAGAAAATACTGAGCGCATTAGTGCTGGGTGACTGCGTACATTACTTAAAAAACAACAGGTTATTCTATCAGATAAGTCCACTCTTTCTTTGTGCAGCCCTTTTTACTGTAGAAACGAGGTAATTTCAGTTTTGCATTAAAGGTTACTTGCACAAAAAGGATACTGGCTTGTCACTGATGGCTCAGCTTGTCTGTGACAGGAAGAAATAAAGTGCAGCTCTCATTCGAAGCCTTCTGGTCCAGTAAATACTCTGTTCTTTCAGTTCATATCTGTTAAATTAAACTTTTTCCAAACATTTTTGTATTGTATCCATTTAACTTTCCTTTAAGCTATTTCTAGCATACATGTAAAATGGGATTAGCAGCTCACCATGCAGTCATTCACAGCAACTGCTTGTGCCCAGGCTCAGAAGAAACCTCGAAAGCAGTTATGAAAGTGTGGGAGGGGACGGCATGATCTGCCTTACTTCCATGCCTTGGTCTCTACTGGTAGGCACTACTAATTTCCTTTTTTCCTTTTTAACCCCACTGCCCCAGTTAGTTATCTCTGACATAGGAATAATTTTTTAAATATCAATTTCTCAATTATTCTGATTAACAGCAGAATTTAATCTGTCGATAAAAGTTACTTCAGGCTGATGTGCTGCACCTTTCTTCTGCATGTAGCTCAAGAGCCAGAAACTGCAGAGCAGCTTGTACGCCCTTATATTTTACTTGTCTGGCTCCATGCCTGCTGCAACAACTTGATCTAACAGCTGAGAAGGTCAGAAGTTAAATTGGTTGAAGAGAATCCGGTTTCTAGTTTTAAAAGCACAGCTCCCCTTCCGTGGCTTCCCCTCCTCCCTGTACTAATACAGTAAGCTGGGCTGAGAGTCTGAACATGTTTGGAAGAATAGATTTATGTAGAGAGGTTCAAACCAATATGGGAAAGAAATGCACTAGCAGTCATCTTCTAAGATTGTTCTAAGCAGCGAACTTTGCTCTTCTGCAGTCTTGCATGGCTGAGAAGTGTGAGTGAAACTCCCAGCTCCAGCTTCAAAGGAGTCACTCGTTTAAAGCCTTGGAAGAAGTCCATGTGTTTGTCTGAATGTCACTTTGAGGGTGGTTTCACATCCATAAACATAGCACGGTTTTGGGAGAAAGGGACTGATGGAATAAATGATTGCTTGCCCCTGCCAAAATATGTCTAGCCTTAACTTTTGCTAGGCTTTTGAATTTTGCTTGAAGAGTGATCTCTTTAAATGACTGTCCACTATATATCACTTTAGGGATATCTCATATCTTCCTAGACTGTTGGCCAGATCTCTCTCTTCTGTCAGGAGTGGCAGGGCAAGCCCTGGAAAGCTTGCTCCAGGTGCAAGCAGTTCTGGTCACCCTTACCCATTGTTTCAAAGTGCCTGGGTTCTCTGCTGGATCATGTTTCTCATGGTTGGTGTAAGAGCATTCTCCAGGTTTTTGGGAAAGGATCAGCTGTGTAGGGTTTTCAACTGTTTTACTCTGCTGGGTTGGGAGGCACTTGGCATTTACATAGAGGCTTTCCAAGTGACTATTGCCAAAACAGAAGGCTACTTACAGTGAGTTTACTTAAACAAAGCCTCATTAAAATAACTTCCATGTCTAAACAGATGTTTAATGTTCTTCTACTCGTAATGTTGAACTGGTTCTCTATTCTGTTGGAAAGTGTGAAGAGTCTGGGACTCAGGGCTATCCATCCTCTCTGTCCTCTGCTTCATTATGTAATAAACTGTGCTGGTGCAGAACTCCTGTCTCGGATTACTGCTCCAGGGGGATGCCTTCATTTACCACTGCATATGGAAGGTGGCAAATGCCACAGCTCTAGGTTGTTTCTAAGTGTAACAAAAACAAAATTGCGACAAAAAGATGAGGGTTAAAACTGCCTAAGGCGGATGGATAGCTCCTCTTGAATAAGGATATATGTTGTTTCTTAAATAGTTTTTTCCTCAGTAACGGAAAGCACACAAAGTATGGGAGGTACGCATTTGCGTCCTTTGTTGTTGCCGGAGCAGCAGGACAGTTTATCAGTTGTCATTTGTGATCAGTTTCAGAAGCTGTGCATGGTGGATAGTGCGTTCTTTGTGCCCTGTACTGGAAAGTAACTCCAACTGCTTTCTGGCTTGAGACAAAAAACACATTCATTTAGTGAATCCAGATAAACATCAGATCTACCTGCAGAAAATGGTATTTTACTCAGAAGTGGGAGAATTTAACATTGCCGTTTGGGCACTTTGCTGTAAACTAGATTGGGGTAGAGAGAAAATAAAAGGGAACAGAAGGGATAGAGTGGGTTTGTGCTTGCATCATGTTTCATTGCAGGATTAAGGATGTTTATCTTTCAGCGACGTTCGGGTTTCTGTTACTTGATTTCTGATTCAATCCAAGCGACCGTATTTTGGAAACCACAACGAAGCACTACAGTTCTGTAAACAGATTTGGTGGCTCTGATGCCTTCGGGTGCTTTCTGGCTTCTGATTCTTGTACTGCCAGTTGATGACAGAGCTGATGAATAATACAAGTTGGGGAAAAGAGCGATAAAAAAGCACATTTTAATACAATAACTTGACAGGAATTCAAAATCCATACCATGGCTATGAATTGGATGGCTGCCAGAGGTAAAGAGGAATGCTGCCAGCCTGGAGGATGCAGAAGTTAGAAGAAGAAAAGTTGTCTGCTTGTCTGTTGAGTTGCCTTGCAGTGGAGGAAATCACCTTCAGAAATACCTGCACTTGCAGGAGACTCTTCACAGCACAGTGCTTCTAGCCTACTGTTCCTCCTCCTTCTTGCCTGACTCCCTAAGTTTTTAAAGGATTTACACTTGACCAACTGTGTCTTCAGAGAAGATCACGAAGGTTGATTTGCATCAACATAGTGTCAGGGCTGCAAATCTGCTTGCATTACTGCCTCTTCTTTCCGTTGGAAACCAAGTATCTGTAAAATCTTCCAAGTGTCCCACATGGAATCTCTGCTTAATTACCATAGCTGAAGGAGATGAACTGTTCCTTTTCACTTGCATAGTACCTTCAGCTGGTCACAGATGACTTGCCTGTGAGACCGCACTCGTTTTGGAAAGGGTGAGCCACAGGGATGGCTGAAGGGCTCCCGTGTTGCCTGGCCGAGCTCAGCGGCCAGCAATGGGCACTCGTAATGGCACCAGCATTCACGACTACGTCAGGCTTCTGGGATCAGACCAGGATTAATCCTTTACCGGGCTTCTCTTCAGCCATTTGTCTGACAGATGTTATCCCGTGCATATATTTTCCATTTTTAAATCACAGCAAGGAAACGATGCACAGCTTAACTTGACGTGTATAGTTATGGGTTTTGCGTGGGCTGTCGCCGTGTGCCCTGCAAACCAGGGATCTACCTTGTCGCTTCTCTCCCAGTTCCCTTTGTCCCCCCGGGCTCACCTATAGCTATGGGAAAGACCCGGGGGAGACGCGTTTCCCTTCGCAGCCCCAAGCCTCGGCACGTGGTGGCCGCGGAGCCGATGGCCGCTCGCCTCCTGCCCCGCTGAGCCCCGCGGGGCTCCCGGCCACCCCCACCTGCTTTGCCCTTAACGGGGCCGGTGGTGCCGGGGGATTATTTCGGCCCCGGCCGCGGGCGGTGGCGGGGGGGGCTCGGCAGACGCGCCTTATACGGCCGGGCCCGGCTCACCTGGGCCGGGGCCAGGAGCGCCTTCTTTGGGCACCGCCGGGCCGGGGCCGCGCCGGGCCCGACGCCCAAATAAGGGGACGGCCGGGGCCGCATTCCTGGGGGCCGGTCGCTGCCGCCTCCCGCCGTGATAAAAGGCTCGACGGCGGCCGCGGCGGCCACGAGTGACCCGGCGAGAAGCGGGAGCCTCTCTCTCTGCCCGACGCGCGGAGCCCGCAGCCAGCCCAGGTAAGCCCCGGCCCCGCCGCCACCGCCCGCGGCTGCCGCCGGCCGTGAGGCTCAGCCCCGCCGCCCTGTGCCCCCGCAGACACAGCCGAGACCATGTGTGACGAGGACGAGACCACCGCGCTCGTGTGCGACAACGGCTCCGGCCTGGTGAAGGCTGGCTTCGCCGGGGACGATGCCCCCAGGGCCGTGTTCCCCTCCATCGTTGGCCGCCCCCGCCATCAGGTACGGCGCGCTCCCCCTCCGAGCCTCCCCGCACGCCCCGCCGCCGCCGTGGCCGCGGATCCCCGCTGCCTTCCAGCCCTCCGCATCCTCCCGTCTTGCTGGGGAGCCCCGCGCTGCTGCCCGTGGAGAGGTTGCCGAGCCCCCGCTTTCCTCCCCTGCAGGGCGTCATGGTGGGTATGGGTCAGAAGGACTCCTACGTAGGAGATGAAGCCCAGAGCAAGAGAGGTATCCTGACCCTGAAGTACCCCATTGAACATGGCATCATCACAAACTGGGACGACATGGAGAAGATCTGGCACCACACCTTCTACAATGAGCTGCGTGTCGCCCCAGAGGAGCACCCCACTCTGCTCACTGAGGCCCCTCTTAACCCCAAAGCCAACCGTGAAAAGATGACACAAATCATGTTTGAGACCTTCAACGTCCCTGCCATGTATGTGGCCATCCAGGCTGTGCTGTCCCTGTATGCCTCTGGCCGTACCACTGGTGAGTGCAAAGTCCCGCTGGATCCTCTTCCCCAAGCAAGGATGCCCAGGGCTGGTCCCCTACATCTGACAAGTGCTCTGCCCCCCGGGGCAGGACCCTCTGTTGGCCACATCTCTGAGATGGCTGCTTCTTGTCTCCGCAGGTATCGTGCTGGACTCCGGTGATGGTGTGACACACAACGTCCCCATCTATGAGGGGTATGCCCTGCCCCATGCCATCATGCGCTTGGATCTGGCCGGCCGGGACCTCACGGACTATCTGATGAAGATCCTGACTGAGCGTGGCTATTCCTTTGTCACCACAGGTAAGCACCATTTCCTCCTCCAAAAAGTTTCCTCTCGCTTCCAACCCTCGCACTTCTAGAGATGCTCTCACCCCGCTGCAAGCCCCAAAAACAGTCCCCAGTGGGAGCTTATGTGTGGCTGGGGGTCTGGAGTCCCAGCAGACCTATGGAGGCTGTGCAAGTGCTCCCTGTTCCTCCTCTGCAAACACTGATGCCTTTGCTTCCCCCTGGCAGCTGAACGTGAGATTGTCCGTGACATCAAGGAGAAGCTGTGCTATGTGGCTCTGGACTTTGAGAACGAGATGGCCACCGCCGCCTCTTCCTCCTCCCTGGAAAAGAGCTACGAGCTGCCTGATGGGCAGGTCATCACCATCGGCAATGAGCGTTTCCGCTGCCCAGAAACCCTCTTCCAGCCTTCCTTCATTGGTGCGTGCCCCCCTCCCTGTCTCTTCCCTTGGCAGCTCCCCCCTCTCTCCAGAGTCACCACGTAGAGCTCTTGCTTTGCACTTAACCTGTGCCTGCCCATTTCCCCCAGGTATGGAGTCCGCAGGTATCCATGAGACCACCTACAACAGCATCATGAAGTGCGACATCGACATCAGGAAGGACCTGTACGCCAACAACGTCATGTCTGGGGGTACCACCATGTACCCAGGTATTGCTGACCGCATGCAGAAGGAGATCACAGCTCTGGCCCCCAGCACGATGAAGATCAAGGTAAGGCTGGAGCACGAAGGTGCTGGCAGCAGCCCTCTCCTGCCACATTCCTGCATGGGGCTGTGCACAGCCCTGTGCCTGCCGCCCGCAGCAGAGTCGTGTTTACTGATCTCAGCTCTCCTGGTGTTTTCCAGATCATTGCCCCACCTGAGCGTAAGTACTCTGTCTGGATCGGTGGCTCCATCCTGGCCTCCCTGTCCACCTTCCAGCAGATGTGGATCACAAAGCAGGAATACGATGAAGCTGGCCCATCCATTGTCCACCGTAAATGCTTCTAAACATGTTTACATGATCACCTTGCCAACCACGCTCAGGATGACAACCTTCGAGGTTGCAGGCGGCCGAGGGCCTGCAACAGCCATGTAACTTTCTATTTTGTAACGATTTCTGGTTACTGTTGCTGCAAAGCTCCACGTGACACAGTGTATGTAAAGTGTACATAAATTAATTTATTTTACCTCGTTTTGTTTGTTTTTAAAACCAATGCCCTGTGGAAGGAAACAAAAAACTTCAAGAAGCATTAAATCATCAGTCATTCTGTCACACCCCTAATGCTGTCGTTTGTGTCATTTGCTCGGGTTCTTCCATCACTTGTGGGTGGTGGGGCTGAAGTCCCCAGGCAGGAGCGGGGCTGGGGAGGGGACAGGAGCCCAGCCAGAGGAGCCAGCTCTGTGGGTCCCTCGGGGTGTAGGCTGCTCGGTGGCACTGAGGACAGCGCGGGGGTGGCTCTGTGTTGCATCACGCTGCTGCAAGGGGGATGCCCTGACACTGCAGCGCGCCGGTCGCAGGCGGGAAAGGGTTACCTGGAGCCTTTGCTTGCAAAGTACTTATTTTGGCTCAGCCTGCCAAAAAAGTAGCTCTGGCATGCTCCCGAGGAAGGCAAGGCTGGGGCTGAGGGCAGGTGGCGGGTGCAGGTTAAATAAAGAGCTTTCCACTCCACTTATGGGAAACCCACCTGCCTTGGGGCTGTCCCTGGGGGGCTGAGGGCAGCCGGGACCACTTCCTCACCCTGCCTGACACGCTTGCCCTTGCCAGTGGTCACTGCCTGCGAAGGGACCACCCCCTCCTCTGCCCCCTTGAGCCACCCCTTCCCGGGATCACATCCTGTACTCAGGAACTCCCTAGAGCCCGAAGGAAAATCCCAGGGGCTTCCCCTTGCCGCGGGCGTTTGCCTGCCCTGTTTGCCGGGGAGGAGGCAGAGCAGAACGGGAGCAGGGAAAGATGCTCCTGGCCTGTCTCTATTACTGGGGTGAGGGGGCTCTGGCACCCGCTTTATTTCCAGCATTCACACCCACACCCCAGGTGTTCCCTCTGGGAGCTCCACTCCCTCTGGGAGCCATCCTAAAGCCCCGCCAGGCTTGGCACATGTTCCCGGCTCAGGGCAGGTACAGGAGCCATCAGCCTTTGAAGGGGGAGGACTCCTGCCATGAAAGCAGTGCCTGAGTTTTGGGGTGTTCTTTTGCTGTGGGAGACAGCAGCTCTAGGGCAAAAAAGATGGTTTTCAGATAAACTTCCAGCCCAGGAAGGTTTTTTGCTCTGCTGTAGCTATGCTAAGGGTGCATCTGTTTTGCATTTTGGCTGGTTTTACTTGCATTAAAGTGAGACCCACACATGAGTTCACTTTTTTGTTTAGCACTATCCCAAAGCAAAAGCCTGTGGGAGGAGCTGCCCTGGTCCTTCCCTGGTATCTGAGGGCAGGGAGGGCCCTAAGAGCTCTCAGTGACTGGGGATGGACTGAAACGAGTTGCTTCTCCAAAAGCAAACACAAACTTTTATTGCCATTTATGTAGTGGCACATACTCCATTGTCAGCTCCCTATTGGGATTTTGGGAGGTGCTTAACATTAAGTCCTCAGTACTTGACCCCTGATCTCAGGTTCAGTTGGGCTTAGGTGGTGTTATGAGATGGACTTTAGGACCTGCTTCTGTTATTTAATTAAAAGACTGCTTTAGAAGCACAGATAAAAGTTAGCTTAGAAGAGTAGCCTCATGAGTTAGACAGCATTCACAGACTCCACTTTTTCACCTGTAATATTAGTTTATGGTCCTAAACCCACAACGTAACAGGCTGATTTTTGAAAGGAGGAGTGATGCTGAGCCAGCCACTCATCTCCAGCCTGATCAAAATCAAGGGATCAGGAGATTTACTCCTTCTGAATGAAGAGCTATATTTTGCAGTGCCAAGCCTGGGTTTAGGACCCCTCATGAGCACAGCTGTGGGCAGAGGTGAGTCCTTCAGCAGTCAGACTGCCTTGCACTGAGAGGCTGATGCTGCCACTGCCATGTCATTGTCTGCTGCCTCTAACAGCAGCATTTGGCCTCACTCTAACCCACACCATCAGGTATTCTCAACAGCCTCTGTGCCAGTTTCATCTATTTGAAGATAAATTACCTAAAATACATTCTTACAGGTGGAAAGAATTGACTGGTTTGTTGTTTTTGTTGCTTAATCAGTGAACAGGGATGTCATGAGTCTTAAACCTATGAAACCACCCTGTTCAGGTTTTAATTTCAAACTTAAAACATTCTCTTTATTCTGAAACCAGCCTTTTATTTGGGCTTGGGGTTTTCCTTAATATTTTTGGCAATTGAAGACACAAATTGTTTGAAAACAGGTGAGTTGGCTTTTCATATGGCTCACAAGCCCCATTGTTGGGAAGGTGTTTTGGGAAACTTTGCTCGTGCACAGAGATCTGGGTTTGGTCTTTGTTGTGCAGTTCTCAATAATTTCATTACCCTCCCTGCACCTCTAACAGTGCTGTTGGCAACAGGCAAAGCAGAGGATCCCCAGCACCCAAAGGATCCCCAGGACCAGCATCCTCTGTTTTGAGAAGGGCAAAAGGATAAATGGGGCATCAGAGGAGTGAAAGGGGATAGAAGGAAGGATGCAGGACACTCACATACTGTAGGAGGGAGGGAGGATAACGAAGGGGAATGGCTCTTGCCTGCACCAAAAACATCCTCTGGGGCTGCAGCTCACTGCCTGCTCCACAGCCATCTGGATCCAGAGCTGGACCAGAGCTGGACAATGCTCCATAACTTCAGTCTACATCCAGCAGGCAACGCAAGAATCTGCCCTTGGTCCAAATATCACCAAGGGATGGAACATCTTGAGAGATGAAGAGTCCTTGAAAGGACAAAAATTGTGTGGGGCTGTTTAGATGAGCTTTGGAGGCACAGCCATGACTGGGTTTTGATGTAAGCTTCCCCCAGCTCTGCAGATGCCTGGGCCATTAGCTCAGTTATATAAGGAGCCAAGGGAAAGCCTGGGCTCTGAGGGAAAGCCTTGAGGGAGCTTCTGAACAAAAGAGCAAAGGAAATCCTAGGGAAGATGAGCACACTGGAGGGGGTTCCTAATCTTATTTTGATATACATTTTGCTAAAGTGGAAATCTGCATTTGCACAGAGAGCAGAATGTGGCCCAGGATGGGCTACCCTCCTACAAAGGTGATGACTTTGTGCAAAGTGAGCTGGCATCCCAACTTGCTTCTCCCCTTGGGTTCCAAAACTGCAGAAATAAAAAAGCACTTTGACCCACAGTATTTGCTGGGCTTGGCTTTGCTGAGAGGACCTAAACACCCCCTCAGACCTGACATCAGTGCAGGCCCACTGTGTACTCTGTTGACTGTGTGTCTCCCATGGACATTTGGCCAGTAATATTTATTCTATGAGTTTTACTAAAGGGACAATTAGAGACCACTTGAAAATTATCATCACTGTCACAGGAAACTCCTAAGCAAAAAATTCTGTGGCAATCTTTATTTCTGAAAGTGATGTATTAGAATGAAGACCTTCAAAGATTCAAACAATTTTATTTTATGGAAAAATTTTGTGCTGATTCTGTTTCACTAATCCACAGGAAACAATAATTGAATTGAACACTTCTTGTTAGAGTTTATTTGTTCATTTATGTATTTTTTAATCCAACAGGTATTTTTCTTGAAAAAAAAAATTGAAGAGCTATGGAGTTTTATATTTTCATGGCTTATCTCCTAGGGCTGGAAAATGGAGTGCACAAGGGTGACTGTAACCTATTGATCAGCCAGTGGATAACTGCAGGCAGTGCTGGTGTGCAGGGCTCCCACGTGGGACAGATGCCAGTCAGCCTGGGCTGCTTTAGCAACAGGACCATTTGAAATATCCCCCAGCCTTGCGTGCTTTCCCGGGAATTGCTGGCAGCTTTTGGGATCCTCTTCAGACCCTCATGGCCAGAACATGTTTTGGAAGGACCAAAAGGTTCTGGCTGCAGGCTTTGGGAAATAGCTGTATTTGCAACTTGCAGAGACTGTTTCTCATTTGTCCAGGATCTGAAAAATAAAGCAGCTGCTGATTTCTGTGCAGCAGGGAAAGCTGGAGCGTTGTTGGCTCCACTAGGGCTGTGCGCTGTGTGTGATGGGGATGAGCAGATGTTGGAGGAATCTTTCATTTCCCCACTTGTCTCCTTCTTTCCCTCTCCAGGGCACCCTGTGAACCTCCAAAGTACACTGCCCTGTGCAGAGCTGGGGCCAGCAGTGTGCAAACCCCCACACTGTGGTGACTCTGGGCAGCTCATCCTCCGTGCTTGCAGGGACCACAGCCAAACCCCGTCTTGCCTCGGCTGCTCAAGGCCACGCTCTCAAAATAAAGCTGCAGCTTGGAGGCACTTCTGGCTGTTGATGTTCAGGGAGTGCCACAGGCAGCCCGGGAATGAGCCTCTGTGTAACCCCACCTCAGGGAGCTGCATATATATAGATCCCTGGAAGCAGTTTTCTTCCTTGGCACATCGCTCCCACCCATAACTCGCTCCAAACAAACACTCGCTGCTCCCCTGTGCCCTCACTGCTTGGCTTCCAGCAGCTCCTCTCTCCTCCAGGGTAAACAAGGCTTTAAAGCTGAGAAATCTGTTGCTGGAGGGAGGAGGGAAAAGGGGGAAGATGGCCTTGTAAGAAGACTGTCACACATGCTCAGGGACGAGCAGCCCAAAGTCAGCATCAGCAGGTGTCAGCCCTCGAGCCTGGCTCACAAAGGTGCCAGGACCTGGCTGTGTTTGCAGTGGAGGTCACGCCTTGTGGCACTTCTGCTGGGGTGTCCTCTTCCCAAAGCAGAGCTGCAGTAAGGCTTCAGGTGCAGGTGTGTAAGGAGATCTCTGTGTGCACGTAGCTCGGCTCTTTCCCCAGGGAAGAGCTGCCCTGGTGCCTGGTGCATGCAGGCAGGGACACGGTGCTCCCACGGGCAGACTGAGGCTGGTCACAGGAGAGTCACTTCATCTCACACCGCGGCGTCCTCAAAGCCCCTGGAGGCAGACGCCATCCAATCCATTGGAGTGCAGGAAGAAGGGACTTTGCACTGCCCTTTGTGTGCTGGTGTTGCACTGGTAGATCAGAGCTGGGAAGGGGACAGCCAGGGAAAAGGGCTGGGGGACAGCCAGGGGAAGGGGTTGGGGGCCGCAGCAGTGCAGGAGTGACAGCAGTGCCAGCCGTGCTGAGGGAGCAGACAATGACAGAACAATCCTGCTCTTCCCAAACATCCCTGCGGCTGCCCGCAGAGGGAAGGACGGGACCAGGCAAGCGGGAGGAGATTTGAAGCAGATCGACACAAAAGAAGCCTACAAGCTCTCCCAGGGCAACTGTATCTGCTTCTGTAAGGCTTTGAATTCCCTTTAGCAACAATAATCAAAAAATAAATAGTTACAATAACAGAGGCATAAGAGCCTAAAGCGGTTTGAGTTTGCGAGCCTTGAGCGATGCTGTCGCTGGGCTACCTCCTGCCGGGTACAACCCAAGGGCACCGTGGGGAGGGAGCTCTGCCTGTCCTGTGCTACATCCTGCGCTGAAAATTGGAGGTCCAGGTGCTAAAGCCGCCCACTTTCTTGCCACAAGTTTTTCGGAGTGGTGTGAGTGGACTGAGGCACTTTTCCAAAGGCAGGGTATTTTCTCTATAAGGATTTCTTGTCCTGGAACCCCTTATCCTCAGCACTAGAAAAATAAAAAAAAAAAAAATCTACTAAGAGCTACCAGAAATTCCTTATCCCAATAATTTTGAAGTAGTGACGGTGTTATTCCTACTTAACCCCAGCAGCACTGCAGCAGGTGACAGACCATGTTTCTGTGACTGCAGGAACCAAGCAGTTCACATTGGAACGTTGGTTTTCTTTCTCCTTTCTCCCTTCCCATCCCAAGCCTCCATCACAGTTTTCCTCTGTGACCATGAGCGAGTCAACATTCATAGCTCTGTTTGTTGCCAGCAAAGTGGCTTTTCTATTTTCCATCTCAAAGGAAGATAAAGAGGAATAGCTAATGCCCATAAAGGGTTTTGAGATGTTGTCATAGAAGGTGTTTGGGGAATGTGAAATACTTGTGATCCTAAATTTAGCTCTGAAAGTCATGCAGCCCGGTTTCCTGGCACAAATACCAGAGAAAGTCTTGAAATCTGAACATTTTCCAGTTGCAGCCACAAGCTGGAGGCTGCAGTAGCCACAGGTGGTTCTAGGAATGTCTGGCTGTGCCTCCTGCAAGTCCTTTGCCTTGCTGAGAGTCCAGACCTCCCACGTCCTCCCAAGCTGTTCCCACCAGGAACCCAAAACACCAGCAGTTTCTGTCCTTGTTTTGGGTGTGATGCCTCTATATTGGGCCTCCAAGAGCTCTTTGTGATAAGATTATTCTTCAAACCTAATAGAAGTGGCAAATTTAGAAGTGCAGTGTTTGAACCAGTCTACTCAGGGAGAATATGTGAAATCCTTTTTGAGATAAATCTCTTAGGAGAAACTATGCTGGTTGATTTTAGACCTTCTACTTTGAGATTTATATCCTCTTTCCATAATTTTTGTTAGTCCACTGAAGACAGCCCATCGTGGCCAGCACTGCATGATCAAGGTGTTATGATTCCTCTGTTCACATTTGATGGGTTAAATTCCAGACAGGTTAATAAAGGAGATTGATTCTGCTTAGACAGCAAATATGGTATTAAGTGGAACTTGGAGCTAAATTCCAAAGCTAGTTTTAAAAGGGTGTAATTTAATTCTTGAGGTACCTAGCTTCTGCTGACACCTTGCTTTGTTTTTTTAATGCCAGCTGCACAAGTTCCTGAGTGGAGAAGCGATTGTTTGACAGAAAGTTGATGTAACTCCTGTCACAAAACCTTGATCAGAACCCAGAAACCAGGTGTAGCTCTGCCTAGACTGCAGGTGCTCGGTTTCTGCAGCAGTTGCAGCTCCCATGGCAAAGGCTGCAGCAGGACTGCGGGCAGCCCAGGGAGTGCACCTGCTGAATGTGCATCACCGTTTAAAAATAAAAACGGGAGAGAAGAGAATAACACGGAAAATATTGCAAGGTCAGCAGATGGCAGGGGAAGGGCTCATGCCTGGGCAGGGGGCATTGGGCAAGGACAGGACAAACACTGGGATGGAGGCATAGCCACGTCTGGGACGTTCTGCAGCACAGAGGTAATGGAGAAGGCTCCGGGGTGCTGCAGTGACATTACACTCAGTATTCATCTCTACTATTTGTGTGTGTTAGATTGGCTCTATTTCAGCCTTGCAGCCAAGTTTCAGCCCGTGTACCCAGCCTCAGACACCCTCTGCTGCAATGCAAATATGCTGGAGTTGATTCAGTCCCACTGAAGCTGAGGGGGAACCAGCAGATTTGGTTAATTTTTAAGTGCTTGAATGGTCAGGTCCCAGATCAAGTAAAAAAGCCATAGCAATAAAAGCAATCACAAGAGGAACCAGAAAGGAGAAAGAAGGAATAATTAATTTTGCTGCTCTAGGTCCAGAGCCTGGCATGGCTGAAGCCATGGAATGTATAGGATGTATGCATTGGATCAGTTGCCTGTTCTGTAGAGATTTTATTGCTCATTTCATAATTCATATCTACTTTTCTCCATTTTCTGTGGAAGAGTCAGTCTGAATTAAGGATCAGTTGAGCAAATGAGAGTATAGAAGAAAACTGAAGAGCAGTAAGTCCCAAGTCTAGACCACAGGTATTCCGTAGGAGTTGTAGTTTTGACTAATAACATACATGGGAGGGGAAAAACATGTATTAAAGCAGAAAATGTTTTATGACATAATTGTTATGCCACTGACTTTGTGCTGGGAAAGAGTGCTGAGTTGCAGTGCTGGAAACAATGGCAGGCTCAAGCTCCAAGGAGGCATTTTCCTTTCTGACTCTGGTTTATCTCTGGCCAGCCCAACAGTAAGTGGCTTTGGAATAGCTTTGGAGAAAGTAGCATAAATACACTGACTGCTTATGGGAAGCAGCTTTTACATGGGAGGTGTAACTGTAAGGAGGGTTTGGTGCTGCTAAACAATATCTAAAGCAAATGTCTGATAAGTTCTTCCCTGGCAGTTTGACTTGTGAGTCATGTTGCACAGTCCCCAGCCATGCCCCTCTCTATTTATAAAGTCATGCCTTGCTATATCTGACTCGCTAAATAAGCCTTTCAAGTTGTGGAGGGGATTCTGGGGGCATAGTGTGGGAACCAGGGAATAATTTGGAGGAGTAAGGGAAGTTAGAAAGACATGGCAAACCATTGCATGCTGACTGCCCTCTGAAGACCAGATCAAATGTGCTGCTAGGCTTTTTCACCGTGAAAAACTCCAGGAGGCAGGGCTGGATGGCTTCAGTCTGCTGGGCACAAGGTGGAGAAAGAAGAGTAGAGTGAAGGTTCGTCTGAGCCGAGCCCCTGCAGAGTTCCAGGACGTGTGGAGGAGCAGGGGGAGGTCACTGAAGGGAGGCATGCCAACAAACCCAACAGCCAGTGGCTTTCTCCCAGTGCACAGTGCTGGAGGGAGGCTGGGGAGCTGCTGGAGCTGCTCCCTCTGCAGCTATGGAGCAGAGTGGAGCCTCAGTGGGGGTCCCTGCTGGCATCTGCCCTGGTCCTTGCCACACACTGGAGCTCTTTCCGGGTCACTGCCCCCTGTCTGGCTGTGGCTGTGAGCTGCCTTGGTGCTGACAGGGCTCAGATGTGCAGGACAGGGGGGACACACCTCCAGAGCTGCATCCTCCTCCCCTGGGCTCCAGCTGGAGCTGCAATAAAGCACCTTTCCAAATGCTGATAACATAGTGGTTATCAAATAGGTGCAGGACAGGGAAGATGAGGCAAAAGGACATGAGGAATGCAGTGGAAATTGTACTGGGAAGCACAGCAGGGATGCCACTAGAGGCAGAAGGAAGAGTCCTGATGTGTTTTGTCCATCTTCTCTTCACAGACAACAGGCAAGGAGGGACAAACACTTGCATATTGCTTTTAAAGAGTGGTTTGGATGAATGCATGATTTTGTTTTTTCCCTGACAGTCATTTTTCCATGGTGGTAATCTGCAAATGACTGGGTAAATGAGAGATGAGGGCTGAATGTGGGACACACATACATCCTGAATCTGCCTTTGCAGCAGCAGGGCCCCATCACATGTCATGGTTACCTGGGGAGACAAATGCCATCACTCCCAGCATCCTCCCCCTCCTCCCACTTTCTATAGTGACTGATGTCACATGGTCTGGAATATCACTTTGGTCAGTTTGGGTCACCTGTCCCACCTGTGTCGCCTCCCAGATTCCCATTCTCCCCCAACTTCCTTCCCAGTGTGGCAAGAGAAACAGCAGAAAAGGCCTTGGCTCTGTGCAAGCCCTGCTCAGCAATAACAAAAACATCTCTGTTATCAGCCCTGTGTTCTGCATAAATCCAAAACACGGCCCCATAGCAGCCACTGTGAAGAAAATTAACTCTACCTCAGCCAAAACCAGCACCTTGGAAAGCAGACTGGTGGGGTTACAGCATCCCCTCTTTCTGAGACTTCAGTGACTGAAGGAACTGGTTTTATTTGTGCTCACCTCTTTCTGTGTGCAGGAGCTGACTGCTTTCTGCCAGACATGGCCACGGGGACAGCATTTGGAAGCAGTCACATGGGGCTGTACCATTACCAATGAAGGAGTGTTTCACTCATTTGAGCCAGAGGAATATGTTTCTCTGGTCTTGCAGGGCATGGGAGCAGGACTGTGGGGTTGACAGGGGTGCCCACACAGCTGTGGGAGTGCCAGGAGCACAGGGCAGAGTCCCAAACTCCCAGTCTGCTCTTCCAGGAGTGAAGCAAGCCACTACACAGCCACCTCATCAGCCACTGCTAGCAAAATGTTCAGTGAGCTTCTCCTGAGAGCTTGGCTCAGTGAAGTTTTTTAGCTCTGTATCCCCCTTGTTCCCTCACAGTGCCCATCATCTCTGACCCAGGGCAAGTGGGGCAGCAGGTGAATGTAGGTGCTGGGGCAGGATCTGACAAGCTCCACAGCCAGCTCCTTTTCTGCTCCAGAAACAGCCCCATACACCACCCTTGGCCCCCTTCAGTGGCAAAATCAGCACACAATTTTCCAGAAGCAGCCTGGCTGATGCTTGCAGTGATGTTCCTGGACATGGATGGCTCACTCTGTGTGGGGTGGCAGGGACAAGGGAGTCAGGGCACCATGGTGGTTTTTTGCAGGGAGAAGTCTGGTTCACAAGAGGCTCAGGCTGGATTCCCACCAGCAGGCTGGGGAGATGAAAGTCAGCCTAACAGAGCTCTCCAGAGCCAACAGATTCCCTGTGCTAAGTGGATAATTCATTATAAACAATTTGTGCAGATGTCAGCACTCTCTAGGGGAGCAGCTCACAAGTGGTGCACAGGTTCTTTTCAAGAGCATCCATTTGTCAAAACCATCCTCAAGATAATTTCTGGTGCCTCAGAGGGATGCTGTGTTTCAAGCTGGGGCTTTTCCCACTGTGCATAGGTTTTCCTTGCTCCCCATCCTCTGAGAAGTGAAATCTGAGTGCCAAGCCATGTGACAGCAGAACTGAGGTACCCTTCTTTCAGGGGTGCTGCAGGATCCATAGCTGCTTTTTGATTACAGCTGGCCTTTTTGGTGACTGTCCTTGTGAGGAAGCTGCTTTCCTGGAGCAGGTTAGGATGGAGAGCACTAGAGGGGACAAACTGGTGCCTGGAGACAGATGCACTAAAATTTTAATCTGAAGAGACCTTGGGGAAATGGCTGTTGTGCTTGCTTTTCTGTATTTTAAATCAGTACTGTGTTTGCTGAACAGCTGCATTTCCCCCCAGGAAGCGATGAGGAAACCCTTGAAACATGATGGGCAATTTTACAAGATGCTGTGTGATGTGGGGGGGCTGCAGATACACACCCTGCTCCCCGCCAAGGCAGCCTGGTGGTTTAACTACACAAAAGGAGGAGGCTTGGGCTGGCGAGCGTGTCGCCTGCTGGCCATGCAGCAGGGGCCGGGGGGTGCAGGACATACCAGACCTCCGGCCAGGATGGCTGAGGTGCAGCTCTGGTGGCTTCAGAAGGGCTGAGCCCCTGCCGCCGGCAGCCACCAGCGGGGCACCGGCGTGCGCCTCACCCTCACAGGGTGTCTCGCTTTTCCTTGCCTTACAACAGCATTTCTTCCAGCTCCCTCCCGCAGGCAGAGCCGGGGGGATGCCGGGGTTATTTACCCAGACCCAGAAAGCCCTTTTCCAAAAAGAAAACTGCAAAGCTGGCGAGCGGTCGGTAGTGCTTAGCAGGTATGTGTGTGCTCAGGCTGCTGGCCGGGGCTGCTACCGAGGCAAAGGAAGGGGCACGATAAGACTTTAATCTCCCTCCTCACCGGGGGATAAACTGCGGTGGCATTTCCCAGCCCCGTAGCCAAAAGGCTGATCACACGCCTCTCCCTAGCTGCCGAGAGCTGCTCTCAAGGGGTTTGCACATCTGCAGACTCCAAGGGGTTAAAAATAGATCCCACCCCGCTGATGGCACATTTTATGTCCATTTAAAGGTGCGCCATGCATTTCCATCCTAACACTCCTCTGTGAGACCTTAGCAAATGCCTTCATGGCGCTGATCTGTTGTTCAAAGCTCTTTTTCTTCCCGAAGCCCACGGCTGCCCGGGCTGGCTCCCCACTCTGAGCGCTATTTCGGGGGGCTGCGTTTGCCCCCGGCTGCCCTGTTCTGAACGAGCAACTGCACGGTGCTTGCTGGCATGTCTGTGGTGCTCCTGTCCCGACACACAGCCAGCAGATAATGGGTTTGTCTTTCTGAGCAAGTCAGGGAGCTGCACTCTAAATGAGTAAATTTTTTTAGATTTTTAAAAAAATTTTTGATAAGCCAGAGAATAGCTGTTAGAAAAGCGCCATCCATTCGCGTTGGCCATGTGGGATGGTGGTGCTGCCTTTTGGGGCGGACATCCCAGCACTGTGCCATTTGACACTTGTGTTCCTCCAAGCGTCCTCCGCGTGTGCTATAGGATAGGAAACACCTGGGGCTGGCCCTCTGCTCCAGGCACCCCAGCTCGAGTGAGCCCCAGCCCTGGCCCGGCTCCCGCAGCGCTGCCACCTCTGCCCCCGGGTGTCCCGGGCACGCTGCGCCCCTGATGCAGGAAGGGTCCAGCCCTGGGCAGCGCTGCAGGTCAGGGAACTTCCCAGGCAAGGCTCCTGGGGCCACGGAGGCTGCTTAGGGTGTGGATGGGGTGATTGTAGCACACAAACAGGTGCTGCTGCTGCATTGGCAGGGAGAGGGGAGCAGGGAGCGAGGCAGGAGCCCAAGGCAGGAGGATACCAGCAGCTTTCCTTCCCAGAGTGATGCTGGCAGGAGCCGTGTGCTGCTCGAAAAGGGGCTTTCTCTGCTGGCATCCGCACAGACCAGGCCACCACCTCATGCCATATGAAACCCAAGAAAGCTTGGATAATCTCCAGAGGGTGGATGAAATTCCCATATCAAGCAAGCTCTACTGTAGCTCTGCTGAAGCCCAGGGAGGTTTGCCTTTGTGGGAGGACCTGGGTACTTTTATAAGGGGCTCCATTCCTCCCCCAAGAGCCCCCAGCCAGTCAGTGGGGCTGAGACCATATTAGGGATGCCTCTCCCTGGGTCTGAGCTTGTTTCCACCACGTTCCCTACAGGAAGGCTCCCGACAAGGTTCCCCCTGCACTGTCTTAAAGAGGCAGTGCATCTTTGGGGTGAGAGGTGGGGGCAGTGGCACCCCATTGCTCATCCTCCAAGCCAGCGCTTGTCCCAAAAGGGTATAAGTGAGAGGGAGCCAAGGTGCCAGTGAGAGAGAAGGGGGAGCTGTCAGCCTGTGCCCAGCCTACTGCTCGTGATTTTGCAGCTCTCCTTTGCCTTCCTCACCACCATTCCCCATTTTTTCCTGCTGCCCCTGTGCAATTTTGGAAGCAGTTTAGGAACTCAGCTCAGCAGCTGAGCCTTACGCATGTTCAGAGCTGAACCCTTGATGTGACTGGCTGTATTTGGGATGAAATTTTGCAGGCTCTCACCAAGAGGCTGAGACTCCTGCTCACTTGCAGAGGCAAACCCCTCTCAGGAGCTCCCTGCATAGTTTTCCTCTTGTCCCCTTTGTGGCATCCTCCTCCACCTCGTGTGCTCATCAGGAGCTTGGGGGTCTTTTGGCATTGCTTCTCTAGGTGGTCTGGGGAAGAACTTCAAAAACATTAGTTTTTCTGAACTGGTGCTGGAGGTGCTTCAGAAAAAAATGGGATAGCTGTGGCAACCTTCAGTGAATGATCTCAAAGCCCATGGTTGTGGCATTGGGATCCATAAAAGGAGTTTATGTTCGGATGAGGGGGTTTTTTTTGTGTTGAAGACCCACTTGTTTCCAGGGGGAGCAACAATGAGATTAGGTTACAGAGATTTCACAAACTGACAGTGAAATCAGCCCAGAGTCAGCACTGAGCTGCCAATAGTTTCTGGTGTTTAAAACCAGATTCAGTAATATGAACTTAAGCCAATCTTGCTCCCAAGCCTTCTCATTGCAAATTCCGTGAATTTTTTTCAAGCATTAAATTATTCTCTACAGATCATTTGTTATTATCCATCAATCTACTGCTTGGGAAACTGATCCATCACTGTGCAGACTCCTGTTAGATGCAGGACTGGCACTGGGCCACCAAATGGGGAACTGTGAGGCATGCAGGTTCCCATTCTGGGAGAAACATCCCAAAGCCACAGGAACAGCTCCTGTACCAATCACCCAGAGCCTGACTCCAGCCCAGCAGTGATGGTCTGAAGGACTGACCTTTCAGAACTCATCATTTCAGCAGCTCTCCCTTACTGCTGTGAGATAGGGAGCAGGTTACAGCACAGGTGTCTCTGTCTTGCCTCAAAAATGTATGTTCTCAGTGACAGATGGGCTCTCAGACACAGCCTTTAAATGGTGGAGATTTTCAATCCCTTGCTTGTGGCAAATGCTGTACCAGCCTCTTGGGTGTCATCCAGGGCCAAAAGAAGGAGAGGAAGATGTTCCTGGGGTTGGAAAAGGAGTATGAGCAGAAACAACAGCAAAAGTAATCCTGACCAGTGGCCAGATGGCTGCCCCAGAGCTCCAGAGGGAAGGGAGTGTGAGCCAAGAACAGCTTTGGGAGGCCATATGAGCTTGAGATAAGACTGAAGGAAAGTGTGTAGGCACAGATACTTCTCCATTGCCTGTCTCTCCCTGAGTGGGTGCTCTTGGGCTGCCTCCTGCCCTGACTCGTGGAGGTGACATCCTCCAGGTGTTACTGAGACCATGAACTTGACAATGTCTTGCACATTGCAAGAGACTGCGCCGCTTGAGCATGATGCAGGTCTGTCTTGATGACTTTTTTGGGAGCAAGATCCCATCACAGAGTGAACTGCCTCAATCCCTGTTTATCCTTTCTTTCAGGGGAGCTTCATAAATGACACGAGTTATTCCTGACAGACATTCAAAACCCAGGCATTTTCAGACTGGGTTTCTTTGTTTTGAGCCATCCCCTTTAAGCATGGTGAAGGAGAGGTGGATGCAGGTGCCCACAGTGGCCCCAAGCCTTTAGCAGGGCCTTTAGGTTGGAGGGAATACCTGTGGATTTTTAGAGAGCAGCCAACTCTGGATTTATCCCCATTCACCAACCTCTTGGGAAAAAGATGTGGTGAGCAGTCACCTCCAAACGTGCCCACACCCTCTGCTTGTGAGGAGCTGTGGGAAAGCCACATCCATCATGACAAACACTCAGGCTGTAGCTGGGAGTGGGGTGTCCTGCACTGCCCATGGAGCTGCACATCTGGAAGCCAGCTCCTTGCCTTGGCCATGTGACAGACAGCTGCTGAGCAGAGACCCAGGGGTCACCAGAGAGCCTGCTGGTTCTGCTCAAGCAGGGGATAAAAAAGGACAGGTGGGGAATGTCTCCCAGTTCTCCTGCCTCTTACTCAGCTGGCATGTAAACTTGGATTTTCCTCAGGCAGAGTAGGCAGCCTGCAAAGGTGCTGCTGGTGGCAGTGCCTTGACAGGCACCCCGTTAGTGCAGACTGTGAGATCTGTTCCCTTGCTAGGACCCACCTGATCAGTCAACAGTGGTGTGCAACCTTAAGGGGCCAGGAAAAAAGAAAAGGGAAAAAAGAGGTGATACCAGTATGGACTTTATTCTTTCCCACTATAACAATTTAAAACTGGGACCTGAGCTGGGTGCCCAGTCCAAGATTCAGGGCTGCAGAAGCCAGAAGACACTCAGGGTGGGAAATGCCTCTCCCTGCTCCTGGCCACATTCCCAGCACACCACCCAAGGAGCTACATCTCTCTTTTCATCTTTTAGCAAGGTGGATGGAAAGCATGGACCTTGGACAAGACTCAGAGGAGCTGCTGAGGCTGCTGTGAACTCTGCTGCTGTGGGTGCTCAGAGGCACAGCCACCCTGGTGGAACAGCAAAAAGCTTCAAGCTGCTCCCAGACAAATGTGAGACTCCCACAAATAACAGGATTTGTGAACAGAGCTGCCAGAGAGGGGCTGCAGGGCTTCCCCAGCAGGTTGCAACTCACAGCAGTTGTGGTCAAGTTTCCCAGAATTCTGGATACCAGGATCAGGCAGTTCTGGGAGAGTTCTGCAGCCATGTGCACTACTGCTGACTAACCTGTCCCTGAGAGCATTTGAACCAACTCTTCTGATCCTTCTCCCATGACAGCATTACCCTGTGGGCAGCTGGTGTAGCCCTAAAAGGGATAACAGCCCATGAAACCAAAGAAACCTGCATCTGCAGGATTAACCAGGCTGCTATTAGCAGCGTGATGGCTTTTGTGAAGTGACTGGGACAGCAACCCCCAGTATTTAGCAAAGGTTCACTGATCTAGGTGAAAGCAGAGTTTACAGGTCTAGGAACATTGTGTTTTTCCATATCTGGAAACATTTTCTTGCTGATTTGGAGTCTATGCTGTTAAGTACTTTTAAAATTAATTTCTCTTTAAGAAGCAACTTATTTCTTTTCCCTGGTTTCTTTCTCCTTCAGAGTTTACCCAAGCAAACTCAGCAGCCCAGATTCAGACTCTGACAGCTCCTGATTCAGCTGGAAGCCAGTCTGTGGATCTGAAGGATGTGTTGACATGTAATTTTTCCATTCCTACTGCATATGAACTGTCCACTATTCCCCTTATTGCCTGGAGCTAGGGAGATGTGCAACAGCAAAAGACTGCAAGTCAAAACCACGTGTAAACTACCCATGTGATTACCCAGCGTTTTTCTGGACCATACTCTGCAAAATAACATCTATACTCATTTTTCATTACCTGCTACTTTTTGCATAAAACTCAGGCAATCTCTCTGCTCTGGACTTTGCTGTGGTTATTTCAGACAGAAATAAGGCAGGAATAATGCTCCCATTCAAGTGGGGGGTAGTGGAGGAAACTGGGACTCCTGGGGTTTGGCATCAATCAGTCTTCTGTCATGGATCTGGTCAGAAACTCTTGACCCACCTGGCCACCTGGTTTGCTACATGTGGAAGAGCAATAATAGGGATTAAGAGGCATAAATAAGATCCTCAGGGGAAAAGTGCTTTAAAAGGAAAATATCATGTTTAGAATTTCAGTGTTATGATTCAAATGGTGTCTTTATTTCATTTTTTAATGAAGGCAAAAATGCAACAAAGTGTGCAAGAGAGGGAATTCTAATGTTAGTATCAGCCTCATAAATATTGTAGTTCCTCATTTAGGAATCATTTAATAACTGGCTATTCTCAGTACATGGAAGTCTCTGCCATAAGGTATTGAAGCCAAAACTCATTAGGATTAAATTAATAATAATGTTTATACAGCTACACTGAGAATATCCAGAGCTGATGTGTCGAGGACGGGAAATGATTCTTGTCTGGCACATCCAGAGCTGCTTGGCTGTAGCTGGAGGGGTGAGGGAGGAGCTGCTCCTCACCCGGGACAGTCTCAGCATCCTGCCCTGGGGCTGCCGAATGTCTCTGGAGCTGGTTTGGGATGCTGGGCCCTGCTGCCTGGCAATTGCTGCACTGTAGGAGTCAAGATCAGACTGTGGCATGGGGAAGGTGCCTGGCAGCCACATCCAGCCTTTAGCTTGCATCAGCCTCAGGTGATGTGTGAAGTACAACATCGGCTCTGCCGGTGTCTCTGCACACTCCTGTCACAAGCCTTCTGTCACAGGAGGTCCCCGGTCGGTTTCCAAGCCTTGCAGCTGCCTCTTCCCCAGGCACTGTGGGATGTACACACGAACTGTTGGACTGGGAGGGGTGCACTGTGAAGGAGAAACCTGAGGAGGAGTGTGAAGGTGCAGCTCACCCCACACCACACGGGCAGCTGTGCGCTCACGTCAGCAAAAGGGCTGAGCCTGTGCCGTACAATGGAGAGGATGGGTGGAGGCAGCTGCTAACAACACCCATCCTCATGTGTTAATCGTGAAACATTGACACCTTGCAGGCTGTTGTGAAGATTAGGTGCCTCCTCTGAAGAGTGCAGAGTTTAGGGGAAAAAAAATTGCAGAAAATGGGAACTCACAGACTGTGTGCCAGGACCTGGAGCCTGTCCTACTGGCATTTCCTATGTGATGGATGAGACATGGATTAATGACTGAGCTGCAGGTTTATGAGCATCCCAGGAGAAGTGTGGTTCTGAAAAAAGCAATCCCCTCCTGATAGAAAAGCCATCAAAGAGCATCCATAAGCCTCTGATACAACCGTGTTTTTAAAACTGGTGTCATGGTTCAACCACTGCTGGGAACTCAGTACTGTGCAGTCCTTGTTGAATCCTCTCATTCCTTCGTAGGATGGGGAGGAGAAACAGGAGAAAAGAACAGATAAAACTTGTGGGTTGAGATAAGAACAGCTCAATAACTGAAATAAAGTAAAATATAGTAATACCAATTACAACAATAACAATTATAACATACAACGATAATAATAAAAATGAGAGAAAGAGAGAGATAGAACCTAAGAGAAACCAGTGCTGCACAGTACAATTGCTGACCATCCACTGACTGATGTTCAGCCTTCCCACGAGCAGTGATCAGTGGCTCTTGGGCAACTCCCCCCAGTTTATGGGGATAACTGGGCATAATGTTTTATGGTGTGGAATATCTCTTTGGCCAGTTTGGGTCAGCTGTCCTGGCCGTGCTGCCTCCTCTGCCTTCTGGTACACCTGCTCCCTGGCAAAGCATGGGAAACAGAAAAGTCCTTGATTTAGAGTAATCAGTGTATTACCAACATTGTTGTCATACTGATTCCAACACACAGCACTGTACCAGTTACTAAAAAGAAAATTATCTCAGCTGAAACCAGGACAACAGGGAACAGAAGTCCTTTGGGAAAGGAAGGATTGATACTATAAAATATGTGGAAAGAACAGCAGCATTTTTATAACCACAAGTGACCAGCTAAAACTGAACAGGTTGGTTCAAAATGACATTGTGTACAAAATAACATTTTATAAAAGGAAAGGAAATTCTGCAACCTTGCCTGCCAATTCTAGACCTTGCCTGTGTATGTGAAATCCACTTAGTCATCTGCTTGTGTAGATTGAGCACAATATCAGGGTAAGAAACCAGAGTCCCAGTTAACTGGGCAGCAATCTGCTCTCCTCTCTAGACAGCGCTGCTACAGCTGCTCTCTCTAGTCTGTCTTCAGTTACAGGTGTTTTTAAACTATTGTTCCCTGTTAGTTTTCAAGAAATACCTTCTGTCACAGCAGGTGGTGCTGAGGACATGGCTGGACCCCAGTGGGACCACTAAAGGCAAAAGGAGAAGGCATCAGGGACAGCCCCACTGGAGCCCTCAGTGGGGAAAATAAATAAATGAGGCAGCTCTCAAATATAATCCTCAGGCTAGGACTGGGTGGGGGGAGAAAACTGCTGCATCTGCCTGGTTTTATTCCAGTGAAGTATGCGGGCAAGGCTCCTGAGTGTCTGCCTTGGGCAGGGCACGGAGAGAAGGAGCTCTCAAAAAAAGCTCCTCTCTCGTTTTTGAGGCTGCTGAGTGGGGGTAAGCGCCCTGCTATTTCTGTGCTTCTTTTCCCAGTAAATACACTGGCCAGACTCTCCTCCCTGGTAGCCCTGTCACCACCCACCCCTGAGAGCAGCGGGCAGAGCTGAAGGGAGCTGGGGAGGTTGGGACGGATTTTAAAATGGAATTTAACAGGTTTATGGATGCAGATCTGCGACGTGTGCGCCTGCAGCACCAGGCACTGCGTGTCACTGCAGTTGGCCTCTCCTGACTGCATTTTCCCGAACTGCAGCAGGGCACACTGGATTTCTCCAATATCCTGCCGTCACGGGGCTGTTGACACGACTGCAAGGGCTGGGGGACTGTGAGGGCTGGAGGGAGACATCCAGGTGCTTCTGCAAAGATCAGGCGACATCTCTGTCCCCCTCACTCATGCCTGAGCACCACGGGGTTGGAAAGCCTGAGCCAGTACGTGCAATAAGAGGGATAAATACTGCTCCATCTGAGCATTGATTAAACGAAGTCAATTTGGTTATGTTAGCTGTATCGAGGATTGCATCACTCTGTCGCGCAAGCAGAGGTGCTGTGTGTAACACCCGCCTCGTCACCTTAAAGCCACCAACACTTTTGTTTCACTGGAAGAGTCTGGACCAGCGTTTACCATCCCGGGAATCCATGCCAGCTCGTGTTTTTCTCATTTGTGTCAATCAGGGGACGCACAGGGCAAGGGAAGGAAAAATACTGTTTGCTTCCTTATTAGTAAAAAAAAAAAAAAAAAAAAAAGAAAGAAAAAAAAAAGGAACGGTTTCCTAGAACTGGTTCTGAAAATCCGTCAGTGCCCCCGTGTGTCGGAGCGGGGCTGGCGGGGAGGCTGGAGAGGCTCTGTGCAGAGCCTGCGCATGGCGAGGGCAGCCGGGTTTGCAGGTGTCCAAAACAGGGCTCGCAGCGGGTGGGGCTGGCGGGGGTGTCACGCTGTCCCCTCCCAGAGGGGGACCGTGAAGTGAGCGCGACGCTGTGGCACCGGCTCTGCAGCAAAGCATTTTCAAGGACAATCGTGTCCCGCAGGGGCACGATTCGCTGCGATGCCCTACATACGGCGTGTGAGGGAAGGAAATATCCAGAAATTGCTGAAGAGCCGAGGGTGTGTGTCCGTGTGCGGGCAGGCAGGAGGGCGGAGGGCGGTGCAGAGGCCTCCCCGGTTTCTGCATTTGCCTCTAAAGCGTTTCGTATCCTCAGAGACAGCGGCCGCCCAGCGCAGGGCTGGATTAGGCGAATCCTGTCCTGGCGACGGGCTTTTAAAGCAGATTAGTGCAAAATTGAGAGACGTCCTTGTTGTTGCGGAGGAGTTCGCTTCCCTCCGGCCGGCCCCGGCTGCCGCGCATCTTTTGCTCCCACAGGAGCAGCACGGGAGGCGGGAGCTCCCCCGCGGGTACCCCCCGGCCCGGGGTGCAGAACGCGCTGCTGCTGCTGCTGCTGCTGCAGCAATTCTGACGCACTGCACGGACTCGCTGGGTTTCAGTGTGCCCCGGCAGGCGCCGAGCAGCGCCAGGCTGCCCTCAGCCGGAGCCTCACTTGGTGCAGAGATCACCCGGGCCCCAGTACGCCCAGGGCTGTGGTGCTTTGGTGTATTTATGATTTATTTTATATTTGAATTAATTTTCACTCCATCTCCTCCCGTTCCCCGTGCCTCATGCCCCGTCCCCCCGCTCCAGGCATCCCTCCCCGCTCGGGGCGGGGCCGGACGCCGCTGTTTGGATTTAAACGTAGCAGCGGGAGGGGGCGGGCTCGGCCGGCGGCTCCCGGCTCCCGGATCCCGGCTGCGGCTCCCGGCTGCGGCTCCCGGCCCCGCCATGGTGGTGCCGGCGCGGCGTGTGAAGACGGNGCCCGGACCCGGCGGGGTGACCGTGCGGAGGCACCCGGCTGCAGCTGGCCCGTCTTGCCCGCCCCCAGGACGTGGCCCGGGGGTGGAAGGGCCCGTCACTCGGGCCCCGCTGCCTCCAGCCGGATCCTGGCCAGGCCTGCGGAGAAGCCATGGCTGCGGCATCGGAGGGGCCTCTGTAAAGAGCCAAGTGGTGGCAACTCTCATCCTGAGTCACAGCCACTTATGTAAACTGTTGCCATGGGAGCTATGGGAGCCAAGCATGTCTGCAATTATGTAAGCAGGTTCTCCGGCAAAAGCAGCGGCAAGTTGGACTGTATGCCAGTGTCTGGCTCTTAACCCAATTGCTTCCCTGGATCTGCACGTGTAATCTGTCTCGGTTGAGCACTTGGTTCTTAATGGCACCTGAGGTTTGAGCTTGGGTGCGCAGCTGAGTGTGGCAGTTTGTAGTCTGAACAGGTGCTGAGCTGGTAACATTTTGTTCTCTTCTTGCAGAGTAATTCCCTTCTGATGTCTCACGATCTAAGAGAGTGGTTAGGCAGATAATAACAAGTCAAGTTTCTCAAGCTGGTGTTTTTTTATCCCATAAGATATAGTTTCTTACCTATAATGAAAGAATACTGTATCTGGCAGCCATGCATAGGTGTCTTGAAATGCCTTTTGAATCAGCTGGCTCTCTGTTGTATGGTAGCAGGGAAAATCCCTGAGAACTGTTCAGTTAAGCCTCATGCTACTTTTTTTT
>VWZP01008818.1:3008053-3240076 GCA_013396995.1 Dicaeum eximium | reverse complement strand
TTCCCCCCCCCCCCCTAGATTTAGATGTGCTTGTTTGGAGTGAGTGAACTAATCTGATCCAATGCCCTTTGGGACCTGAGCTTTCCAGAATGATCCATATTCTGGTATTCAAGACTAAACTGCATTCATTGACCTTAGGAATACCACATTACACAAAAGCTCTAGCTATGCTGTCTTCTGTTCCAGAGGCTTGGTGTTTCAGAGTACATCAGTGATGTGGGGTTCTGCACTCAGCTGGGTGGGCCTGTGGTACCCAGGTCTCACAGGGGGTGCACATAGCTGCGGGGGTAATACACTCCACCTCCCCAAAGCTGTTGTTCTGATTTCAGCTGGGATAATTTTATGTCTGGTAGCTGGCACAGGGCTGTGTGTTGGATTCAGTATGAGAATAACGTTGATAACACACTGATGTTTTTAGTAATTGCTCAGCAGTACTTACCCTAAATCAAGGACTTTTCAGTTTCCCATGCTCTGCCTGGGAGCAGGTGCACCAGAAGCTGTGAGAAAGCACAGCTGACCCAAATTGGTCAAAGCCAATGGTCAAGTCCATAGCCAGAAAGTCATGCCTAGTGTATAAACTGGGTGGAGCTGCCCAGGAGCCACTGACTGTGCATCACTGGTTCCTTGTGGGTTTTATTCTTCCCTTTTCATTGCTATTATTATATTTTACTTCATTTCAGTTACTGAGCTGTTCTTATCCCAGCCCATGAGTTTTTCTGATTCTTGTTCCCATCCCACCGCAGAGGGAGGGAGTGTGTGGCTATGGGATACCTCCTTGCTGGCTGAGGTTAAAGCACAACAGCTGGGCAGGGATGGAAGCACCCAGCTCACCAGTATGTAACAGAGTATTCCTGGGCCTGGTTTGACTTTCCTCAATCAGGCCTTGAGGAAGTTAGACTGGGAGCATGTGTGGAAGAACTACATAGTATCCCTGTGAGAACTAAGGAATTGCAAAAGGTCAGGGAGTGGTTGCGTGGGAAAAGGCAACACTCTCTAAAGGCTTGGCTTTTAGTGGGAGGAGGTGGAAGCTGTTGAAGCTGCACTCAGAACCTGGCATTCCCAACTTTTCTGATGCACTTTGAATACGTACAGGCCTGGGGCAGTTGTGGCAGGGACCTGAACTTCTTTTCATGCTTCTTGTTGAGCCTATGGATAGAGCACATGAACCTGCTACAATCTATTGGCAGGGGCAGTTACCAGGGCTAGAGAATGCTGGCCAGGGTCATTCATTAGCCTGCTCCCTGATTCCTTCCCTGACTCCTCTCTAGGGAAAGATCCAGCTAGAGTCACTTGGTAGTCTGATTCTGGTTGGGATTTGGCAGGGAATAACAGCTTGCTAGCTGTGCAGGCACTGTCTGTGCTCTGTGATGGTGTGTGTGACTATCTGGTGTGTCCAGCTGTGTCCTCAGTCCTGCAGCAGTGGCAAAGGGACTGTGGAGCACCAGTGGCCTGCCAGACTGCAGCGTTTTGGGCAACTGTGCTTCTGTAACTGATACACCTTTGCCATGGATGCTGTAAGGGAATGCCTAAAGTTCCTCTAGGTCCTTGCTGTTTTATACTTATAGTGGGAGAAAAATCTGTACTTTGCATCTGTACTTTGCATTCACTTCTTGGCCAAATGGGATTTAGTGGATATTTATTGTATCTTAATGCACATATAATATATAAGGAGGTGACTCATTTAGTATTGGAAAATCATAAGGATGCATTTTTCTTCTTAGTGGCTGGCTAATTAAGGCATGTGGAGGAGATAACATAGAAACTACCACTCTGAAGCTCCTACTATTAAACTGCCTCTTTTTTTTTTTTCTTTTTTTTTTTTTTTTTTTTTTTTTTTTTTCTCTGAAGGAACTTAATTACACTGAAGTGCTGTGGGGGTAGCTGAGTGTGCTCATGTTGATGACATCTTTTGTCTTCTGAATCTGACATCCACCCACATGCTGGAACATCCTAGCTGTTACCTGGCTACTGCTGCTTCCTGCTGTTTTGTGGGGAATCTGATTTCTGCCTGAGTGGTATTGACAGCGCTTGTTGCCAAGACTGCTGGTCAGCACTGATGTTGTTGAATACCTGAGGAAAACACAATTCATAATGGCATGGTTTCCTCTTTCTCTCATTGAAATGAGCCTGTGTGTGTTTGTAAAAGTTGTGAATGTTCCTGCTGCTTGAAGAGGAAGTGGATGTAGGCAGTTTGGCTTTAATGTTCACTGGTGCTGGTCTAAAGCACTACCAGTGTGAACCCCTGGGGCAGCACGTGGGACAAAGGTGCTTTGTCACTGAGTCCTGCATTGAAGCTATGGCTGAGTGACACCAAGGTGTGCTCGCAGGCAACTTGGGGTAAATTCCCTCTGGCTCTCCACTTGTGGCAGCTGTTTGTGGGATTCTTCTGGGGAACATGCCCAGCCTCAGATGCGCTTTAAACATGATTCCCCAAAATCAGCTGGTGTGGTTGTGGTGTAGACACATCCTCAAAGCTGTCAACAGAACCCAGTGGGCTGGTAAGTAGAAGACAGAAGCTCTTGGCAGCAGTGCTGCTGTCAGACCTGTTGCCTGTGAAATGACACTGCTGCACACACGTGCAGGATGAAGGCATCTTTCAATCCTTATTGCCATTTCACCTTCAGCATTTTTGTGCAGTGGTCCTAAGTGATAGCAGTGACAAGCTGCCATCAAAGGAGTTGCCTCAAAAGTATTTGGAAAGTGACTGGTCTGGATTAGTGGAACTAAACAGAAGATCCAATTTCAAACTTGTTCCCTGATTTTGTCTGTCATTGTCTTGCAGGCCCATTTGCTGGCCCATGTACGTGAGAAGGAGCAGCTTGTGGTGGGGGAAGAAGGGAAAGGGTGTCAATTCAGGGGTTTATAGTACTGTTATTTAAAGCTGCTTCCATTTTTTTTTTCCCTTTGGAAACAAGCTTTGCTATCAAGCCAATCCAGTAATTACTTCCCAAACTCTGCTGCAGATGAAGTTTGTGTGAATCTAATCAGCTCTGAGCTGCTGTGCGGCTGCTAGCTCCAGTACTGCCTGATGCAAGGTCTGCCTTGAAGAAATGATGTTGCAATCTGTTCCAGCTGTAGTAACTTACTTTCTACCCAGCTGTAGTTTGTTGATACCCACAGCTGGTTATAGAGCCCCTTCTATAAGAGGTGTAGGAGACCTGCCCCACTTGGGGAGGTGCCAGTACAAAAGCAGGAAACTTGCAGCTCTGCCTGCAGCAACGCAAGCACACAGCGTTTCTCCTGATGCTGAGGCAGTGCCGTAAGGAGCCAGCACCTCTCTATAGCGATAATGCCGCTGACCCCTGTGACCTGGCCCATGGGTCTAATCAGGAGGCTGTCGATATGTGTAGTAAGTCATCAGGGCCTTTGGAATGGGGGTCCTGTCTGTGCCGGGGGTGCAGTGCTGTGGGAGAGAGCAGTGCCCTGGAGCTCTCCCCGCCCGAGCCAGGAGCGGAGCTGTTACGCAGGCGGGGCGATGCAGCAGGGTTTAAGTGACCTCTTCTGGGCAGGAGCTCTCAGCAGCCCTGTTGGGTGGGCCTGACAGACTCGTTCTGCCTGTTAAGCACTTAATCCCCTCCTGTCCATCCAGTGTGCTCTGCTTAGCAGCCATGATGCAGTTTGAAACGTTTCTAGCTTTTCCGCTCTCCTGTCTAATCCCTGTAATGCTGCAAGCCGGTCAGTTCTGAGCTTCCTGTGTCTGCTGGTGCTCTGCATGGGAAGGAGAAGATGGGTAGGAGTTGCTGGTGCCTGGACTTCCTCCTGAACAGCTGGATCTGAGTCCTGCTGTCAAGTACTGCTATTCTGGCTTCGTGTGACAAGTGTTGCCTAAGAAAATGGCTTGAATATAAACTGTAGTTTTAAATAAAAGGCTTAAATAACTGTTAAAGATCTTGTGCCTTCGCCAACGGAGTTCTGTGTAAATGCACTGTAGCAATGGATTTGTGGAAATACCTGCCCTAATAGCAGGTGCTCATAAGTGCTACAGCACACTCTGCATACAGCATTTACTGTAAGGCTGTGCACAGGACTCTGCATGCCATTTTCCCATATGCTTTTATTGCTATTTTGGGACAAGCTAGCTCAATCATTTCTGGACCAGCTGGAGCTATATCCTGGTGAGCAGCATCCCCAGGCATGGCTGTTGCCTTGTTTTTTAGAGCTGAACTATCCATGTAATTGCAAAGCCCCCACTTTCCTGTATTTTTAAGTCTCTAAATGCCACTTCTGCTGTTTATGAAGTCAGTGTTGCTCCATCCTCCCTTGCAGAGAAGGAAGATGCCATTTTCCCTGGAATGGAGGATGGAACAGCTTTCCAAAATGAAAGCACTCTTGTTGCAGAATTGACAGCAATATGTTCCCTTTCAGAGTGTAATTTTCTTAATTTTCTCAAAACAGTGCTTCCTTCTGATAATGGACCTAGGCAGTCCCTCCTTTGAGTGGCTGCATAGGGAGATGTTCAGATAATATTTTGTAAGGGGATAAGTCTGCGCTGCCTGTTTGCAGCCATGATGAATGAGCTGCCTTGTTTCAGTGAATCTGTGTGTCCCAGAGCACAGGGAAAACAAGCAAAACAAATCTAATACCACACTGACTTCACTGCTGCTGTCTTTTACCAGCCTTGTCTATAATAACTTAAACTACATCTAGCCAATATTTAGGTATGTAAAATTAATCTAGCCATTTTTACTCTCAATATGCCACTACTTTGGCCTTGACGAATTTTTTTGGTTGTTTTGTGGTGTCATTCAACTGAATTCGTAACAAATACAGCTCTAAATACTGCAGTATCACCTGCAGATGAATGCTACACCTGCACATCTTGGAAAATGGGTATAGGAAAACCTGAACAGGGCTCAGCAGCAGGGCCTCTGTGCTGGTTGGCAGCACACAGGAACCGTGCTGGCCAGGCTAACAGCTAGCAAGAGAGCATAAAGCTTGCCTTAGGGGAATTCTGGGCCATGGAAGAGGCCTTGATATCTTTACCCTGCAAACGTGAAGTGTGTGCTAGAGTAAATGGCTGCTTAACCAGTGTGCCAGGCAGGCAGCTTCTATTTCATCAGAACTGGATGGATGCAGAATTGAGATTAAAGCAGTTGGATTGGGCATGTACATGCTTGAAATCGCAGCAATCATCAGGAATGGTTGCTATTATGTCACAGGATTGGCAAGCCCTTCTGCTTTTAATGATGAAGACACCTGGGTAAAAACTGCACTACTTGTCCATGGTCAACCTGTCAATATGTAAACAAGCCCTAAACAAGAACTCCCTATGACAGGGAAGGAATTCCTTTTGTCCATACCAGTGTATGCTGGTGGTGGCTGAATGTGCTGAAATACTGAATACTCCTATGCTCTTAAGTGAATAAAAGGCTTTAGTTGCCTTATGCATAAAAAGCATGGTTGGCCTAAAAGTCACAGATGTCTGCTTGTGCCTGCCCACAATGTTTAGGGGCCATGTTCAATATATAGCATACACTTCCAGCTTGTCCACACTACTGCTGAAGGCTTGCTGGATGGAAAATGAAAACAGGGTTCTTTGTATATACTTTTTTCCATGGTCATATTTCACTTATAATGAGTATATTTGATTAACTTGCTCATTATAGAGTAATGGAATTGTTTTGGTTGAAAAGACCTTTAAAATTGAATCCAACTGTTAACTCAGCACTGCCAAGTTCACCACTAAGCCATGTCTCAATGTGACTCATCTACAAGCACTTAAATATCTTGGTGCATGGGGACTCAACCACTTCCCTGGGCAGCCTGTTCCAGTGCCTGACAATGCTTTTAGTGAAGACATTTTCCCTCATATCTAGTGTTAACTTCCCCTGAGGCCATTTCCTCTTGTCCTGTCACTTCTTACCTGGGAGACGAGACTGACTCCCACCTGCTACAACCTCCCTTGAGGCAGTTGTAGGAGTGACAAGGTGTTCCCTGAGCCTCCTTTTCTCCAGGCTAAACAACCCCAGCTCCCTCAGCTGCTCCTCATAGGACTTGTGCTCCAGCCCCCTCCTCAGCTCTGTTGCTCTTCTCTGGACATGCTCCAGCACCTCAACATCTTTTTTTGTAGTGGGAGGCCCAGAGCTGAACACAGGATTTGAGATGTGGCATCACTGGTGCCACAAACAAAGGAGAGCTCGTTTCTCCTTGCACTATAGGGCAAGATGATTGGCTCTTATGGAACAGTTGTTTCTCTGTGGTTTTATTAATTAATTAATATTTTATATAATGCTGACTCAGCCTTCAGTGACGATCTAAAACTGCAGTGATTCACCTTTAAATTCTCTCTCACAAACCCTACTCTCCATACCCAGTGCCTGGAGGACTTTTGCTGGCCCCTTGCTATGGAAGGCTGAAATGTGTGGGATAAATGAGCCTTGGAGAGTTTTGCCTGCAGAGTGTGGTGCTTTAAATGTACAACATAATTCATTGATCGGGTAGCAAAGGTGATGTCTACCACTTTGTGGGCTTTTGCTTCACACTCTCCTCTTCTTCATAAGTAGAAAACTGTAACAGAGATATATGTATAAACAGCTTGAAAATGAATCACCTTTTTCAGTGGAAGCTGATAATATGAGGTATTTAATACTGCACATACTCTTATCAGGCTTCATCTCTGACTAGCTAGCAGCATCTATGTGGCATTCAGCACTCCATCTGTTTGCTGTCTGAGAGATGCAAGGATGAACTAGAGAAGACAGAAGATCACTGGAAACAGCCTTTAAATTCTGCCTGGGGCTGTTGGTTATCTGTAACCTCACCAGTGAAAGGCATTTTTAAATATGTGAAAGCTGTATTGTAGTCAGTAAAGACAGAATGAAGACATTTAAGCAAGGTATATGTCTGTTGCTAAGAAAGCAATGACTTCTTCAATTTCTAAAAAAAGCACAGCTTCAATGATGTACTGAGAGGCTGTGCAAATCAGACATTAGTATGTTGTCATTGGGAGCTTAAAGCGTAACTTCTTTATTTCTTTAGAGAAAGAAAAAGAAGATCAAGAAAAGCAGGAGAAGGAAGAGCAAGAGAAAACTGTAGAACACACTTCTGTAAAGGAAGCAGACAAAACCAGCCGTACAGGACGACGTCCAAGTCGAAGTGCCTTGTCCAGTCGTAATGATCGAAAATCAGCCAAAAGTCCCCAAAGGACAGATGCACCAAAGGAGAATAAACATCCATTTGCTCTGTATGGGTGGGGAGAGAGACAGACGGATACTGGGAGCCAGAAAACTCACAATGTCCGTGCTTCTGCTTCTGTGAATGAAGTAAGTAAGAGCTTCTGTTTCATTAAAAAGGCAGTGACTATTTAGTGCCTATAGATGTCTTAATATCTAGGTAAAACTTCTCAGGGGCCCCTTTATTTGAATGTATGGAGGATACAGCAGGAGATTCTAGCAACAAACCTGAAGAGTCTTGAAATGTCCAAATAAGAGCTCTTTACTGTTGTTTGGAAACTTCCCAGGTTTAACTAATACTTGCAAGTTCTAATTAAATGCTGGCTGTTGTGTTTCTGGTTGTTAGAGTGTTTCCAGCAAAACTAGCTGTTATAAAAGTATTTCTGCATTCTGAACTTCATGACAGCAAGAGAAGAGCAGGCAGCTAGCACCAGGCACCCCACAGCAGGCAGGTGTATAAACACTGGGGTAGCACTTGTGCTGGGAAAGAGTGACTTTTGCTGGGGCACTCTCCAGACTAGGAGCCTCACTGAGATGGCACAAGTGCTTTTTTGCTAAGATGTCTTGTCTAGCAGCCTGTTTTGGTGGCTTGCCAGTAGGAAATGTTGCTCACAGCAGAATGATCTATCAGATGGCTGATGGATTACAGGGTTGGTGTAAATATTACCAAAATAGCACAAATTAAATTCATGTGGTCACGGACAGCACCAGGATTCTGCTGTACTGGGGCTCTGTTTCCTAGCTTAGAAACAGCAAGGGAGTGTTGCAACAGATCGGTTTCTTTCTTCTCTGTAACTCTCCTAGGCTGGTAAAACACAATCATTAATGCATCCCTGCTGGTGTCTTGTCCTTATCTTACTGCTAATGTAGAGTCTGAATCTGTGACACAAGATACTTGAGGATTGAGGTGGGGGTGGTCGTGCTGTGCAAGATGGAGCTGGCCTTTGATGGGCTGTTTTGGAAGGGATTTGAAGCTCAGGCTTTTCCTTCCTGGACAGCTCAAACCTTTGAGCAAAAGGAGACCCTTACAGCTTTAGAAAGAAGCTGCTTTTCCTCATAATGGATACTAATGCTAAATTGATAAGCTTTTGTCAGTGCTCAAAATAGTTGACTGGTGCTTTATGTTGAAGCCTAGAAGACACTGAAGCCTGATGTGAGCAGGCTTTTATATGTATTTATATTTATATTCATATAAATAAGAATATTTATACTTAGACTTCTAATGTTTCTTAACGCTAGAAATAGTAATGGAACACCTCAGCTCGGGTCTTGAGTTTGGCCTGAACAGGCAGAACATTTCTGAAACACTCCCAATTATGCAGTGTTTAGTCACTGAGGATGTTTCTTTATGTAGGAACCGACTGCTCACTGCCTGCTGAGGCTACTTTTTCTTGTGTGTTTGAAAGGTGTTACTTTCTCCTAATTGAGATGGGAGATGGAGTTTTCAATATAGAGATAGAAGCAAACAAACACAGAAACTGGCTCTTCATATTAAATTTTGGGGGAAATATGGTAATTTATTAATATAAAACTGCATGTAATTGTGTGTTCAGCATATTGCTCAAAATTAAGATCTTTAGTCTCTAAGAAATCTCTAGGGTTTGGCTTTACTAATATGGCTTAGGTTTTAAGGGATGCTTAGGCATATTGAGGGGTGTTTCAGATTTTAAATGATAGGAATAGAGAATTGAGGTTTTTAGAATACACCTGAGTAAGACTATGAAACATTCAAGATTCTTGCAATCATTTAATAGTTGGAAGTGTGAAAGATAATGCAGAACAGAATTTGAAGCACTTTTCATGAAAAAAAAAAAAGAAACCTGTGTTCAGTTAGTGGTACAATTTAGAGAAAAAAATGTAACCTCACTCACAATCCCCATTCCTTCAGGATGGGGACTGGGACAAATAAAAGTGATCCTCATCATTCCTGAGGGGTTCCTAGGCTGTTCTCCTCCTGTAATACTAACTCTGGTCTTTCAGATTCACGAATCTGCCCTACGAGCAAAGAACAGGAGACAAGTGGAGAAAAGGAAGCTTTCTCAGAGGCGAGTGCGATCAGCAGAGGCAGACAACAGCTGGCGAACAAAGCCCTCCCCAGCAGACAACCCTTGGATGACAGAGTACATGAGATGCTACTCAGCAAGAGCTCTCTGAACCTGGATTCCCTTAGGCATCCTCAGAAGAAGTTACGCATATCAGGACACTGGTGCAAGGAACCAAACCACTTATGCAAGGTTTTTATAGGGAGTTTCCAGCGGTTAAAATATTTGTTACAATGTTTTTATCTTGGCTACCTACCTCACAGTGGGGTGTATCCTTGGAGCCATAACATTTGAAGAGGCTTTTAGATATAACGACCCAAACTTTTAAATAATTCCCCTTTTGGGAATTTTTCTAATGCTTCAGTTAGTTTGTTTGGAGGGTGGGAGAGGGAACCTTAGCCTGCAGGGAGTCAAAGCAAACACTTTTTTGATCGTGGTTACAAATAATCTGTTTTCCCTCATTTAAAGTACAAGTCATGGGGAGATGGTACTGGGGAAAGACTTTAACGGAGTGATGGAGGTGCCTTTGTATTTATAAACTATTTAACACTTTTATGAAAATAAGCATATGAAGACAGGCAACAGGAAGCCAGCGTGTCTGATAATTAGCACTAATAAATGCACATCTTTAGGCAGGCAAATACCAAGGATTGTCTGTACACAGAAACTTTAAAAACAACAAAATACCCCAAATAAAAACAACCTTGTTTGATTAATGAATATGCTGATGCTAATTTTTAACACTGATTCTAAGGTCATTAGAATAAACCACTAATTTTCAGGGCAAGAAACAGCTACAGGATCGTTCTGCTGTAGCTGTTCCTGTTGTACCAAATAACCAATGTAGACAATCATTATCTGATAGCTGCCACTTACTAAGCAGTTACTTGTTCTACAGATGTAGAGCTGTACCACTGTACTAACCTCGTGGTCACAGTCTGTACTTAATAATATAAATGCATTTATTGGAGGAGAGGGCTGGCTCCTTTCTGGTGAGGTCTATTTTTAACACTTCAGAGTATCTATTATGCTCAGTGGGGGTCAGAGTGCAATATGCATTCCACTTGGAGGTGTTGTACAAGTATATTGTTAAAGGGTTTAAACTTGAAAATTGTGTTGATAAAACTTGTAGATGATGTCCTGAGAAACTTGCTGCCTCTCAAAATTGTTGCAGAACCCCTCACTTATGGGGGGATGGGGAGGGGGTAAGTGCTAGGGAAAGGAGGGGTGTATCCTTTAGTAAACAAGAACATAGAATGAAGTTTGATCATTTTTGTTTTGTAGGTCCTACTTCTACATAGTAAGACAGCCATTGTGATATCCTTAGTGGTTTTGTTTCCCTCAGGTGACTGTAAATTATCTTTTTTTTCCAGTTTGCTAACTACACTTTTAGGCAGATGATTGCTGTAGTTGTGAGCTTCAAAGTTTTGTTCAGATGTGTTGTGTGTTAGTTACATATATTGTTTATCTCAGCTTAATTATTTTGAAGCTTGTGTTTTACAGGCTGGACACATTCCCACAGGAAGCATACTTGCACTTCTAGAGCAGAAACCTGCACTAGTTTTAGCTTCATTCCACAATCTCAGTGAGCAAGGAGGACTCTAGAATTAGTATTGCAACAGAGTACGCATGCTTAGGGAAAAGTCTGACTGTGCTCTTGAAGAAAGTAATTGTACAAAGGGTCCAAGCACTGCTGCCTCCTAGTGTCTATTACATCACTAAAGGTTTCATTACTCACAATTTAAATTTTGTTAAAATGTCCTAGAATCCATGACATTGTAATGTTTTTTGTTTAATGTGAATTTTAGGCATAAAGCTATAAAGCCACAGACAACTCTTGTTGAAGGCTACCTATTTAAGGTCTTACAGGTTTTAAGTCTGGGAAAGCACAGCATGATTAAGGATGTTTCATATGCAGCAAAATCCCTGTATTTCAACTGCTAAGTAAACCAGAGGCTAGAGCTTCCTGAAACTTTAGAACAGTGACCAAAACTGGGGAAAACTACTTCGGAGAATGCCTTTACTCCATATGAGATTATTTTGATTTCCTTTTATGCTGTGTTTTCATCTTTAAATAACTGCTGTAAATATGCTTAGCTTGCTTCTGATGCTGTTGCAATTCCAGAAGCCACCCCAGCTTTGCACAACAGTGTCAAAGCACCAACTCAGTAGTGTTTAACAGCCTTATTCAATAAAAACTTGCCTGTTCCTGTTGCCCACAGGTTTTGTAGGCTTTATGTAACCACAGCAGATGGATTGTGTCCTCAGTGCATTTTGTCACATTCAACAGTTTCCATGACTGTATAGGGCAAGACTCATCTTGCCACGTTTTTGAAGATAGCTTCTACAGTTCTCCCTTCCCACAGGGAATGGAGGAGTCAGGATGACTATGTGCCTGCCTTAAGTACCATGTTTGGATAAGATGTATCTCCCATTAGGTGTTGGTGTTTTCAATAATTACAGGAGGCCTACATGTCTTCTGCCTTGGATACTGGGAACCAAACTTAAAACATCTCCAACAGGCCTGTTCAGGTGTTCAAATGAGAATTTTCAACAGCATCAAGGCTGCTTATACTGAGGAAATTGTCTAGTCCTAATCTTTGTTTGGTCAAGAGCTGTTCCCCACAAAGACCACTTACTAGAAGACAGCAGATACACTAATGAGGTCTTGTGAGTCATTGTTGTGCTTCTTCAAATGGTCTGTAGCTAAAACAATCCTGGGTGCTATGTTGGTACTATCTGGGTTTAAGTAATACAATAGCTGAAGTGAGGGGTAAATTATTCTGCAAATCAGGTAGCCTTCCTGCATTTGGGCATTACTTGACGAAAAAGCTACTATTTTGCTTAGACTGTATGAAATAGTATAGTTTTGATCACTGCAAGCTCTCTGTGCAAAGTATTTGGTCTGGAAAACTGCTGCTAGTGTTTTGATGTTAACAAGTGAAAAGCCAATTGAATTGTAAAGCAGAACTTTCCAGATGTAAAAGCTTTAAGTGTATTCTACAGATTCCTACAGGAGGTGGCCATTTGCTTCAAACTGGAATCACTGAAAAGTAGAAAACCTAATGAATGTCTCCCTATCAATTAAGGAATTTCTAAACTTTGTCTTGCATGGACTCTTGAATTTAGCCAAGTGGTGAACACTTCTCACTCCTGTTTTAGAAGTATAACTTTTTGGTAAGAACACAGTAAATACTCAATTGTCCAAAGTCTTCATTAAAATGACTGTTTATTCCTTTGTTTCTGGAAGTACTTAGCTAAGTGAAGCAGGAGTTTTACAATGTGTAATGCTGCAGTTTAACTATAGTGTTGTGAAGACTAGTGTTTACAGTGTAAAATGTTACCATGAAAACTGCATAAGAATGTCCTGTAAAATACAGTAGCATGCCTGTTCAGTCACTGCTGTCACATCTTTGCAACTATGAAATACAGACTTTTCCACAGGAAGCTGAGATAGCAGTCAAGGTGATAGCTAAACTTAGAGCCATCTTAACAAAATGGAGGAACAGTTTTTGGTAAGAATTTTATCCAGGTAGCACATGCAAATTTAAATTGAATTTTTAACACATAGGGAAGCGTATCTGTTCTCATTTTTAATGGTATAATGTAGTGCCACTGAACTATAAAGGCCTCTCTGACTTTTCTTTTTAACTGTGATAGGGACCAAATGCTAGCAACCTGAGGGCCTAATGTATGGTAACCTGGATGTTCCAGTTTCTTTTCCAGCTCAGTTAGTTCACTCGGCAGCAAAGCCATAAATGGAGCCTGACTCAACACCTTGACAAGTAGCCCCATGAAATTAGGAGTACAAGTGAACAGGAAGCTGCCTCAGCTATTGTTAGCACTGAATTCACTTTAAAAACAATAGGGAAATACCATCTAAGCTTGAAGCAATATATGTTTTTTAAAGTTTTTAAACAGTATTTGTTTTTAATGCTTCTGTATTGTCTATTTTAATAGTGTAGTGTCAACTTGTACATGTGAATAAAATGAGTGACACAAAGTGCCTGGACTGCTTGTACTGTGCTTTTTGGGATCTCAGATTTTTTTTTCCCCCTTACAGGGTACTTTAGTCCCTGCATACAATCTGTGGCTTCTGCTTGTCCCAGATATTCTCCCCTGGAATGTAAGTGACAAGCTTCTGTAATGACTAAAGTTGGGTATCAAGTTAGATTACAGTTACCATTCCAGCCTCTTATATTCCTCCTGTAACTCTCCCAGAGATTCTTAACATCCTTTCCCAACCTAAATCACTTTTTTTCCCCTACTATGATAAGAAAAAACCCAGCTATACCAGCAATCTGAAATGCTATGCCTTTGAGAATATAAAAGTAAAGCTTTGGAGGAAAAGGATAAGAGAGAAAACCCATGAAACTGTCACTATGAACAGGTATACTCATGCAAACAGAAAAAATTAAGCTTTTAAAAGCTGGCTACATTGAAGTTCTCTATGCCATAGATTCTTCAGTAAATTAATGACACTATTTTTAATCTGAGGACTTACAATGTATTTCTTGAGATTTTTATAGCATTAATTCTTCCAGCATATAAAATATATGAGGTGCACAGACTAATCAGGTTTTTCTATGGCATCCACTTTTTATAGGTCTTAAGGGAGCTCTTGAGCCATACTGCATAGCTCTTTGAATACAAAGAATGGATAAGATGAGGCAACTGTGAATTCTATGTGAGTTGCCGAATAGTCACGTTATTGACTTCACTTAACAGACAAAGCTTGTACAAGTAAACAGGATTTGCTGGGAAGAAAATCAAGGAAGATTCTTTATTTGGTGCTAGATACAAGCATTAAATGAAATAGTGTAGGCCAACAGATTCATTAAAAGGCAAGACACAGGCTTTAATAAGACATTTAAATTTCTTAATGGGCTGAACAGTTAAAGCTCCACATCCAATGAAACCTCAGATATAGGTACCTGGTGTTATTTCCTGTAAAACTCCCACCCATCTTGTTTTGATAAAGTATTCTTGATAAAGAATTTTACCCTAAAACATACATAGCCTACTTACTGTCCAGGAAAGCTAGGTGTCAACTATAACGCTAAAGCTTGAAATCTACTCCAGGGCTGATATTGGCATGATGTTTATTTTTAGAAATAAAAGACCCTCAGAGGAGCAATAGTAAACAATAGAGTTTGCACTGCTGAGAGCTATTGCTTCCAACAGTATTCTCTAAGGAGTTGCAATTTTAGAAAATTTCTTTTTAGAATGTCAGCAAGATATGCAGCATAAAAGGTCGAGATACTACAAAACATGCACCAGGTTAAAACATTAACCAGGTTAATGTGTATACAGTGAGAGTATACATTAAAAAATGGTAAAAACATGTCCAAACTCATTATAATGACACTATTCTTTCCTTCCAGGGAGGAAGGGGACAGCTTTAAGACAGTTACTGAAAGAATAAAACTGCTCACTGCTTTTTAAACCAGAGACACTTGACCAAAATGATCATAAGAACCAAGTATAAAAGGCCTTGTATGTAAAAGGGACAGAAAGAAGTAGAAGAAAATCTCTGTGAAACCCCTGAAATTTCTATTTATAAGCAACAGTCTTTTGCTCCTTTCAACTGCTACTGTAATAGGGGAAAGAAGTTTTGATCAATAGTCAACACCCCTTCCACCACTCTAACAGTGACAGGAGAGCAACCTTTAGCTCTTCTTGTGCTGTGCCAGTGCTCAGCTTTAGTCAGTGTGCCAAGAAACCTGATTGGGTTGTGGAATGGCATGTGGTGGAACAGACCACCCAGTGCCTCATCTCTTCCCAACATTCCAGAACTGGTCTGGGGTTTTGGAACCAACACCCTCCTCAGCTCTGGAGGACAACACATCCCAATTAATAACTGGTTACTCCAGCTGGAGACAGCTCCATCCAACTTCCTACTCCAGAGGACTTGCTTTTGGTAAGTATTTGCAGTTCTGAAAGCCAAACTGAACTGAGCGAGGATTAAGACAGGTAAGTTTCTTTGGAGTTCTCTCATGTTCTTGAAAATACAGTTATGCTGCTTCAAAAACCACTTCACACTCTTACCAGGAAGGGAATACCACTGGGAATAATTGTTACCAGTTCTGTAACAAACCCAATCCTAAATACAACAATCAGAGGAGTGACATAACGTAAAAGTTTTTGGACCCAACAGCCTTTTTAAACCTAAACCCAGGCTTTTCAAGTACAAAGCATGCTTAATTCAATTTAATTCAGAGACAACCTAAGGTGCATACTTTTCTGATAAGCATCCATTTAAACCAAAAATATCAGGACAAAGGGAGTAAACAGAACTCTTATTTCATGAAAGATAGTATAGCTCAGTGTAGCATTCTTGCTCTGCTCTTGTGCTTTAACTTGCCTTTTCCAACTTGATGTCTCAGGATACAGAAGTATGGATTATAACCACACCTTAAGAATTCATCCTGGCAACAGCTTGTTAGAATGTGGCAAACTGAGTTGAAAAAAATAAACCAACAACCTCTCACTGACAGTTGCCAGTGGTTTTGTAATTAAGGTTGTAAATACAAACTATTGTGCAACAAACAAACGTGACAAAGCCTACCTCCGTTAAATTTGTTTATATGATAAAAAAATAAAATATTAAACTGCTTATAGTGCAACATTCTAATAGCATACATAAGTATACCATGCTTTGTAAATTTACTGTTACATTATTTACAGTACATTGCAATGCTTTAAACTAGAGGTGACAGAACAAAAACAGGTAATGGAAAACATTTACATACAGGTATGAGCCTTAATATTGTCCACCAAACTATCCAGTTCACTTTGCAGACTTGTGTGCTGTGCACATTCCTGCCCCCTACCACAGGACACCTTTCTGTCAGTGGTCTGCTCTGTTTGTAGATAGTGGAAAGATGTTTTTAAAAACTGCATAGCCTTCAAGCTTTTCTGTTTCTTCAAACACCGTTTGCAAGGACAGCTGTAAAATATGTAAGAACTCCATTAATTACCCATATCTGATCAATCTGAAAACTGAGCTCTTGAAATAAGATCAATAAATTTTCATTTCTGTAGAGCCATACCAAAGGTGAACTCAATTAAAACTCTTTTCTAGAAGTCTTTTTGTTGAAGAATGGCATTTTATAGGAGGAAAACAGTTCAAGGGTTCCTATCCATTATTTAAAATTCTGGCCTTTAATTGGGAGTTAAGTTCCCAGGACACAGGAAAAAATATGAGAACATAGAATTATGTGCTGCTTTATTTAATGTTCCATAAAGCTTCTGCTGTGTGCACTGCTCAAGCTGATGAATGAATACAGTGAAAGTGATGCAGTAACTATGCCTGCAGTACTTATTTGATATCACTGTCCTTGTACTAGAGAAATAAGGATTAATTATAGCAGAATAATTAACTACAGAGGGAAAAAAGACTGTCCTAAGAGCCACTGCAAGCTGCAAGGAGTTATGTAAAATCCATGTGTGACTTTTGAGAAGTGTCTTAAGTACAACTGTTTATAAGAAACCCTAAACACAGAGGTGTTCTTAGGAATTTATGTGACTTTGATGTCTCTTCCCCTACAACTGCTAAAGGGAAAAATTCTTTCCTCACTTTCTCTGAACAACATCTTTGGAAGAACTTAAGAGCACTGCACACCTGTTTCCTAGGCTGCAACAGCCCCAGAAGAAATACTTTAGATGACAACACTGCTTAAGCAGCAAATACTACTATTTTCTTGTTTACATTTGTGGTGTTTACATTGGTGCTGGTTAATCACCAGAGTACATTTCTGCTAACAGCAAACAGGAATCAGAATAACTTCAGGCTGCTTTTAGGTAGGGGCAAAAAAGTCAGTGGAAGTTTGAAATTTAGTGTTATCTTTAATTTTTGAGTCTCAGCGTTTAAGCCTCATTTTCACAAAAGACTTTATAATAGTTTAGGACAAGATACTGTACAATACATTTTGTGAATGCTTACTTCTACTGATGTTTGTTCCCAATGCAGCAGAACTAATTCACTTTCCCTACAGTGCATTAGGTAGCTATTAGGCCCACAATGCATTTCAGGAAGAGAGAATTTAAAAATGTTTTCCACAGTATTATGCAGATTAAGCTAAGATTTAGAAATACTTCAGTAAAAGATCTAGTCTTCCCAGCAGATGAGAGCAGAAAAACTGAATAAAAGAACACCAATCCATTCCAGTGTGCATTATTTCAATAGATTCTCTGTACCTTTACAAGCTAACTGTGAAAAATCCAAGCACCCAATACAGCACATTTATGAAATATGCTAATTTGCCCACCACCTCAAGATTCTTGTATCCTTACCTTCTGTATCTAAAGTAAGTATTTGGGATTTTGTCTTTTGTTTCTCTAACACCCACATTCTTGAGCACTTTGTGCTTGTGCTCTGCGTGGTGATCTCAGCTGTCTCAAGGCAGCATCTCCATACTGAATACCTGAGCCCATTCTTTCTGGATCCAATTCTCCTGATGAGAAACAAAATGGTCACAAGAACATAGATCATATGCAAATAATATATTCCAAATTAACCATTTAGAGTAGATTTTTAAAAAAAACCATAATTATATTCTGATCTATTTATGGAGAGATTATCTCAATTCTGTCTACTTTTAGGCAATTTCCAACCTGAATAATTTTCTCCTCTAATTTAACTATATGCCCTTGATCATGATGACAAAGCAATCCGTCCCACAGTTAGACTGCAAACAAGAAATGCATTTGTACCACCTTGAACAAAAGAAAGGTCTAAAATATTTTCTGTGAATACAGTTAAAAACTTCCTGCTTTCAGAGGCTCATAAGCAAAGAAAATAGTAGTGTAGGTACGAAGCCAAACAAAAATGGATCAATCTGATAGAAGGATTCCGAAAAGAACTCCCCCTAGGGAAAATGATCAACCTTTCCAACTTCTGGTATCCACTTCTGCCTACTTCATACCCTGTGCCTTCAGAACTGTTCTTATGGCTGTATGGTGGTCTGGCCAAGAGAGACCTCCATAAGTTACCTACAGTCTCCATTTTCACATGATTCCAAGGATGTGTGCTGCTACAGAAAAAGCCAGGAGCAGTTCACAGAAAATAAGACTTAATTCTGTGGTGGCAGTACCTCTTTAAAACAGTTAGCAAACTACAGTATCGTAAGAAACCAGCTATACTTTGTTTTTTCATTTGGGTTTTGGGTTTGTTTAGGTTCTTTTTGTTTGTTTGTTTGCTTGTTTGTTTAAAATGAAAGCTGCTGTTTGGCATTAATTTGATGCAGTAATCAGAAGATTCCTATGAAAATATCGTATTATTTTCATCTAAAAATTTGTGTTTTGCATTGGAAACATGTAAATAGAATCCAAGACAGACTTCTCAATATGGCCAGTACTTAAAAGATATCAAGCAGCTAGAAAAGAGAAAAATTGGAATGCAAATTAGCTGTAATGACATCCAACACACAGAAGCCTGTCTCCAGCAGAAACCTGCCCACTTGTGTTGAGAAGCTTCTGGTATATTTCTAGATCTGCAAATGTAAAAATGATTTCAGCTGAGAGGCAGGAAGGTCACTTCAGAGAAACAGTTGCTAGGAAACATCCCTGAAATTTTTAGTATTACTGTTCATGCTCTCTTGAGTGTATTTCCCGTTACATATGAGAAGCAGAATTTTAAAGTTATGACTGCCCTGATATTAGGCTTTTATTCTGGACTACAAAAACTGTCTAATGTCAGGCTTGGTATTTGTAGGGATGCAGCAACCCACAGAACACAGAGCCTACACTCAGACCTGACTGTTAAGGTAAACAATCATCCACAATTCACACCACCACCCCTTTTTGGATATACAGATCTCACTTAGACATCCATTCCTATTAAAGCATATGAGAAGCAGCTATAAAACAAATAGGTTAATTTAAACAAGTAGGTTATGTTACCAAAATGAAATTTTGGGGTTTTTTTTGTTTAATTCTATTAGAGGACTTTGAATGGTGAGATATTTCCCTGTGCACTTTCATTAGTTTCCACACAAAATAAAAGATTCTATAAATATAAAGCTTAATTTACCTGATTCAATTTTATTGAGTATTTTCCTTGCACACTGTACAAAGGCCTCTTCAACATTTTCTCCCGTTAGAGCACTTGTTTCCAAGAACATCAGCTCTGCATTTGACACCAAAACAAACATCCTCAAAACAAGTCTGGAATACCAGGTATAGTAATTCAAAGCATGAAAGCTAGGAGCAATAAAAATATTTTTACAGAGATCTACAGTCAAAAAGCATTGTCCAAAAACTAATTTTTGATGGCAAAACCACGAAAAGCTCAGGGACCCTAGAAACCTGGAATCCAAAGATAACCTGGTCTGTGCATGCAAAACTCCACTTGAAACCCAACTTCATACAGTTTCCCACTAATAGAGGTTATACCCAAAAGCAAAGCCAGTAACCAGAGTTGGTAGAAAAGACTTTAATTGATTTATAAAAGCAAAACCATATTTTGCTGATGGCAGGACTGCAGCACAGGAGCTCAGACCAAGATTGGCTTTAGCTGACACAGAATTGTGTCCTCAGACTGGAAATTCTGAATACTACAGCCCAGGAAATAGTTGTCTGGATCCATGCCCTGCACTGAACTCAGTTTTCAATGCGTAAAACTTTCATTGCTTCAAACTGCAGCACATCCCATACAACTTTGTCTACAGAGCCTTTAAGATGCTGAAAAAGGGGAATTCATGTCCTTCATTTTCTCCTCAGCTGTCTGGAGGCAAGGCAATACCTGAAGTTGTATTACATTTCCTACAGAATATATCTCCACATACAGAGTATTCTTAAAGGAGTAGCTATCAGTGGAAGAACCACTGGTAATGAGACTGAAGTAGCACATGCAGTTTTCACTGCAGGCCCCGCCTCTCTGGGCCTCAAGTACTGACAGAACTCTTTCCTGTAGACAGGGTACAAAGCACAGCCCAACTGCACGAAAATGTAAATGATTTGAAGTATTATGCATCTTTGAATGCTACATGAAGGTTTTGTCCTACTTACCATTTTCCTGTGCAAACCGGGATGCTTCTAAAAAAGTGACTTCACGATCTGCATCAAGATCCTTTTTGTTTCCACACAGTATTATCACAATATTTTGGCTTGCTAACATTCTTGCATCCGTCAACCAATTAGTAAGTGCATTGTAGGTTTCCCGGCTGTGCAGGAAATGAAATCCTTTATTAGGACACGCTCAATTCTCGTGAACAGATCACCGAACCAAAACACAGACAGCAAATCTGTGTTTGTGGCAAACAAAATGCTGATAGTCAAGCAAGGCACCTACACATCTCAGTGTGCCAGTGATGAACTGGGAAGAGTATCAAATTCCTTCATGAAACCATTTAAAAGCTTGAGTTTTTAAAAACTGAAATTAAATTAATCACAATATATAAACACACAATTACAAAATACTGTGTTAATGTGAAAAGCTAAAATTTTAAGCTCTTACCTAGTTTTAGCCTTTTGTGCATGATATTTTGGGATAACAGAATGGGATATTGTTCCACTTGGAATTCAACTGATACTTAAATTACCAGTGGGATTGTAAGAATTTACAAGGCTTGTGTAGACATGCATGCCTGAACTTTCACACCAGTGTCAGGACTTACACTGCAGGCAGTCACCCTGCACACAACACTTGTCATTGTAGCAGTGGTCAGGGAAAAACCTTTCAAGCAGAAAGAGTGACAGATGACTATTGCTGACCTTAAGCACAGAACACAGATTTCAAAACTTGCTGAGAGAACCCTTCACTCACAGAACAACAAGCAACAACCTAGTGAACCACCATTAACCAACCCAAAACTCATCTGACAAGCACCAGTCAATGGTGGCAGGAAGAATGTGAACACGTATAATGGTAAGGAGTTTTATTGGCTGCCTATAATATTAAAATATTGAAAGATGCAGAGATGAACAGAATTTTGGCCTACAGTTAAAGAATGTATAGGCAGAGCTAGATTCTCCAGAGGATGACTTTCTATCCCAGCACACTAATCAGCAGTTTCCACAAGAAAGGGTGCACCACCTTGGTTAAGGGTGACTGAAGTCCACTCTTGTTCTGTGGCAAGGCTTCCTGAGCCAGTGGCTGCCTGTAGTCCACCATTATTAGATCAGCGACTGGGGGCCAATCCCCACAAATTTGTGCAACCCTTTAGGACTGTTGTCCTGGATTGTTAAGATAAGATATTCTATTTGCCATCTGATAAAGATGGGGTTGTTATCTGGGCAGGTTTTTTCTTATCTTTTCCACAAACAATATCTCCCTTGGGGAGGTATCTTCTGTTAATGGGCCATTGAGTGCCACTACATGACTGATAAGATTATATTATTGCCATTGTGAGGTGCTCTGCCCAGGGGGAGGAGCCAAGCATTCCTACTGGAATAAAAGAGAGACTTTTTGAAACACAGGGCAGCCTCCTTCTCCACTGGATTTCCAGAGGAAGACCAGGCCCATCTGCACCACTGGATTTTCGGAGGGAGCCTACACTCTTCTCTGCAGGACTGCTGCTTTGACAGAACTGTGTCTTCCACTTTAGGAGAACTGCAGCCACCATTCAGCTGGACTGTTATCCACACTCTGACCTCCAGGGTGGCATATCCTGACTCTGTCAGGGATTTTTTCCCTCTTTTGTTTGTTTGCTGGTACTAGTACATTTGTTTCTTTTTAGTTTTCCTAGTAAAGAACTGTTATTCCTATTCCCATATTTTTTGCCTGAGAGCCTTTTAATTTCAAAAATTGTGGTGATTTGGAGGGAGGGGGTTTGTTTTTTTCTTTAGCAGACACCTGTCTTTTTAAACCAAGACAATTGTTCACCTTTGACATTCACATTATCTCACATAAGCAAGTTCCAAAGCTTAAATATGCACTGAAACAGAAGTACTTCTTATCTCACTTTCTTTTCTTCCTGCCCACTCTCGATTAGAGCATTAGGTACTTGGGGAGGAATCATTGTGCATTAATTTAATCTGGCAGTCTATGAGCAAAAGAGCTGCTGGCTTTCTTACCTGGTTATATCATAGACAAGCAAAGCACCTGCAGCCCCTCTGTAGTAACTCCTTGTTACAGACCTGAAATAGAATTACAAATACACATTTCTGGGGTGCCTTCACTGTTTAAAATCCTGGTTAATATAACACAGTCTGTATTATGAAACAGAATTCTTATTTACATATTTAAAACAAAACATGTTTTTAGACAATATTATCAGCTGTGTTAGCAGCAGACTAATTACAACCAGAATTTTGATGAAGCACTTTGATTAAATATAGCTGTACAAGGATTCTCAGAGTCCATTATGACCAATGTGGTGCTGAAGGTACACAAATCATCATAACACATGATCAGATACAGAACTGGAGGCTGATATCTGCCCAACACACTGAAGAGACCTCATTAATGAGGACTACATATCACAGCCCAGCTTTATTTAGTCAGAAGTATATCCAAAGGACTTGTCTGATAGAAGATATTTACCTGAATTACTGCCCATTACTCAGACCTCTACCATACCTCACCTTTGTTAACCAACCCCTCTCCCAAAACAAATAGACCTCAGACACACACTCCACCCCCCCCAAAATATGAAAAGAAATGGATGTCCTATTTGATAGTGAATGCACCCATTCAAATCCATTAGATTTTTACTAAGTTTGATCTATGTAGAACACTTAAAATACAGTGTTAAAAAGACACTGATTGTAATAAGCTGACAAATTGATTGTTTTTTTCTCTAATAAACTTAGGACATCTCAGTCTTTCTAGAAATGTATTTACCCCAATGAATTTGACTGATTTTTTTCTTGTCTAATAAAACTGTATATAATTATACCATGCAATTGTTTTCATGCAGATTTTGAATAGTTTACAGCTTCCTGACATTTACTTATTCCAACCAAAAGAAGGTCTCCTAAACACAGAGTTAAGCGCATACTCTTAGTTAAAAAACAATTATGAATTTGGCTGGTGAGCAAGATTTTAGCCACCTATTCCACCCATACAGCTTAACAGAAAATACCCAATGAAAGAAAGGGCAGAAACTCAGATCCTGTAAGGCAGCATTCCTCTACCAAAATCGATGGATCTGTGTCACGGTGTCCAGGTTGAAAGGTTACCATGAAAGCAGACAAACAATTCCACTGTCCAAAAAGCTTTGCCTACTTACAAGCAGAGATAAACAATATCCACCACTCACAGCAGCAATTATAGTAACACTTAATAAAATGGCTGAAAAGTGTACCTGAACCGCTCTTGTCCTGCTGTATCCCATATCTGCAATTTTACGTATTTGCCACCAACGTTTATGATCTTTGAACCGAATTCCACTCCTATAGTATGATTTGAGTCATCTTTGACTACAGAAAAAGAAAGAAAACAAAACTTATTTGAAGAATATTTAGAGCAAATAGTCTTTACATAAAACAATTTAGATATTACCAAAACTCCTCAGTGTTCAAATTATAAACTTCCTGAACCATCAAATTCAGTGCAGCTCACACACAGAAATTAATGTTCTTACAATTTTTGACAGTTTAGTCAATTCAAACCTACTACCAGAAAGGCCTGCTTTAAATAATTTCCGGTTCACTTTAATAAGTAGCAAGATACTTTTTGTACACTTTTTTCCAACTGTGTTTTGTAATACTTTGATGCTGTTTAAAATTAAAATTAATGAGAATGCCCACAGTCTTGACCATGAATGAGCCAATTCTTTTTTAATGCACAAAGTTAAGATACTTGCTCTGTGTGCGCTGTTGATATCACAGATTCTCAGCAATTTATAGCTGCCCTTACTAGAAGCAAGGGCTTGTTTCAAGTTCTCCCAGAATCAAGCCATGTTCCTTAGTGCTTACTCATCATTATCCTTAAGTATTCCTCAAGAGATAAGGTGAATTACTGTTTGGTTGAAAAAGACAGCAGTCACCCTAGATTTACAAAAGTTTCTAAAGGCATATTATTTTTGTTTAGTCTTGATGCCAAATGTACAATCCAACAGAAAATTTTCTTTTATGTTATTTGCTCATCTCTGAATAACATTCACAATTTAATCTCTATCAGTATTTAACACAGACCACCGTCCTTAACAAAGAAAACAGAGTTACTATTTATTTTGAAAGATGCTACAAGCTTTCTAAATCTACTCAAGCAATTCAGCTTTTCTTTCATTATTTCTTCTAAAAGACCCAAATCTCTACTATATACCCAGGGAATCTTGTAGCTTGTACTTCTCCCAGAAAGTAAGTCTGTATTTTCACCAACATCTTGTTATATTTCTTTGAGAATAACAGAAAGTAATGCTCCATATTAGGCTTTAGATTAAAGACAAACAGTATGCAGTAAGAATTTTCAACATGGTTCTGAACATAATTCTTTACTAAAATTCTCATCTACACAAATAAGAGAATTAGGGGGACCTTCCATACCAATAATAGGTACTCATGTAGGCAGAGCCTCTACCTCTGGGACAAGGCAGTAGAGAACTCTTACTGTGCTTCATATGTACTTACATTTCTTTTCAATAAATTGGTGTAGCAAACAGGATTTTCCAGTTCCAGCATTTCCTATGACCAAGAACTTAAACAGGAAATCTGAAGATTAAAGAACAAGAAAAAAAAATTGTTAAATTTTAGTATGGACTCACATTTTTGTTACAAGACCAAGCTCACAAGCCAGCTATTCTTTCGTAGCTGTTATTTCAAAGAGAAGGGAAGAGATGACAGAATTAGCAAAATAGCAATAAATCTGAAGAATTATCCAGTGTCTGCAATAGTGATATGGCACAGCAAGAACTAAGAATTCTCCTTTATGGAGAGACAAGAAAGACAAAACAAAGCAGAAATAGCTGAATCTGGGTTCAGTTAAAATAGGCTGAATCACAGGCAAATTGTTGGCTTGTATTCCAGTAATGTGTTTTAAGAGTGTGTAAGCTATTAACCATAGTCAACACAAATATATAATGCTATCACTTCTCAAAATCTACAATTCCAGAGAAGGGCAGTTGTGTTTGTTGTCTGTTTTGTTTTGGTTTTTTTTTTTTTGTGTTTAAAATTTACATTTATTTGAATTTCTCTATTAACAGTTTAATACTCATATTTTGTTTTTAATCCTTGTACAGCTGGGACAACCACAGAATTTCTCTGCAAAATTTAGAGGGAAGAAATAATTTTTATTCTGGGATGCCTAGTTTCACATTTCCTCCACATGTTAAATTAATATACACGTATTTCTGTTATCTATTTATGAGCCATTTATATCAATGTTCATTGGTAATTCATATTTTCAAGATTTATGGCCCATTTATATAGTTTTAACAGTTACATAAAATGCTTTAATGCTACCACCACAAATCTGCTTTCAGTTTTGCTAAAGACTGAAGAAAGCTTTCCTGTCTTACAGCTCTCAAAAATGATAAACTGATTAGAAAGCTTACAACTGCTTCCCCTAATATACTGCCACCAAGGCAACCTTTACAGCTCATTCAAGATTCCCTATTTATTTTCCTACTAGCAGCAGATTTTTTAGTCTTTATTGCACATTTTCTCTAAGAAACAGAGCAGGTCTACAGAAGACATCTGGTAAGCATGAAAGGAAAATAACTTAGTTTGCAATATCAATAAAAATAAAAACATTCCTTTTGTTAAGAGTGTTCGAAGCTGTCAAGTGGGCTACGTGGGTATTGGCCCAGGGGATGGCAGAACAAAAAGAAAACTAAATTATGCCTAAGTAAGTCAAAGAACTGGTAAAATCCTCTACCAGGACCTCATTTGAGTACTTAGTTTCAAAAATCAAATTTAAGACACACACAAATCTATGTGCTCATTCCATTTCATGAAGGAGTTACTTGTTATGGCATATCATAAACACTCCCTAGCAATGGCAAAAGGAATAAGCAAGTTTCTCAAATGCTAAGAAGATTCCCACTGTTAAAAGGACAGGGCTATGAGTCCTGGAAATGTCTACCGTTCTTTGTTTTCACGTCTTCTGGATTTTATTCATATTTAAAATGAGGTAATGTTTTACTAAGTATTTTTGCTTTTTTACATTTTGCCCTTCTTGTTTCAAATGCTGTAACAGGCTCTGAATAGATTCTGAATTTTACCCTCCTCAGAAGATGCCTGTTTCTTCCTCACAAATATGACCATTTACATGCTCAAGACTTTCAGTTCCAAAATCCTCTCATTCATCACGCCCCCACCCAGCTGCTCATGCTTTCTGGATTAAAGAAAAAAAAGTTACAAAAAGGATTTTCCTTCATGTTGTGAAAATTTTGTTAACTCCTCTAAAGAAGGGCCCTTCATGTCATCTCAACTGTAAAACACACTGAAGCTGAGAACTCTTCACTCTATGAAGTCTCCATTGTTAGGAAGAAATGTAGATATCATAAATAGCCCAAAGTGTTAGGTTAGGAAAAAATTCATCTCAAAGAAAGCCAAGTTTCTATTTTTATGGCTCAAATATCACTGATTATCTGCCTTTTACACCATTTTATATATTTAAACTACTCTGTGTGTGTGTGTGTGTATAATCTCACTGGTTTTACCACTTCCAGAGTACCCCAAAATGCAAGATATTCTGAGACACAGACAAATTAAAATAACCTGTTTCCTATTCTGTCGTTTTTCCTAGCATAAATCTGAAATCCAATTAAAACTGGTTCTACTTTATGAATGTTGTTTGTTAGATTTTCTCCTTAAAAACAATTATAAAATCCATGTTTACCTTCCTTTTTTCTTCCAATGGAAGACTCCTGTCCTTGACAGTAGTACAACAGCTACTGCAAACCTAAACCAGGGAGACTAAAACCCAAACTCTATTCCCCCACTAATGTGCACAGTAACTGCAAGCACTGGTTGTCAAGTGTGGCTCACAAAGGTGCATTTGTACAACCCAAAAACCCACAGTGAGCAAGCAAATGTAACACACTGCCAGGGACTGATCTGGAAGAACATTGGAAATGCAGTGTATTTTCCCTGAGGTGTTTTAACTTGAGGTGCTTTAAATTTTGCTCTGAAAGCAACAGTGCTACTTGGGGATTTTATATTAATGTCTTTAAATTGATAATATATTTTAGCAGCACTTCGTGATAGACTCCTAATTTCTATTGAGATTCTATTGCGCCAGACAAATTTAAAAGGGAATCTCTCCTACAAATAAATCACTTAGATGCCAGTTCAATGCCTGCTTACTTAGTAGACAAAAAATAAATTTCCATCTGACAAAATAGCAAATGGGCTTTTTAAGATGCAACTTGAAACTAGTTGCAATTCACTTTTTCCACAGTATGAAAGTAAGAGAAATGTGTTTTATTCCACCACTGAGAGAAATGTGTTTTAGTCTACTTCATAAAATGAAAATGTCAGCCTTCTAACAAAAAGTTAAAAACCTTTCTGCAGCAGTGTTTCCAAACACATGTAGATTCAAAGACACTGTTACCTTCACAAATGCAACCATGCTTCTATCATTTTAAACTCCAATTTTATACAAATTATTCCAACTAACAAAAAGCTTTCAGACTTATGTTATCAGTTTATCCAAGAGCACTGGATAACATGGTTCAGGAAATATGGAATACTCTGCACATTTAGTCAACTGCAAAGAAGGACAAGAAAAAGGCTTTGCCAAAACCAAATGTTAAAAATACCAAGATTTAACAATTCTTAAGTTCATAGCCTAGCCTATTAATGAATAAGGTAGTACCAGGTAAGAACTGGGAGAACATTTTTCATCTTGTTATTCTGCAACTTCTTTCTTATAATGTCATTCTGTATGACAACTGGTACCACATCAACTACATTTTTATTACTTACTTTAGCACATTATTTAGGACATGAAATGTTTTCTCTTTAAGCTGTAGAGATCTATGTAAAATTTAGCACAGTTTGGAAGCACAGAAATCAAATGAGATTGGGCAGACAGCTTCTTTTAGACCATCACTGTGGACAAACTTCATATATTCATTCTTAGCAACTTCAGCAAATGCAACTCACATTCTAGTGTTTGCACTACTGCTTAATTGCTCTAGTTTTTCCTTTTTTTGTCCTCTTCCCAGAGGAGTTAGTTCACTTCATTTCATAGCTTTTTTTCATCTGCTTTTTTTTTTTCAATTGACAAAGCAGCTCACAGTTCCAGCATTCCAGTCAGCTGCCAACGCTGTCACCCTAGAGAAACTTTTCTTTTGAATTCTGTTGTTCCTCCTTCATAGAAAAGCTGAAGAGCAACATCATTCAGATATTACAAATGCTTGCTGCCATGCTGGCTACTGAAAAGGTCTAAAAAAGTTAAAGCACTTTGCCTTTAAATGAGATCGCCTTTATACAAGAAGGGATTTAGGATCAAAACTGAACTCTGTGCTAAAGGGAAAAAAGGTTACAAAACATGCACTACAGAAATCATAAGGAGATGAAACGCAGCATAGCAGGGCTGTTTAAAGAAATAAGGCATTATAAGGAATCGGCTTAACCCTCTCTGAGAGCTACATGCATCACCTGATCCCAAACAGGGGTGCAGGAAACAATACTTATTTTATAGCACAGGTGAAAAGGAACAAAATCGTGGCTTCACCCTAAAGATGCACCAGCAGCACAAGCTGTTACACTACATAAATTACATAATGTCTTTTGTGTTTGTTTCTTTCTTTTGGGGGTGGTGGTGCAGTGTGAGCTGAGGGGAAACAAGAGAGACAATTGTGGGCTTTGACTCAAGCACCAGCAAAAACAGATGGTTGATGTGGCAACCACCCCCAGACATCCAACCTCCTCCTTTGACTGAAGTCTGCTCCAGCAGAAGAAATAGTCAAACAGCTTCTGAGATACTGTAGCTTAGTCCTTAAAATTCAATGAGAATGAAATTGTTTCCTTCACACTGCTAATACAGTAGGGATGGGGGGAGACCAAATTATATGCCCAATCTCAGTTTGAAATCCTCCCAACTCCTTGCTATAGAGTAGAATTTATATTCAGTAATGCTGACCCTTTGGAAACTCTCTCATTCACGGCATAGGGCAGGAGGAAAGAGTGCTCTGAAGCATTCCTACTGGCACATGCTGCCTCTAAATGAAAGGAGGAGCTACTCCCACTGCTTACTTCTTTCTCTAGCAGAAAGTTAACAAAATAAACAAGTAAAACAGATCAACCTGGCTCTATCCCAATCTGCAAAAAGAATGCTTCAGAGAGGGAAGTTCTTCTTTCTTACCAGCAAAAGAGCAAAGCCCTCTAAGAAATAAAATCAGATTTGAAACAAACTGAAGACCAGGGTGAAAAATGCAAACACCATCAGGTAAATGGCAGAAGATGGGATGGTGAAAAAAGGACAAATCAAATTGTCCAGACCAAAAGGAATTCTTTTCAAATGGATGGAAGGACTATACGCTCTCTGCCAAAGACAGAGATTGGTAAACTTATGTGACCAGACTGGGATTTGTAGATGCTGGTGGAAAAACCATAAGGAACTAAGGAGTGAAGAGATTTGACTTGAATCTTACACATTGCATTTATTCAATGCTCGTACAATGTCCATCCTTCTACTATTTAATATCCAAATCCTTTGCATTTATTTATTAAAGATAAGTGACTTTCTCTCAGGCTGCATTTGCCACAAAAACATGTGTATTCTGCACTGGGAAGCAAGCTAAAACATGCATGTGTTGTTATATGGCAATTATCTTCAGAAAGGCCATTACATCTCAGAAAACTTGAGTTAAAAGAGTTTTCCTATGAATAAGAGATCTGTTTCCAATGTTAAATGTCAAACTTGTAAAAGAATGACCCTTTTTTCCCTAAAGCAGCAGGAAAATGTTCTTTCTAAACCCAATCTCAAAATTCATGGAGTTATCTTGTATTCACGTTTGGTTTGGTTTTGGCACTCTGTACGGGAAATAAATTGAACACATACGAATTGAACAGATATTGACTTGAAGGCATAAATAATTGAACAGATAAGAAAGCTAAGAACAGAAGGTACACAACTGATGCAGTAGATTTACAAAAGTGAAAATATTAATTGTAAGCAAAATTTAGTGTCAAGACTGAGAAGCTGCAGAACTTTGTTTGAAAAGAGGGAAGAGACAAGAATCTCAATAATGGACAGAACGAGTTGTGAAAAGTGAGTGAACAGAAAACCTTCAAAGAAGACAGAATTTGACACGGAGGAAGAAACTAAGGGAGGAAAAAAACCCAGGAGACATGAAATTAACAGCTGTGCCTAGTGGAAAGGCTCTTTATTCCCTGTGGATTGAGAAAAATATTGAAAAAATAACCCCCCTTTCAACAGAAAGAGAAATTGAAACCTCACAGCAAAATTAAAGTCATAAAAGACAGACAGCAAAATGACTTTGGGAAGAAAAACGCTAACCCAATGACCAACCAGTTTCCTGAGCCTATCTGTATGGAACAAAAAGCTTGAGGTTACATAATTAGAACGGGTCATAATTCAGGTGACAAGAAAAATCTAATTCATGACTAAGGATTTACAAGCTAGAGGGATTCCAGGAGTGAATCCATACAGTGACCCCTAGTCTCAGTCACCAGGAGGGAACGGACCAAATACTTCTCCCATCCTCCATGGTCATTGTAACAGCTGGTCAGCAACAAACCACTCTTTGTTAGCACAGTGAGCACATTAAATCCAGAGAGTTCATGCAGCACAGAAGATCCATAATTTAATCACATGGTATTGCTAACTTTGATCTGTCAATGGGGCTGCTACATATGTGGAGAGGACACTGCAAAATTAGTTACTGACTACTGTTATGGTCAGAGATTGCAGAGCCATTAGTTAAACTTTATGCTGTAACTTAGCTTTTACTCTTCTGTGCTCTCTATAACCTGACACTCAAGCATTCTAGCTCTGGATTTTTTGTAGCCTGTGTGTGCACAGGACAAACACGAAAACTCCAAAAGGTAATATGTCAAACAAGAACTAAACAAATATCAGGAACTACCCACAACTACAAAGCTTCCATTCCAAGGGCTTGTTTTCTAGGATACCAAAATAATCGGAAAGTATCAACAGCTCCAGTGGGCTTACTATCCCTATTCTGCATCACTGGAACAATGTAAAAAATGTTTAAAAGTTCTGGTTTAAGATACTAATCATCTATTTGGCATACCTAGTATTACAGCATCAAAGGAGGAGCACCACAGAAATGCTATCATCTCTGGTTTTCTACCAACTCTTTTGCTCAGAGAGCACCACAAGCATAGCCAAAGTGATCTCAGCTCTAGATCACAGGAGTACAGAGCATGAAGAACTTGTTTAAACTCAAATCTAGATGGACAAAGCACACCCCTCTGGTTTCTACATATAAGTTTTACATGTTTCTAGAACAGATGGACAAAAGAAGCAGGGTTTGAGCATCCTAATGTTGGCACTTCAAGGGCTGGCCCACACTCCTGCCCCATTCTGCCCCTTAGTTCTGTGCATTGGCTGTACACTGAAGCACTGACCAGCAGGACAGGACATCCAGCTCTGATAACTACAGTATTGAAAATAAAATGACTTACACAGTAGAAGCAATCAATTCACTTGGCCTACTCCTGATGGACATCCCAGTCTCCAGAACGATTTCCAGAGTTGTTGTATCCAATTTTGCTTTGATTAGTCAATTATTCTGTATTCAATTCTGATCCTACTCTCATGGACTACGAATATGAGCCTATTACATGGCTTTAGGATACGTTTGTATGTACAACAGCATCTTTACACTGGAAAATATTACAGAACTGTATAGTATGGAAAGGGTAGAAAAGAAATCTATTCAAAGCAGAGTTTCAAATAAAATTATAAAGAAAAGAAATGAATACTAGTCAGTTGCTTCTCGTCTCCTCCACCTAGCCAGCAATACCAGCTCTGCTTGCCTCTTTGACTTCTCCTTGATGCTTCCCAGCAGGCACTGGACACACCCTGTCGGTGCCCGCACTCCGACTTATTTCACCGGATGTTTTCCTACAGGAGCACTCAGACACCCATGCCAACGCAGGGGCATACGGACATACCCGCTGATCTTTTCCCCCTTTCTCACAGCCAACTCTTTTTGACGCCTGTACGTCTAAGACAACAGGATGGAAACCTTAAGTTGCCCCGCAGAAGCACCGCCGTCTCCAAGCAAAGGAAGGGGCAGCTTCTCCCAGCACTGCAAGTTTCCTTCGGGACTCCCCGGACACAGCGAGCAGCGCCCAGGCCGCTCCCGCTCACCCCAGGGTAACTCGGAGGCTCCCGCCGGCGCGGCCGGGCAGCCACGGGCACAGGGACCCGCCCGAGCCCGGGGAGCCCTCCCGTCACACCGGCTCCTTCTCCGCTCCTCAGGCACCGCCCGGCCCCGGGCCCGCTCCGCCGGAGGGGAGGNCCCCAAAACAAGGCGCACGTGCCCGGGGTGTTCCCGCCCCGCGTCCCTCACAGGGAAGGCGGTGTCGGGAATGCGCCACCCCGGCGCGGTGGTGGCGGTGGCCCCGGTGGCCCCAATGCGGCCTCGTTACCCCGAGCGCAGCAGCGATTCACACCCCGAGGCGCTATTCCCGCCGTTCTCCGCGTTTTATTCCAAGCAGGGAGCCTCTTTGTGGCCCACGGAAGGCTGGCCCCCTGTCGCCAAAACGTCACTCTGTTTATACATTTTAACGAATAAAGGCGCCAGCGTTCCTTGGTTACAAATTACATAACTTTTCATTGAATTAGCACTCGAACCGCTGTTTTCTCGTCGTTCCTCTCCGTTCCCATAGTAATTATTCCGCAGGCGCAGTTTTGCTCTCCTTCCGAGTCCGGAGTCCGTTTGGAGTAGGGGGTCAGTGAGTGGTGGTCGTGATATCCCACTGCCGGAATTGCCTTTCCCCAGGTACTGCTCAGCCCTCCTGGCTTCACTCCTGCGGCTGTCGTCTGCAGAGCCCATTCACCCTGGGATTGTCTTCTCTTCTCCTCATAACAAAAGATTAGCCGAGCATACGGTGTTCACAGTGCAATTGCTTAATCGTAACTGTGCAGCTGTAGCTACTGATAGCAACAAAAAAAAGTTGCAGAGTTTGGTTCAAATCTCCAGGGGCTCGATACCAGCAGTGCCTGGCCTGTATTACTCTTCACTGGATGTCTCAACTCCCCTGCCAGCCCTGGTTAGTCTGGCAGCAAAGGGCACTGCAGCTCTCACCACAACAGCCTTTCCATCTATGCCATTCCTAAATGATACTTCCTGTGCATCCTCCACGTTTTCCTTTCTTCCAGTCTTTAAAAAAATTCCTCTTATTTCCTCTTCTGTTATTTCTGGCTTTTTTTCTTTATCTTGTTGCTCACAGCTTCCCATCCTTTCCACTTCTTCATCTCCCAAGCTGTAGGAAAAACTGCCTCTGCCTGTCCCAGCCACCTCCCTGTTGAGTCCTTTGCTGGTCAGAGGTCAGCTTTGAAGTTCCCGTCTCTAATCAGTGGAACAACATGTGCTGAGCCAGCACTGAGAGCCCCTCACGGAATCTGCTGATTATTCTTGCTGTTGTGGGTACATACAGACAAAGAAACTCACCAGTTTTCAAAGAACCATCTCCTTAATGAGTTCATACTATTAACAGCAATTGGAGGTTGTGTAAACAGGTCCCCAAAGTTAGCAGAGCCCTGATGCACAGAGGATATTCAGACCTAAGCTGTCACATGTGAAATTTTCTCTGGGGCATCCGCTCTCCAAATGCCGTGGAAAGCTGAAGAGCCTTCTCATGAGCTGCACAGAGCCCAGTATGTCACAGATGTGAGCTCTGTGTCTGAAAGCTGTCCCCCAGAATGGTACATTCCCCCAGAATGGTACATTCTGAGGCTCAGGTTGGACTTTAAATAAGTTTGGTCTAACATCACCAAATCCCTGAGAGATGTTGGTTATTTTTGCTCAAATCCCCTGTCCCTGCCCCCAGAAAACAAACCCAACAAATCAAAAAAACCCTGTACCAAATCCAAAAAACAAACTGAATGTCTTAACCAAAAAAAAAAAAAATCCCCAAAGATTTTTTACTGTTACTGAAGTAAACAGATTTTACTAGATTACCAAAAATATGTCATGTTATATCCATGTTATATGTGAGAACAAGGAAATTTAGACCTCTTGCACTGTATAAACTTCAGGTTAAGGAGTAAATTAGTCTTGGTTTTTTTTATTCTGTGTATCTGGCAAGGTGAGTTTGTTTTATGGTGATATTTGATTTCTATTTGGTAAATGTGTTAATACCACATTTCTTTGCTTCCAATCGCTCCTGATAAGTTTACATGCACCTATCAGTAAAGTACATTAAAACTGTAAAGATTTCCATAAAAGCTATTAGTTTAATACTGAAGAGGAAGGTGGAGGTTAGAAGAATGTTAAAGCAAAGACAGGAGAATGTGAGAGATGAATAGGATTTGGTGTTTTAGAAATTTTGCCTTAAAGAATAAATTAGAACAAATAGTAAAATTCAGAAATAATGAAGACTGCACTAGGCTAGAAAATACATAGCTGATACCTCAGCAATTTGAGGATGTTGGGCCTGTATGTTAATTAAATCACTCTTTCTGAGTAATAAACAATAAGTAGCTAGAATTGGCCTTGTCAGTGTCTATCCTAAGTACAAAGGTGAAAAAAAATCCCCCAAAGTCAAATGTTTAATTCACGTGATTTCTGTTGATTACATCTGCTAGAAAATTTTGGTTTATGTAAAAAGAGATGTATTATGTCAAATTGGATCTGCACATCACACACTTCCTCCAATTACTTTCACCACAGTTATTGTGCCTGTAACTGGTTGTGGTTGTAAAACTGCTGCTCAGGAGGTCATGTTAAGGTTTCCCTAAAAGTCCTAATCTCATTTTTTACCAGTTTTTACTGACCAGTGTACCATAACAGGAATGGAAGAGGACCCACAAGATCTCACGGAAGCCAAACTCAGGGTGGGGTATTCTGTGAAGTCTCTGCCAAAATCAAATAACATGACTCAGGGCTTTGCAGCTTTGAACACAGCTTTTGATGACCTAGCACTGCAAAGGACCAGATCCTTCTGTTTTCTTTTGCCTTTCCTTTCCTTTCTTTATGTAAGGGAACAAAGTTTAGTTTGTAACTGAGGCTGGGCTGTGTTTTTGACTCACCGTCACCGTCGGCTGCTGTCCGGGGCTGGAGCGCAGCTGCAGGCGGGATGGGCTTTTCCTTGCGGGAGCGGCAGGGATGGCTCGCTCTGGGCTGCAGGTGGCACTGCAAGGCTGTGTGGAAGGCACGACAGTACCCGGACACTGCTGTTGTCCCTGTTCCTTGTGGCTCTGTGGCACGCAGTCCAACCTGGCATGCTCAGGTGAAATGGGCAATGATGTATTCTGCTGCCCTTCCCTTTTCCTTGCGTGCTGAATATGGAAAACATACGTGGGAGCCGCCGGCTTCAGCTTGATCTGAGGCAGCAAAGAATGCGACTCCAGCAACCCAAATGAAATCTGAAGACAAGTGATTGATACCCTGAGGAGCCTCTGAGGTTACCGCGACCTCCTGCACTCAGTGCCGTTGGCCAGATGACTTCATCTGAAAACATCTGGGATCATCTGAACATTGCCATCTTCAGCTTTCACAGGAGCTGCCCTCAATCTGAGCACCTTTGTCAATGTGAGCATGTGCAGCTCACACCCAAGAGCTGCTAGCACTGAAATCAGCGTTAGGCAGCCATTTCATCTCTCTCTTTCAAGTACAAAAGTGACATCTGTGTATTTCAAATAACAAGAAATGTGGTTAGATTCTCGTTCTTTCTCGTTAGATTAGAACCTTGCTTTTAGAAGGACCTCAACCCATTTCACGTGGTGTTCAGGTAGTCTGAATTCCTGATCCTCAGAGATCCAAGGAAAATCTGCGGATTCTCAAGGGACCAAGCCCCTAAAGGGTGTAAGTCCCCCTTGCCACAGCAGTGCTGCGGGGACAGGGGTCTGCACCTCACCAGGGAGAGCATTACCTCCCATCATACCAAGGCTGTCACCTGCCCATGGCACATCCCAAGGCACAGCAAGGGAACAACCAAACCAGTCTGATACCAGGGAATCACCCTGCTGGGGTTACCAGGGCAGTCTATAGAGGCTTATATGTACTCTGTGTTATACCACTAGAAATATCACAGCCAGAGAAATATGATATATAATTGTAATTATGTATGGAAATTTATGGGTTGGATGCTTCCAAAATCATGGGCTCATCCCTCCAGTTCTAGCCCAGATTGATGAGAGCTGATGAAGGAGACTGCAAAGCTACATTGGTGCTGTAATTGAACTCCTTTGTCTTGCCCCATGGTGAACTTTTCCAAGAATAAATATGAAGACCACAAGCTATGCTACTGAAAGCTGGTGACAGCTATAGACATATAGACATATAGACAGCTATTAGCCATGCTGTGTGCTAAACATCTGCTTTATTCTTTCACTATGCTCTCTCCACCAGTAGGTGTAGGTAGTAGGAGGCACACTGCACAATCTGATACTGTGAAAAATTACAAGACAGGAAAAGCTCATTTTAGGATAGCTTTATGCTATAGCACAGAGATACAAATTTGCCGTGATGTTGGAATGAATACTATGTATTTTTTTTTCATGCAGAGCCCTGCTTTAGGTGTTGTGTCCAGGAAGGCACTTTTACTAGCATAAAGCTGCATAGATATGGTATATTTCAAAAAGAAATGTACTGAACAGAAAAAAAATTTAAAGCAAATCAGACTATACACCACAGCTTTTAAAAACAGTGATTTAATTTTTCAGGAATCACGTAAATAGAGAGAAGGGGCCTAAATACTTATTTCAAGCATGTCAAGGGATGCACAGGAAAAGGAAGACAACAGAAATTTGGGACATTATTAGCGTACATAAGTTGTTGCCTGTGTCTACAATACAGGCAGATTGATTGACACCCGTGTTTTATGAAGCTAGCCTCATGGTGTCACCAATTAACTTCTCTGTGGGTGAAATAATGATAATGGGATGTAATTGGCTGCATATGTTCACTTCTAGCAGTAGGAAGTGGCTGAGGGGTTTGATATTTTTCATACCATACACTTGAACTGGAAGGTTAACAGATTTCTCAGGAACGCATGAAGTCATGGTCATATTCTCCCTTTCATGCTCAAGGCAGTTCTCCCTGTTCAGAGGGACTCATATAGAGGAAAAGGTCTCTCATTTGGGTCCTGTTTCTCAAGTGAATATCCTTGAAGGCACGATATAGCAGTCTGGATTCAGTTCTGACTCTTTGGTTTCATGGGGTGCAGCACCAGGTAGCAGTCAAGGCTTTCTGGGAACTGTCTGTATCAGTGCAGAGTGGGAGGCACCTCTGGAGAGATCTTCAGCCCATGGATGACCATTGTCTGTCTGAGGACAGAGTGGATCACCTTCTCTCCACTGGCTCTTTTTTTAAGTGGGAGCCCAATGCAAGCTTTGAAAAACCAACACAGATACCTTAAAGTAGGAACTACCAAACCCTACCCCAGGGGGTTTGATGTCCTCTTCCTTTCTCCAAGCCTTGCTTGTGCTGATGGAGAAAGCTCAGTGATGGGGCACTAGACTGGTGGGCAAAACCCATGGAATTCCTTGAGCCTGTGCCCTTTGTTTGTCCCCTGCATTTCTGCCTCCCTGGTGGCCCACTGCTGCCAGCATGCTCTCAGCATCTTCTGCTTGCACCTGGTTTTGGAAGCAGCCAGGAAGAGTGTTCCTTTGGCTGATGTTACATTATTTTGCAGCTTTTAGGCTTGCTACTGGCAGTTCATCTTTCCATTGGAATTAAAATGGACAGCCTTTTGTTCAGGTTTGGTGAGTAAAGCCAAATTTCAATATGCCTACCTTCCTCTCTAAACTGTTACATTCCATGATGCAACCTGTAGTGGCATCCTTGACTGTGAAAACTGTTTTCATTAAACAATCTAAACAGACTGTGAAACTCTTGGAATAGGTTTGTTTTGTTTTGTGCACAGATGTGGTTAGAGGGAGACCTGGTCGGACACAGGCTGGCAGTGCTAAGCTATGCTCAGTGGAGAGTGCTCTCTGACCAGCAAAAGAGTTTTCTTGTCACAGGTTTCTGTGCCTTTCAGCCTCAGTGTTGTTAAAATAAGTTGCAACTTCATGTGATGCTTCCCTGATGCTGCTCTCCCTCTGGAAGGTAGTGATATGCAGCCATGAAAGCAGCCATGCATCCTGGGACAGGCCAGCTTCCAGGCAAAGAGGCCAGAGAATGTCACACTGCACATCTGTCATGGATGTAAGGAGAGCTCAGCAGCTGGAAGAGGGCTGGGAGAAGAGAAGGCAGTCGTGTGTGAGGGGATGTCCCTGTGGCTAAAATCTTGCTGTGGCTTTTCTTGAGCCTGGAGATGTGATCTGTGCCAAGATGGTTGGAGAAGACTAGTCTGCAGCGCAGTCTTAAGGCTTTCATTGCTAAATATGTGATAAATTTCTCCAAAGCCACAGAATATTTCTGTTGGAAAAGCTGCAAGATCAGAATTTTCCAAGTTGCTATTATATACTTATAAAGCATTCCACAAAAGAAAATCTCTTAGTAACTGATACATTTTACTGGATCAGACTTTGGGTTATTTCTTTTTTAGGCCCACATATTCAGAATACCTGAGGTCTAAGGTGGATTTTTTTATACACAACAGTTTTTACATAAAATAAATGTATTCACCTTGCATTTGCTAGGACAGAGGTCATTGAACTCCTCCATGTGCATGAGGTGTGCAAACTCCCTTGTGCTACAAAAAGGACCACCAGACATCCTTTTGGAAGTATCTTAAGGAAGAATTTGTGCTTAAATATAATGATATCTGTGTTGGAAGTGAGCCTCAATTCCCAAAATGCAATTCTGTCTGTGGTAATGCATGTCATTTTTCATAACTGTGTTCACTTTTACTTGTAGATAATCTTGTAGCTAGTTTTGCCTTGTAGCTATTCTTTTCCATAGTATTTTTTTGAAAAGAAACATTTGAAAATACTTGTGGCTTATGAAGAAACTTCCTTGATTTCTTCTTTTTTTTTAAAAAAAGAAATTCTGACATGTTGATTGAAATGAATGGGCATGGATTTCCACCTGCCTATGGTGCTAGTGGCTGAATATTGCTATTGATGGCTTATATAAAAAGTGTTTCATGATCTTATCTATCTTCCAGATTGTCACTGTCACACAAAACCTATGCAGATCTGTTATCACCAGTTAGAGGAGATCTTGAAGACAAATGAGACAGATATGTTTTTCAGCAGATGTTACAGAATTTGTAAGTCTGTCTTGAGACTTGACCCTCACTGTGTTTCTCTTTCAAAGTCAGCTTAATGTTTTTGTTCCCTGTAGTCCTTCAAGTGCATTTTATCTACAGCAATGCCTACAAATGGGTACATCAGAGGCACCAGCCCTTCACAAATGACTCTTGTCTTACAAGTACCCCAGAAGGGCTGTACTGGTTTTTGCTGGGGTAGAGTTAATTTTCTTCACAGTGGCTGCTATGGGGCTGCCTTTTGGATTTGTGCTGAATACAGGGTTGATAATATTGAGATGTTTTTGTTATTGCTGACCAGGCCTTGCACAGAGCCAAGTTTTCTACTTTTTGTACTGTGACACTGGTGAGGGAGTTGGGGGGTGTCTGAGAGGTTGGGAGGAGACATGTCCATCTGGGGGCAGGTGACCCCAAGTAACCAAAGTGATAGTCCAGACCATATGACATCCTGCTCAGTATATAAAGTGGGGGAAGAAGAGGAACGTGGGGGGATGTTGGGATTGATGGCATTTGCCTTTGCATGTAACTGTTATTTCTGATGGGGCCCTGCTCTCCTGGGGATGGCTGAACACCTGCCTGCCCATGAGAAGGAGGGAATCAATTCCTTGGTTTGTTTTGCTTGTGTGCTTTTGTGCTTTTTGCTTTCCCTGTTGAACTGTCTTTATCTCAACCCATGAGTTTTCCAGCTTTTCCCCTTCCTGTTCTCTCCCCAGTCTTGCTGGCTGGAGAGTGAGTGAGTGAGTGGCTGTGTGGTGCTTGGGGGTTGGCTGGGACCAAACCATGATAAGAGCAAATACCTTTCTCAGCCACAAGGGCAGGTATATTCTGCAGTCCCTCCTTCTGCTAAAATCATGTGTTTAAGCCTGTTTCTTTTGTATGAAGGTCCCTTTGGATCAGTCTAGAAATCTAATTATCCTGGAAGCAGGTATAGGTGGAAGACTCAGAGTCCAGAATTGAGCTTGTAGCTTTTCTGCAGCTGTACACCATGTAGGGTCGGGGTGGTGCTATCGTTCAGTCATGGGCAAAGAAATTCAGAGCAGTTTCCCATTAAGGCATCCCAAAACAGATACCTGCCTACATCTACTTGGATACTTGCACATGTGCCCATCTGTCAGGATGGCAGTGAGCCCAGAAAAGCTGGATCCTCTCTGTAGGTGCTGCTGCTGTGCCAGACATGGTGTTTGGTACCTGACCTCTGTAACCAGGCAAGTGACTCCTCAAGCAGCTGCCACATCTGAACCAAGTCTTTTCACTCCTGACCGCACTTTCCCTGGCTTCCCCTGCAGTGAGGACTGATGGGCCATTTGCAGATACATGGATTGCCTTGCAGTAGGCAGTTTGAAAACACTCACACTCCTTCTCCTTTTAAGGGGCAGGTAGCATTTGCCAGTAAAGGTCTTGGGCCTTTCCAAGGAAGGTCATGCCACTGTCAGACCGTAGCAATAGGAAAACAATGACTTAAAAAAAAAAAAAAAAAAAAAAAAAAAAAAAAAAAAAAAGAGAGAGAGAGAGAGAAAATTACGCTGAGTTCAAAGCACAAATGGGACTCTTTGATTGCTGTGTGGATGAATTGTTGCCCGAGAATATAGATGTTCTTGTCCATAAGCAAAAGAACAGAAGAGGTTCTGTGCTCGAAAGTAAAGCAAAAAAGAAATGGAATGGAACAAAGTTTTAGTCACACCTGAAAATACCAATTGCTATTGATTGTCTACAGGAACACCATCATCCTTTAAAGCTATACAAACCTGTACTTGCAAGCTTCTGTCTATTAGGCTGTGAAAGCTCTGTGTGTTGATTTCAACAGTGTCTAGATGTACAAAGTCAATTAAAGCCATTCAATGCAACAGAAGCAAGGTAGGTCAGCTTCTTCTGGGAGACCAAAGAGGATAATTTTTTGACATCACTTTGCTGATGGCAGATGCCTATGCTCTACGTATCAATGAGTTTGTGTAATATTTTGGCTCAGGATTAAATTTTACTGCTGCTGAGACTTACAGGCCCTCTCTCAGTTCTAGAAATCAGATTTAGGTCTGCATAAGGTTCTTAAATATAAAGCTAATGTAAACAGTGTAGGACTTAATGGAAATCCTATAAATGTACCAGTGGATTTATTTCCTGAAGCAGTAACTAGGGTTAGTTGTGCAAAAGCTACAATTGATCCAGCAAACCTGACTCTATATTTTCTAATGTGTCTTTTACAGCAGCATTTAAGCACCTTGTCATCAAGGAGATTCACAGTGATTAGGACAGAAGACTGATTCCAATCCCTCCTTTGGAGACCAATGCAAAGTTGTTCTGGATGATCTCCTAGGTGGTTTCTGCTGCATGTGTATAAGAAGATAGTCTGCATGATGGGATAAGGGTACACAGTACAAGCCTGCTCTTGTTTCTCATGGGGGAAAACTCCACAGCTGGAATGCTTTATACTGTGTTCTTCTTTCATCTTCTGCATCTTGTGCATGATTTGGTACCTTTCCTCTGCAGAAGGGCTCAGAGTATTTTCATTAGTAGTTAAAATGTCACTCCATTTGATATTGTAAAAGGAGATTTTGGGAGATTTGCCTACAGCCTGTCAACACTAAAACTATATTGAAATGCTTCTAACAGGATTTAAGTTCTTACTCTGGACTTTCAGTTATGATATAATAGGATAACTCAAACGATGCTTGTGGTTCATAGTGATAGGAGAAGGTCCTACATCTGAATAAACAATTTGTAGATACTTTAAAAATTCCAGACACCAATCAGGCAGGAGTCCAGAGCCAGGATACTGCAGCTTTCTCTGTTGGAGACATTAGCAAAAATTGCACTGGATCATCCTCAGATTAAAAACCCAGCCAATTAACACCTCTTGCCTTCGCCAGCCTAATTTCTGGTTCATCACTGACAAATTATTAGAGAAACCTCGAGGATTCATTAAAATGTAGATATAGAGTTCTTTATATTTTTATTGCTGTCAGCAAAGTGGTTGTTTGCCTGGGCTATTCCAACACAGCCAGGCAGTGCTGAGCAGTTCAGAAGTGTCATCATTTAGGAGGGTTTACTACTCCTAAATATGCTGTGTAGGCCCATGTCTTGATTTTAGATTGCCCCTTTCAAATTAACATCAGTCAAGGTGATTAATGTCTTGTTGCTCTACAAATGGTTTCCACAAAATATAAATCATGACCATATTTTCATATTATCTTGTCTTTGTGACTAACCAAAAGGAATGCTTGTAAACTTATAAGATCAGAACATATTTATTTTCCTTCTTAGCCAGGAAAATGGTTTCTTTTGACTTTTCTGAGTAACATACTTGCATACTTTGCATTAAAATTCACTGAGATTAGGTGAATGTCTCAACCCTAAATATTACCAACCTGTATTTCTGAAAAATCAGAATATTCCTTCAGGGTTGGGAGAATCCTGGCTGGGCTGATAATAAGACTACACACTGATATGCAGCTTTTCTTTGGAATTAAATTTTAGTACATCTTCAGTCTTTGATACTATTGGTAACAACTTCAGTCCTCTAATAGTAATCAGATTTTCTAGTGGCATGTCACTATTAATATCTGTTATTAAAGTATTTCTATTCAACCTGTTGTTAATATTCCAATTTAAATCATAACTTCTGCAGCCACAGTACACTTAGGAGTTACTAAACATTTTGGTGAAAACTTGTAGTACTTGCTGAAACTTTTTTTTGTTGGGCTTTGTTGTATTTTAAACAAATATGCCAATGGTAACTTTACTTGGGTCTTTTTCTTTGCCAGCTTTTTTTGGGGAGTATATTACATACTCTTGACCAGAACTTTTCTAATTAAGTTTCCTTATTATTGGTTTTCTCTTAGCTTGTACAGCTTGTCTTTTAGTTGCCCCTCTAAACCCAGTACATTTATGTAAAATTCAAGCTGGAGAGCAATGCTTGTATCTGCCTGCTATTCACTTAAAAGAGAGGTATTGAATTAGTCCTTGGTCTTAAATATGCTGGTTTCAAAATGACTGTAAATGGATGATTATGCAAAAATGTCAGCATCTCATGAACAGGTAGAAACTCCAGAATGTCACTGGCAGCGTCTTCTTGTCCAACAGCGAGAATCATGTTTGTATAAAGTAGAAGAGTTGCCAAAATGAAAATAATTCTTAAATTATGAGCTGCAACAACATGGCAGATAATAAAACTGTGTGAGTGTAATTGTATTTTAAATTATTTAAATAAGTAATAAAATCAGAAAGCCATCTTTCATTCCTAAGTTGTAAAACTTTAGTATATTATCTTAGCTATCCTCGCCTAAGTAAATGATTTATTTCCCTGTTCATTTCTATTTGGCTGAATAATTATTCTAATTCCCTTTTATTATTCAGATGGTGTATTATAAACTGAATGCATTACAAGATTGTCTTCTGTGACTGATGTATTTTACACATAAAACTTTGCCGAATAATTTTCAGGAAAGGTTCTTTTTAAACAGAAATTTATACAAGAGGTTCTCCTATCTAAAGGTCTTTTAAAATAAGCAGATTGTATAACTCAAAACCAATCTAAAATAAGAGTTTTGTTCAAAGAGCACCTACTGGATATCTTGGTGGTTTTGCCTCAAACATTTTGTAGGGGTTAAAAGAAAACCTGCCCCTCAGGTTTTCCAATAATGAGCATCCTTTTCCTGTTTCAGGCTCTTTCAAGTATTTCACAATGTGTAGGCTCTTAATACATGTTCTTTGTATTTGGCAGTGTAGAAAGCCCCTCCCTTGCCCCAGCTCATGCTGAACATGTACATTCCAAAGTCTAGATTCCTCTTTTTTTCCCTTGGTGACTTTGATCTTCACAGCAACCATTGAACAAGAGAGTTGGACTAGATGATATTCAAAAGTCCCTTCCAACCCATGTTATTCTATGATTCAATGAAATTAAATAAACCTGGGCTACCCACTGATTGCTTCAAGTAATCATCACATAAATCCTTTGGGCTTCAACTTGCAACTCCTTACAACATTCTAAACCAACATCCTTATTGAAAGAAAAATATTTCTTTATTTAATTCCTAACAAATTGTATAGAATTATAGTCTAATTTCACTGCTAAAGAATGAGTTTGCAGCAGTAATTCACTCTTCAAAATTTCCACACCTCCAGGCCAAGTGGCTATAAATCATAGTGCATAGGGGCTGGGCTGGCTGAGGCAGCTTCTGAGAGGGGCATTCTCCAACTGATCCTATTTCAATTAATTAACACTGGAAACTGTATCCATAATGCTTGCTTTTAATAGCCCCAACTGGATACATATATGTCTCATGTATTAACATCTCAGTGAAATTCAATCATTTGTGGACATTTCATGCTTCAAACTACATAAACTGGTAATGTTACAAATCCTTAGCTTTCCAAGCATTCTCCCACAAAAATGTGTCAAAATAAATATTGCATTGGCTTCTCGGGTTTAGCAGGTGCACTCAAGTCAGATTATAGCAACTGCAATTAATTTTCTCAGTCTCCCTGGACCAATACCCTGTGCTTGCAGTCATGGGTTTTCTCACCATTTTTTAAATAACATGATTAATTTGATCCATCCTTCTGAAAAATAAGGTTCATAGAAAACAAATAATTTACACTGGGCTTACAGTAGTTTCAGACATCTGGCCACTATTGTTGGAATCAGGAATCATTATTGTCACCCCTAAAGAAAAGTTCCTCCAATACCCTAAAAATGCTTCCAAACTTTTGTTCCAACAATGACTCAACCATGGCCAGAAGCTGCTTTTAAAGGCCAGGCTTGCCTTGTCTATATATAAAACATACAGAACTCCCTGTGTGGATGCATATAATTATATATCTCTTCTAACAACACTTCATTTTCAAGTAGAAAAATTGTAAGTATATTATCAACTTAGTAATCCTTCATTAGCATCCTAATGAACTGAAAAATGTCTAATGACATTAAATTTATTAAGAACAAAAATGCTGCTACCTCAATCTTTTGTTAAATATAAGTATATTAAACAGAATGTCCTTCACAAATCTGCTGGGTCTTGCTTTCTGAAAGGTTTATGGAAATTTAGGAAATGTAAAGATGTTTTTTGATTGTACCTAATAAATAACTTCTTCATGTGCAAATGGAAAAAAACCTTGAACTACACTCTACCTCTTCTTTCATGCAATTTTACTAATTAGGAGAAAATTGTGAAATTCCTAGTAGTAAATTTTTCTAGTCTTTGTGAAAGCATACACAGCATATGTATCTGTGAAATCCACAAAGTGTTTGTATTTAGTCAATGTTAGTAATTTTTCAGAAGTGAGGCTGTGGGAAAGCACATGAAACCTGCTCCTCCAGGGTCTCCCCACTCCGTGGCTGGCCAGCTGATAAATGGACCAGAAATCAGACCCGGAAAAAGGAAAGAAGCGGCAGCTGCCGCAGTGCAGGAGATAAAAAACACCTTCCACAAATAACTCAGCAATTGTCTTGAAGCAGCTGCAGTGGGAAGTGTTAATTGGTAAAACAAAAGGCTGTGATTCTATAGTGGGTTATTTTGTACTCTGCTGTGTGAGAGATGTGTTCTGACAGCCCAGGAGCACAGCCTTCCTCTGTGGGGACTGAGCGATGACTTGCTCTCACATGAGCCTGCAGAAGTATTGCAGGAGGACAACAAGGCCAGCTTTGGGATACTGGGCACTCTTGGGCACTGTAAAGGGTCTGAATAATTTAAGCAGTTACTTGGAGCAGAGGATGGGTCATTTACAGCAAAGCAGAGGAAGAAGCGCTGTGGCTTTTGACAGAAAACTCTTTCAAAGTCTGGGTGTGGGTCAGATAGGCCATAAGGTCAAGCTTCTGACTTTACACAGTAGTTTTCTGGTGCAACTCATATTTTCTTGACCACAGCACATGCTGAGCATCCCACCTGCTGAAGAACACAGACATCATCTGACACCTGCAGATCCTGCTGGCTTGAGGCCACCAGCACACCTCTGGAATGTGTGTGTTTCTGTAGCAGGACCTTTTACAGAAAAAAAGTAGCAAGTGATTTCTCATCTTTTTTCTTAGGGGAGAAGACCTCTGGTTGTTAGAAAGTGTTATTTTAACAGTTCTGGTGTGTCTTGCAGATTTTGGTTCGTAGAACAACTACATCTGTTCAGCTGGCACCATGTAACTGCTCTATCATTTTTCCCCCTAGCTGAAGTTAATGGTCTGTGATAACTTCTTGCTGTGTGTACATAATAATTTTTAACAAAGTCTATTTTTGTTTCTATTCACTCCTATCTGACATTTCTGTTGTTGTGTGTATTCTTATTTCTCATGCAAAGAATTAGAAAACATCATAGTATCTTACAAGGAAAAATAAGTTGGCTGAGTGAAGTCCACAACAAATGTAAATGACAGGTATGTGCTGAGGGAGGATGTGGACATGTTAGGAATGCCATAAATGATCTATTTCTTCTATTTTGACCCAGGCTCTCCTGAGAGATTTCAGTTACATCAGAGTACAAATGCTTGAAGATTTGAGCCACAGTATTCAGCTTTCTCTCATCCATTGTAATAAGAGTCAGGATTCTTTCCTGCACTGATTTTAATTCACTGCACCAGCCCTTGTGCCTGAATTATACACCTGAGCATCTGTTTTTCCAAGGCTTGGAGCTCCAAAAGATAAGTGGAGGACGTTTTGGAAAACATTACTGTTCCAAATATCTTTACACCATATGAAGATAGACTGTCCTTGTATTATCCCAACTTCTAGTGGTGTAATACAAAGAATGGAGCCAGCTGCAGGAGGAAATTCACTGTGTAAAGTCAGTGAGGCAAGAAGTGGCTACTTTATTTTTTTTTTTTAATGAGGGCCTAGGAAGTCATAGATGCTGAACAGAGAAGAGACAAAGCCAGAATATGGGGTCACAAACACATGTCCTGGAGCAGAGCTTGTGCTGGAGTCCTGAGCCTTCCTGAGGACTCTCATCTTGAGCAGGGGGAGCATGAGAGTCTGGGAGAGACTCTTCCTCAGAGGTAGAGAGTGATACCAAAAGCCAGAATGGGTATTTGTTCCACTTGGTGTGATGCTTTGCATGGCAGAGCTCCAGCTGCAAGTCAGGCCTCAGGGCACAATGGCACTGGTCAGATAAAAACTAAGAATAATTTTTTCCATGTCCTGTTCAATGTAGATATTTTCCTGGAAGACTTCCCTGTGATGTGAAGAAGAAACAGAACAATGCACTGTGGTAGCCCAGGAGGACTCTGCCATAGAGGTGTGAGTGACACACTGGTGTTTGTGTCCAGCCACGTTTGTCCTGGCTGATGCAGAGCCAGTGGACCACATCCATATGCACGTTCACTAGAGTGCATCCTGTATTTGGATTCATGTCCAAGGAAACAGGGTTTGACCTCTAACTGCTCCAAAGGGATTTCTTCATATTCTCTCATGCCTCTTACTCATAAGTTTTGTATTTGGTATGGCCACACACTGAAAAAAAAAGCTCTTTCAGTCACGTAAATCTCCTCTCTTCTGGTTCTCTCCCTCCTCCTGAAGTATGCTGGGCCACATATTTGGGTGAACTCTGTGGAGGGGTTTTCTTTCTGACATTCTCTGAATACAAAACCCATGGATTTGTAAAATGTACTTTTTGAATACGCACACATGCTGCTGACACCATTGTTTTGGCCAGCAGCCCTTTTCCCATGACAACATTAGGGAGCTCTCTCGTGTGCAGCTCCACTTGAACTTTGTTCACTACCCTATGTGTCAAAAGCAGGAATGTTCACTTCTGGGATGAAAGGAATGAGCTAAGACACAAGCCAAGGTAACTACGTTGATCTACATAAGGACACACTCTTGTGTAATTTAGGGAGAGGACAAATACTTCATTGACCTTTACTCTGATATCTGCTTATTTATCTGCATTGGATAAACAGCCCATGGCTACATCTCAGCCTTGGCAAATAGCAAGGTCTGTCAGCACTGCAGATACCATTTGTTGCTTTTTTTTATGGAAAGGAAGGAAGGAAGAAAGGAAGATTACCTTTTTATTATTGCTTTCAGGGATTCCTCACCCCAAAGCCTGCTTTCCTCTGCCCTGGATGTTTGGAGCTCTTATACTCAGATTTTAGCCTATGGCAACATTGTGCCCTGGACAAGTTCTTGAGCATGTTGCACATTTAATGAGACTGACAGCAGTCAGCTCTAGGCTTAAAGACAGAAATAGAAGATCCTTATCTGAACTCCTATGAACTGGGTGGAGGAAAAGCATTTTGGTTCAGGTCGTAGATGGAGCTTCCAACAGGTTCCAGCTTGGTTTCTATAGGGCTGACTTAGTCCTAGCATAAAAAGAGAGAGACATTCTTTGACTACAGCTTTAGGAATTTTACTTCTGTCGTTACCTCAAATGCTGGTATACCTAGGCCTTTATTCTATTAGTTGCAGAGAGTATAAAGCAAACCTGTCCTATGCAACCAGTTTCTCACATCATCAGTACCAGCCTGGCATGAGAAGGGTGTCTTCTTTTGAATTTCTTGGCTCAGTTAATGTAGTTTATTTCATACTTGGAAGACCTGGATGCTAAAACTTAGCATGGGAAAAATTTAATTTCAAGCTTGAACACAAAATGTGGTATCTGGTTCAAATTTGCAGTTTGCTGTAACTTGTGCTCAGCATCACTGACTAGACTACTGAAAGGACTCTTTCTCTTGGTACTTCCTTTGCTTCTACTTAGGATGAATGTGAGATGGAATCCTAAACACAATTGTCTCACAAATGTTGAGCTAAGTTGGACCTGGCCCCAGAGTCTTCAGAGCCTTTTTTTCTAAGAATAAAAAACTTCCCTTCAACCTACATTTTGGAGAACTTTGCACCCAGTTTAACTTGACTGACCTATTATCCTGCCCTGGTAGGGTTTAATTTCTCTACTGAGTTCTGCACAGTCTTTTTTCCAATCAGTACTTTGTATGGGTTTTGTGTCCAAGCCAAAGACCACCTTATGAGGATGTCTTCACGGACCTCAGGGACAGCTTACATTAGCTGTGACATGTGTTTCCATGTGCCTTGAATTAGGGTTTCTCTTACTAAAACCAAGAAATCCTGGATTCGATTTGAGTCACCCTTTTCTTCCTTCTTCCTGTGCTGAAATGTTTGATAACTTATGGATGTCCTCCCAAGCAGTGATAACATTTCATTCAGAAACCTTTGGTAACCTGCTGATTGATATACAGCCACTGGTTAAAAAAAAAGCCACACGTTTCCTGGATTCACTCCAATAACTTTGATCTAGAAACTTAAGAAATCTGCAAATGTTTTTTAATAGGAAAGAGAAAGATATTTTACAGAATGTTTAGGAAATATTGCCCAAAAGGAACTGTTACACACTAATGTGGAGAGGATATATGCAACAGTAAATACTGAAAGGAAATTGCCTGCTTACCTCTGGGTATGGAAATGTGAATGAACCTAAGGCTTCTAAATGAAATAAGTTGTCTAATTTCAGTCCTCACCCTCACATGATGTCGATAATACCAACATCATGTCTTGATCTCTTTGGGAAGTGCCTTATCTTTCCCTATTCCTCCTCCCACAGCATATTGTTGTAGTATTGTTGTTGTCAGCCTTTCATTCTGATGGCGTTTGCTGCTTCTCCCAAACTTAAGGTGAACAGAATTGCAACTAAGCAGGTAAATGTACAACACCTCTGCTTGGTATGCAGTGGCAAGGACTGATGGCTACCAAGTGACTGGTGGGTATAGACTTTCAATATCAGAGAAGTTATGGTCTGATGTGAGCTTTTTCAATCTCAAAACTGGTACACAGACTACTTGAACTCATCTGTATGTATTATCCTTCCCCCTCTGCCTCGGCTTCTATTTTCTTTTCTCTGTGACAATGCAAACAAACAGTTTCATTCCCTCTCCTCCCACTTCAGCTTGCACAGTAACAGCTCTCAGGGCCTAATTGCTGGCTTTGCTTCCTTCCTATCTTTGTCTCCTTCCTCTCCTCCCAGCTCAGTTTCTGGTTTAATTAATACACCTACTGCCAGATGTTTCCACTGTGCAAAAGGAACTTCTACACACCTGCACAGGAGGCCTGTCTCCTTGCAGCAGGGAAACCTGTTTGTCCAGGCAAGGTATTAACTACACTTAAATATCTATGCAGCCATAGGATTTCAAACATGAGTATCTGCAAGCCATCATTCTGGAAGTTAGGTTTTTGTTCTTGTTCTGCTTTTTCTGACAATCTACTGTTAAAAAGACAGCAGAGAATCACCTTCAACCACACTTACTATCCCATGCAGGAGTCTCCAGCAGCCTGAGAGTGAGGGAGTTCCATCCATGGGGACCCTCTGAAAAGTGTGTGGTGACTGGAAAATGCAGCCTTCCAGGAGATGAGGCTGTTCAACACCTGATCTGAGGATTGTACAATCATCTCTCTGATTTAAGGCAGATTTTAAACACCTCTCTATTCAGCATTAAGATGCTGCTTTCTCCTTAAGGCCTACCTTCAGGCTGTTGACAAAACTTCCAAGGCTGTTTATGTACACTTTTATTCTGGGTTTGTTGCCTAGCTGGGGATGTTAGATCTGGGACAGAGCCTGAGGTTGTTTTTTTTAATTACATCCTAATCTGCTGACTTTTCTGTGTGCTGTGCAGTTCCCCAGAGCTCTCTCATGGCTCCTGCAGGTTTTACTTACCGACACTTAGCCCATTTCTCTTTGGATGGATTTCTCTGTTCCTGTATCCCACAAGCCACTTACTGGTTATGTACAACCAGCTGGCACTCGGGCATGGCTGCAGTGCCCAGGGCAGGGAATGAGCCAGCCAGCCAAAGGAGTTGTCCCCACTGACTGCTCACAGGAGCCAGAGGAGCACTTCAAGGCTCACTGAGCTCCTTGCACGTCATGTTTGCAGCTCTGCAGGTGCCAGGCTGTCTCAGAGAGCCTGAAGACTGGACCAAGCAGGTGACTATGCAAGGTGAAGAGAGAATTATACCTCCTAAAGTGAGCATAAACTGATGTTGCCCCTAGTGTTAAGAACATTAAGTTAATTTTCAATTAAAAAATAACAGTAATATGGACAACAGTGCCTCTTTGAGTGAGGCTGCCTTGCTGTATGCTGCCAGGAAAACAAACAGCAGGGGGAAAAGCACTGGGAAGCTGGCCTAGGTTGTACCTTCGTGCTAAACTGACATGAGGTGGCAGTATTTCAAAATTCAACTGCAGCACCAGCACTGCTCAAGCTCTCCTCTTGTATCCTCCTACCGGGTAGAGATCCTCAGTAACAATCTTCTGTAAAGGCTCATCTGCCTTCTGGTTTTCCTTAGGGTTTATTTGATAAGCCTCTTTGTGGGAATAGTCTCTAAAAATACCTGATTTTGAAGTCTTCCTTTAATGTAAATATATTTGCTATAATTTCAGATGTAAGTTTATGGCAGTCTAGTAATAGAAGTTATTTTAATATGAGAAGGCCCTTTTTTTAAAAAATATTATTCCTCATATTTCTAAATTTTGAGGAACTTAAACTAAGACAAATAAAGCCACTCCTACAGCACTACGATTGCTCAGTTGGAAGGCTCCAGTCCAATAAAACATTGATATAATCGGCAACTTGTCTTATGAGGACAATTTTCTCATATCTGCACACTACCACATTCTCAGAGAGATGCTGTAACACATTTGTCTTGAGCATCACCCTCGGTGCCCTGTGAGATAGCAGTGTAGGGGCATCACAGTGGGAGACACATCAGACAGCTCCGGTTCAAAGGGCCAATGGCTCCTGCTGGCCCCTTGGGGGCAGGCTGGCTTGTAGGGTGATTTTCAGGATGACTCCTAGGATAATTTACGGGGCAGTCCTTGTCATTGCAAGGCAGCATCACGTGTTACAGGATCATGCTTGAGTCCTACATATGGCATAGCTTGCAATGAGCAGGAGGCTTGGTGCTGAAGGACTGGCTCCCACCTTGTGATCCTTAATTTTAAAGACCCCAACGTCAGGGAAATTTTCTTGAGTAACTTATAAGTAGAAATCTCCTGGTGAGAAGGACATATATGCTGACTCTGCAGGAGTTCTTTTCTGGGTAACCTTAAGTAAAGGAGGGGCAAAAAGTCAGATCTATTCTAAAATGGTCTAAAATAAGATCTATTCTAAAATGGTCTAGGATTGCAAATTTGAATCAAGTCTTGCTGGCTAAGGAGGCTGTTTGACTTGTAAATCAGTTTCTGCTTACAACTGCTGGTGACAGATCCCACGCTACTAAAGATGATGTCATTTCATAGTGAAGTGTCTGTTTTTCCCATGGTAAAGATGGATCTGTCACCCCAGATCAGACTTTTGGCTCATCACATCTTGTTTTCTGCCTCCAGGGATGGACAGTGGATAGTGCTGTAAAAACCAGCAGTTCAGTTGCTCCTTTAAAATTCATGTATCCTGTGAAATGAGGATATTTGTCTCACCACCTGTACATGCTCAATTAATGCCCTAGTGCATTAAGCTTCACTGCACTTCTCGTGTCTTGCATCAAGTCAGATCCTGCTGACAGTATGAAACATACTGAATTTGTATTAATTTCCATGGAGCTGCACCACCAAAGATTTAAGTGCCTGATTCCCTGCTGGTCTCCAGTGCATATGCAGGCTCCCCAGGAAACAGCAGCTAGGAGATTTTTATTAGAAGCCTTGGTAAGAATCACTTCTTGCAAGGTCATGAGAGTTTTCTCATAAGCATGTTGAAGAACGGGTGAAAACAAGAATAGCCACACATGATTTAGTCAATGGTTAATTAAACATATTTCGGTGACTCAGAGAAAGCATCCTATTAATGCCTTCACACACACCCTGAAGATTCAGAGGGAAAAGACATTTTTTTAATTCTTGTCCTTCAGACTTCAGAGGCATTACAGTTACATCCACATCCAGCCACTGCACTGAGAATTTGGGCCCTGGGAATTCTGCCACTGCTAAAGTATTTGAGTCTAACCCATGTTTCAATATACATTTAGGCTCACTGCTGCTCCTCTCTGTATTGAAAACTAATGTTAGAACCAGCTGGTTCTAACCCAGATTAGTTACTATCCCAGTCACAAAGAGACTTGCACCTAGTTCTGTGCATAAAAGACACACAGAACACCTTAGATAACTTGGAAAGAAAGCCCTTAGCCCCAGCAAAAGAGCAGAAAAAACCCAGACAACAACAAATTGTAAAACAATATGCAAATAAGAGAATAAGCAAATTGAAAAAAGGGAAATGGAAGTGGCACTTCTAGGCAAAATCCTTTCAACAGGACAGCTGATATCAACACTCTGTGTCTTGTGGATGTAGCCAGCTGATAAGATTATGCACTGCTGAGAAATATCATTACTCTGGAAAAGAAATAAAGATTAATGCTCAGAAATGAGGAAAAGGCTGGAAGTCTCTGGTGACTGAAAAATGAAGAACAGCATCATTTAGGCTTTGCTTGTTGTTGTTGTTAACTCTCCAGGGAGACCCGGGCTGTGCGCTTTGTAAGCTTTATTAGAACTGCATTGGCATTAATCATATGCCTGAAGGCAGAATGGCATGTTGTTTGGCAAATGATGCTGTGTGATATGGTGGGAAGGAAGAATTTTTAAAAATTCTTCCCTCTTTAATAATGTTCTCCACACACAGACTCAATTCCGATCTCACACTGGTTTTATATAGTGATTTTGCTGATTTATGCTGTCATGTAACAGAAAGCAAGGGCAAGATATTAGGGTGGATACATATCCAACCACTCATCACTCATTTGAAAGCATTCAGTGCATTGCATTTTAATAATGCTAATGATTTTCGCTAATTGTAAAACTGAAAAAAATTGAGAAGAAATCAAAATTAAATAAAAAATCTTTTTCCTGGAGAAGACAAACTTGCTTGTGTCACAAGAGAACAAAGCTTTATTCATTGTTTCCTGTGTTCATGCTCTATGGTATCAGTTTACACCATTATGAAAGGGGATTTAGATCCAAGAGTTTTTTTTAGAAAAAAAGAGGCATAATTAAATGCTGTGTGTAACAGGTCATTCCCAACAGGAAATTTGGAGGCAGCTCTTCTGCTGTCCTAGAAAGGGGAGTTTGGCCAGGCAAGCGTGGGCTGCATTGGGCCCTTGTCCTCAGTGCCAGAGAGCAGCCCTTGATCTCTTTGTTTACTATCTGGATGTGGACCTGATGACCATAATTTAGGAACACAGCACTATCTAAACAGGAGTCACAGAGTTTTCTCCCCTGCCCCACTGCTGATATCTTTACAAAATAAGCTGGGAAGGCCATGGATAACACAGGACAAGACTGTATTTCAGCTCTCTAGAGGCAGGATGCTGTGGTACAAGTCCAGAGATGGAGACAGCCTAATTAACTTGAAAATTTTGGACATTCAAGGCTCATTAACACCAACTGAGTAATACACTGCTATTTTTTTTTTCCTGAATGACAGTCATTGGCATCAGCCAGCAGTTCAACAGGTAGTGGCTAAAGGCTAAATGGTGTTGCTACAATTCCTACTTCCAAACTTTGGAGTCCAACAGCTGGAGTGGGACTCCACCGCTTTTTGCCATTGCTGCTGTCTACCAGCAGCAGATGATGTGTTTTGGCAGACCTCACTCTGCTGAGGAGACTAAGGCCTCTGGGACCTGCATTATGTGCAGACTCCAGAATTTTTCAGGTATTCCTGTATTTTCCTTAAGACAATTCCTTAGTCCTTGAGTGCAGACATAGTTCTAACTCACAAAATTCTGCTGGTGCTGCAAAATGACAGAGCACAGTTCTCTGCTCTTAGATGTCTAACTGCCTTAAATAATAATTTTCCAAGCAGTGGGATATGATGCCACTAGGGAAGAATAATCAAATATCCTTAATGATTATCCAGGGAAGCTGTCATGAACCTTGCTCAAAGGACTAGGAGACAGAGCTGGGCCCATTCTCATGGTCCCTGAGGAAAATACAGCCTCCCTTGACATGAAAGACCCAGAAAGAGAATGATTTTTTTTTATGAGACTGTGCAGACCAGTATGTCAAAATCCCCATTTTTCAGTATATCCAAATTTCCAGAGCACCAGGAGCCATGATCACAGGGCACCAGAGACTGTTGCTGTACTAAGTCCACTCCCAGCATATAAACCCATCTTTTCAGAATATGTAGTAGTGCTTTTGTGCTTTTTTCCAGCACCTCTATTCTACACAAAATTAACAATGCATGAAAGTAAGTAATAAATTTGTGAAGTCTGGAGTCCCTTTGGTCCTACAGTATGACCAAAGAAAACTTTGCTGCTGCACTTAGCAGAATGTTTCTATCATGTTTTAGGGAACCTTGAAGAATTTAAAAGGCACACGGTGGTGACATCCTTCATGTCCCTCCATCAGATGCTTTGGTTACCAGGAGTTCAACAGTGCAGGACATTTTTAAAGATGCCAATCAGAGCACTAGGTGTTCTATGCCTGAGAGGAGTGAATTTGGGGCCCTTGGCATTTTGTGCTCCTTTGTTGCTTGGCACTGCCAGGCTTGGTACTCCTCTTTCAGCTTTCCCTCTCTTGGAGAGGATCATCCCTGGGCACGGCTGCCAGTACATCCAGCTGGGAGACAGCAGTGGGAGCAGTACCAGAACAGCAAGGGGGAGAGCCAGGCTGCCACAGGTCAGCACCAGGGAAACCTTAGCAGGTTGGAGGGGAGGTGCAGGAGACAAAACCTCAAATTGCACCTAGATGTTCAATGGGAAAATGGGCTGAAGCAAAACAAAGGTTTGGAGTTATATTTTCAACAAATTCAGATAGTTTTTGCTATTCTGAACCATTCTGAACTATTCTGTGATGTGCAGATTTGAGCTCCATCAGTTGCTTCATACAGACAAAAACGTGTGTGTATGCAGCTTTGGTCTTGTCAGATGAAGGTGATTATTGGATTTTACCTGATTTGTTTTGTGCACTTGTTTGGGTTTTGTTTGGTTGAGGGTTTTTAGCTTATGGCTTATCTTTTAAAGATTTCCCCCATAAAACATGAGAACTGCAAACTTCCTCCTTGCAACAAAGGAAAGCCCTGACTCTGATACATTCACAGGATTTCAAGTGAATGGGTTTTGAGGGAAGGAAAAAAAGATAATATTATAAGATTCAGAACTAAATTATGAGCACTGAAAACTTTGGAACTTATACCTTTCTCTAGCTCAGTAAACAATAAACCTCTGCTTGTCTCATCCAAGTATTATCAGTAAGTACCTGGGAGTCATAAAGAATACAGGCTGCTCCTGTGAGTCAGGATGTCTGCTAGGCACTTCTCAGGAACATTTACCTTGCAAGGTCTTTCCAAGGAAGCTATTAACATCGATTTCATTGTGCACAGTGGCATTGCTTTTGCTCTAATAGGACTTTATTGTTTGCCACTTTGCTCATACAGCTTTTCTGCTTACATGCATTTGTCCTAACAGCAAGCTGCAGACACAACAGGGGGGAGCAGCCTTCCCCTTTTTCAGCACTCTGTGTATATACTGAATGAAACATAATATTCTTAATAAATAATTCATGCAGTGCAAGGTATGTGGGGAGCAGGAGCAAAGGAAGGAAAAGGCCTGACTGAGTTTGGCTGGGAAACTTCAGAGCATGCTGGCCTAACATCTTTTATCATTGAAGATTCATACAGCTACTTCTCAACCCTTCATACATATGCAGGCTTGTATTTGTGGAGGTTGCCAAGAAAATCCTTTCAAGTGTAAACAGCATATAAACTCTTTGCTGTCTAAGAATGTCTCTCAGAGGTGCAAGCTGCCTCTGTGCTCACTGCCAGTATAATAGCTCTGAGAATTAGCACTTACACATGGCCAGAAGTATGGCTATCTCCATATGATATATGAATATATATATATATTTATAGTAAGTGCATGCTAGCTGTACCTCTCAGTTCTGGTCCTGTCACAAAGCGTCACATCTACTGCACCTGAAACATCCATAGGCCCTGTCTGCAGGGGAAAAACCACATGAAAAACAATGTAGGTACTTTCCTGGCTGTGCAGCTGTTTTTCAGAAGTGTTGAGCATCCACAGTGCAGGGAGTCTTCCCTTCTGGGTACAGCAAACTGAGGGTGCTGAGAAGGTTTTTGCTTCCACACAGATGGCAGCCAAATGCGGAATGTGCTGCAGGCCAGGGCACTCTGCCCTGTCAGTGCCACTGTCACTGCCCCAGAGCCCCTTGGAGCGAGCTCCAGCTGGAGCAGCAGGTTCTCAGCACCCCCAGGTGTCCTGGCAGCTCGGAGGGCATGAGTGGCGCTTGCTGGTAAAGCGGTGCCCAGGCATCATTTCAGAACAGGTCTGTCACAGAAACACTTTTGACATTTCCATGTAGCTTTCACCATGTGCAGCAGTCAAGCCTGAGAGTGTAATTTTGGGAAAACAATCAATATGGTCTAAAAAGCAAGAAAACAGAACCTTTAGGACAGTTGATGGTTGTTCTGCAGATGTGCAATTTCATCAGCTGGTGACTGAAAAATACTGTTCCACATCAAATGTGGATGGCTTGGAGAAGGTTATGTTCATATTGCCCCACAGAAATCAATAATAAAATTCCTGATCCTTTTTCTCTGAAGAGATTCTTTTGGGCTAGACTTGAAATTGCATTCTGCCTTTTTGCATGTCTCAAACTCTCCTGCATCTGGTTGTTGAAAATGAAGGTGAGACTGGTCTTTCTAGTGTTTTCTTGTGGGCTCTGCACTGGTATCCAAAGTGTTTCTCTGTCCAGACTTCCCATGCTGTTGTTTCACAATTGTCCACCTGCTCCTGGTGGGTTAAACAATGTTCTTCCTATCACTTCTCCAGGTGTTTGGGATTTCTGATGAAAGAGGGAGCAGCAATGTCCATTACTGTTAGAAGAGTGACATTTTTACATTTGCTGACATTTCCTTCTGTTTGCCAGTATCCCAGAGCCAAGTCAAACAGCCCCACCTCCTCCTGCCATTCTTGCTGCTGACAGCTCTTCCTAGTTCACCTTGTGGTCATGCATTTCCAGGCAGTGCTGTGCTTCAGCTTCGTGGGACAGTGTCACTCTCAGTCCCTGTTACAGGATTCAGCTCCTCTGCCCCAAGCCCAGGCTGTGTGGCTCCCACTCTCCCCTTTCTCATGGTGGCTGTGTCTGCCTGCAGTGAGACTTCACCCCTGCCATGAAAGGAGCAGCCAGAGGAGGTTTGTACCATCACAGCCACCTTTTTCAAAATATGCCTCCCTTATCACTCAGCTGGAGGGAAAGGGGTCCCTGGGTAGGATAGTGCAGCAAAGCTGATCTGAGAGACCTTTCAATGAAGTCTGCTTCTCCTTCCCTGCAGCATCTGAGTCGCCAACCCTTTTTCCCATCACATTGATGGGAGCAGCCTTCACCAGCCACATGTCAAAGTCTCTGCAGCATAACCTGGGGATTTGCACCCTGGCTTCCAGGGACCCAGCTGGGTAAATCTGGAACATGCACTTCTGTTGGTACCCTGTAATGAAATGGTTTCACAGCCTCACCAAAATGGGTGTGTTCTCCCAAATACCCTAAGTCCCCCAGCTTCCTTCACCATCATCTGCTTTGGTTTTTATTTTTTTTTTTAATTTTTTTTTTAAGAAGTGAGAATGTTTGCTATAAATGAGAATGTACCTTTTGAAGCTGAATGTAAAAGAGTAATTTCCTGTTGGATCTGTAAGAATTTTGCATAACTGTATAAGATGTGTAAATTGTTATATGACTCTGATTTATGTTGAAAACGCATTTACTTATAGCTGCAGGAACTATAAAAGACAGTCTGAAATACTCTCTGGGCTTCCTATCTTTCGTAAGAGGAAGTGTTTCACAACAAAAATAAATATATATACTTGCTTGTATTTCATTGTTCATTTTCTAGAGAAGGGAGGAAGGTGACATAAGACATTGTGCAAAAGAATCAAATATATGCAGATCTGGTTGTTGCCCAGAACTGTATTTTGTACCACATGAAGGGTTATTTCCTTCAGTTCAGTATTTTTCTTTTTAAATTTAAAACTATTGTACTGTAAGAAACATCTATAGAAAGGCGTATCTGCATAAGGCATTTAACCTCCACTGAAGCTCAGAGAAATATCTGAGGAGTGACAGTAGACTGTTGATCATGACCTGTTCTTCCTCCAGGTCTTCTTCTCCAGGCTTTCACCAAGACCTCACTGTCAGGCCTAAATTTGACTCAGCTGAACTATGGACAGTTTATCTGCAAAAGGAACTGACCCTTCAGTAATGTTATTATACACTCATCACTCGATCAGGATAGATGGAGAGGGCTGAAGGAGCTGAGGTAATAAGGGCAAAGTGCAGAAATGGATGGTGGAGAAAGAGAACATGTGGCAGGAAGGTAAAATGCAAGAGGGAAATGAGTCCAGGGGAACTGTGCTCCTTGGGCACCTGAGCACATGCTGGGAATGCAGTGCAGTGATTTCCTTGCAGAGCTAGTGACTCTGCCATGTAAGAAATGGTGCTGAGAAGAGTCAGAAGTGATTGAGAGTTTCTGTGAATGCTGTGCCAGGTCCAGAGGTGGGTACAGCAGCCAGTGGAGTGAAGGGAAAGGGGCTGTGCTGCTGCAGCGCTGCCCCAGCACCACGAGGTCCAGAGTGTGCCTTCTACAGGGTGTGATGAATGTGGGTGGGAAAGAAAATACAGTCCCCGCAAAACCACACTGGGATGTGCTGTAAAGAGAAACCATACTGATGTTTGTAGTGTAAAGATGAAGGAGTGGGGCAACACTGAGCTTTGCACTGAGAGCAGTGGGGCACTGCTCATCTCGTGCCTTCCCATATCCAGCAGGTTGGACCTCCAGTACAGGGAGCGCTGCAGAAAGGCAAGGCTACCTTGTTATGGACACTCCTCTGGCCTAATTTCTCCACCTCTGAAAAATAGACCTTTATTTCTCTGAAGAGAAATAAAATTATGGATGTGAGGAAAGCTACTTATTAGAAAACTTGGCCATTTGTGCAACAAAGATGGAGATCAGTCATACCAGAGCACCAGCACACAGCCATGTCATTACCAGCCTTTGGTGACACAGTGGTGTGACATCCAAAGCAGGGTAAGGCAGACAAAGAAACTTCTTGGAGAGCTTGCAGCAGGAAAGGCTACAGCTGCTGGGAAACAGGGTGCAGAGGTAACCCAGACTCCAAATGACAAGGTCCTGGAGAAAAATCTGGGAATGAGAGAAGGAAGGAAAGGTTAAATCCTTGAAATTGTCTGGAAAACAGGTGTGTGTGCTATGACAAGGGCTGAGCCCCTCAGCTGGCCCAGAGCTGTGGGTCTGGCAGGCAGTGCAGCCTCTGCTGTTTGCAGGAAGGATGTGAAAGTATCAGGAGGGAAGGTGGTGAGGAGGAGGTTCAGGGCTCCAGTGGTGGCCAGGCTGGGTGTCAGATGGTATCAGCAAGAAGCTGCCAGGAGTTAGTGTGAAACTAAGCTACAGGAGGGCTGGGTATATTTACCTTTGGTTAAAATTTGAGGTGGCAGTGCTGCAGCTTCAGGCCAAATCCTGTTCCCCACTAAAGCCACAGGCGCAGCTCCCTCTGACTTCACTGGCACCCAGGAGCTCACTTCAAGGGGCAGGAAGCAGAGTGCTTGGCTGATGAAAGCTGGAAGTGCTGAATAGTGCTGGAGGAGTGTCTCTCACCCTCCCTGCTGTTTTCCCCTCTGCCCTGGAGTTCCAGTTGGAGCTGCTCCTGGCTGAGTTAGTGCAAGGTGCTCATCACTGCTTGCTGTGTGACCTCAGCCTCCAGGGAAGGAAAGGGCAGTGGGGGAGAAAGAGCAAATGCAGCTTGAATATTAAGTCAAAGTGACGAATGTGCATTTCCTCTCAGGCAAAAGCCACAAACCCCAGAGCCATGTCTAAGGCTTTCACTTGAGCAAACCACAAAAGTGGCCCAGAAAGCTTTGTATGGCTGCACTCTTGCCTTAGGATTTGACATTGTTAGCTCATGTTCAGTCACTCAGTCCACATGCTGCAAGTGGTCAGCAGTGCCGTGACTGTGGCATTTTGACAGGGCAGAACAGCATCTCTTCTCACCACTTACAGGATCTAGTCATTAAAAGCCTGGCTTTTCTGCCTGAGTGTCAGAAAAGGCTTTGAATGTCGATTAGTCCTGTCTAAAAAGACAGTATTGCTTTTCTATCTTTAATTTAAGGAATAAAGGGAACAATTACATGGTCCAAAGTCTTAAATAATAGCCTGTAACTCAGACTGCCTTCTCAGTGATTGCAGCTCGTGTCATGACCCTTGAGAAATAATCTCGAACACGTCTTTGACACTATTGGTCCACTTTGATGAGAAACAGGCTACACATTTAATTTTTTACATCCCTTTCTATAATATTACTAATTTCTTGCCTTTTTTTTTTTTTTTTTTTTTAATTAAAAAGCACACACTCTCTTCTGGATTCTTGAAAATGTAACAACACAAAGTAAAAGCCAGAAGAAACCCTTGCCAAAATACTCTAGCATCAGGAGAAGTTCACATCCACCATGGTAACTCCTTCCAGGGAGAGAGTAAGAAGGGCACCCTTTGTTGTTGCGGTGCTGGGCAGGGATTAAAATCAGGCAGCCAATGCACCAAGTCATAACCAGACTTAGTAGGGGGAGCTGGTTGAGGTCATGCAGGTGAGCCAGACATGGTAAAGTCACTGCTGCAAAAAGGGACTGTCTACAGAGCAGAAGCTTCATCAGAAGTAACTCAGCAAGCAGTGACTGCAGCCAGATGATGCTTTGCACACCTTCCCTGCACATGAGTCTGCTCTCTGAACAGTGATCTGCTCTTTCACATGCGCACACTGTTCATGGGAGAATGGAAGACATTTTTGTTACTTAGAGCGGTGCCTGTTCAGTCCCTTGCACCCCGATTACTTTCTACAGAGACTATATTGCAGCCCTTTATAGTATTTTGAGCACTGTGATTGTTTAGAGATGTGATTACATCTGGTACCTTGGCCAGGAAATGCTGGATTTTTTCCTAATTTCCCTTGGATAAATCTGTGAGTCTTGATTTCATTGTTTGTATGTATGAGATATTCAGTAAATGGGTACATGCATAAGGAATACGTGTGTCTATGCAACTCTGTGTCTAAACAACCAAAACTTGTGTAACAACCATAAACAATCACTTAATCTAATGTAGCAAGTTTTCTTTCTGTCTCTCTGTTTCTGTATTAGTGTACTTCATGGATGCTGCATCTTTCCTGTCAGCCTTTCAAAGCCTGGGAATTGTGTCTCCTCCTACCTGCAGAAAAGCACCTACCGTGTTTTAGAACCTAGTGCCAATAAATAAATCAAATAACAGCCCACAGATCTGGAAATCTCAATTGTTTTTATCTTTGGGTGAATGATGTGTGGTGGAGAAAGCTGCTGAGCTTGCATCTGCAAAGACTGAAGCCCTTTATTTACCCACTGAACAGATAAAACAAGGATGATGGGAGAGCAAACTTCCCCCGTTGCCCCATGCAGGCTGGGACAGACCCTTCCAGCAACAATTCAGTCTCCCTGCTCTGTCTTTAGTGTTGTGCCAGCTGTGACAGTGGCTTTTTGTGATAGCAGCTCCTTATCACTGAACACTGGGCACGAAAGGGTCTCGCTCCCAAAGGTCAACAAACAGATGTGCATAAAAAGGAAACCTTACAAATGTTTGAGTAGTTCCTGATGTTTAATTGCACCCAAGGGCTGCACTGTTGGTGTCAAGCACGTGTTCCCTTTCCTACAGCAGCACAAGAAGATTAACTATGAGAGGGCCATGTGCAGCACCCTGACTGAAACAGGGCAACATGATTAATGTTCAGGCTGCACTTATTAAGCAGAGAATCATAGAGCCATTTAGGATGGAATAGATATTCAAGATTATCTAGCCCAGCCATTAAGCATGTTTGCCATTAAACCACATCCACATGCTTTTTGAACAGCTTCAGGGATGGTGATACCACTGCTTCCTTGGGCAGTTTGTTCCAATTCTTGACCACACTTTCAGTGAAGAAATTTTTCCAAATACCCAGGCTAAACCTCCCTGATGCAACTTGAGGCTATTTCCTCTTGTCCTACCATTTGGGGCTTTGTAGAAGAGAACAACCCCCACCTGGCTACATCCTCCTTTCAGAAGCCTTAGAGAGTGTTAAGGTCCATATGATTCTCCTTTTCTCTAGGCTAAACACCTACAGCTCCCTCAGCCACTCCTCATAGTTTGGCTTCTGATGCCAAATCTGATCTTACAATTCTCTACATCTTTAAAAGTGATAGATTCTCTGTTAAACTAACTCAACTTTCTACTGTGATTGGATATTTTTTTCCTGTAATTCAGTCACAAGGACTGAACTCCTATGTTTTTTAAACATAGGAGCCCGACATGGACTTTCTCTGTTTTGAATCCTGTAAGATAAAAACCAGGCCTGGCTCCAGTACTGAGCTCTGGGGACACCACTGGTGACCAGCCACCAGCTGGATTTAACTTCACCACCACTGTCTGAGCCCAGCCATTCAGCCAATTTTCTACCCAGCAATGTGTGCACCCTTTCAAGCCATGAGCATCCAGCTTCTCTGGGAGAATGTTGGCCTGGATGCAACAGCTGGCCTGGAAGCTCAATGCCTTGGATGTAACCACCTGCTCAGTAAACTCTGCAGTCACTGGGCTGTAGCCTGGAGATGTTCTCTGCATGGATTGAGTGCATCCTTCACGTGTCCCCAAGGTGCCTGCACCCAGACAGCTCATGGCCAGGACATGGGGCTGAACTCCACAGCGAGTTCAGACCTTGCTGCAGCCAGCACAGCAATAAAATCAAGGCCAAGCAAACACAAAAGGGGCTGAAAGAGGACTAAATTTTATTGAATAAGAGCATTTCACAAAGAAAACCAGAATTATTTCAGTAAATTAGATGAAAAAACACACACCTATAAATAAAAAAGAATATTGCAGGAGAGCAGTTCTTTCCAGAGGGATGAAATTTTCCTTTTTGCCCTCTGGTGATCAATGTAAAGCCACAGCATATTTCACTAGGAATAGCAAAGCATGCCTGAAGACTTCCCAAGAGACAACAATAATCTTTAACAATTTGCACTGGAGCAGCAGAGAAGGTCACTTGCTCTCTATGCATGCTGGGGGTAATTTGAGGGTAGGTCAGGTACAGGTCACAGATTTCTCTTTAAACAGACACAGGAGTCCCTGTACCCTGCAAAACTTGTGGAGAAGGACAGCCCAAATATTGTAGCTGTGATGCTAGATCATAAGTTCCAGTGAGTAAGTACAAGTATTGTCTTGCTTTTTTCAGCTCTATAGTCTTCACTCCAAAGCCTGATTTTGTGGGTGCTGGGAATTTCCTCCATTTGAGCTGTACTCCAAACTCACCAACATCAATAGTATTTTGGGGTTAAATTCAATTTTGAATTAATAAGCTTTCTATCATACACTGCTTCTGGCTCTCCCCTTCAGTTTAAAATGTCAGAGAAATTAGTAACCAAAGCTAAGTTAACAAAAGACTGAAGTTTACCATTCTTACTGAATTTGCAACCCTTCTGAGAAGACTGGATGTAGTTGTGCTGTATCTCTACTCCATATTAACACATCTCACAGCTGCATATCATGGTATCTGACTATGGCACCATATGGGACCCCGCCTCCTCAGGCGCAATGAGTTTATTCACAGAAAAAGATAAATCATGTGCAGGACTGCCCTTTTCTGAAATAAAACTCCATAGAAAGTGGATTATGCATTTCTCAAAAGCTTCTCTTTTGAATGATGCTTAATATTCTATTTTGCTAGTGAGGAAGGTAAATTTCACCAGTTTGGTTTCTGATGACAAAAGTGATCTTGCAACTCTCTATATCTTTAATAGTGACAGCTTCTCTGTTAAACTAACTCAACTTTCTGCTGTGATTGAATCTTTTTTTTCATGTAATTCAGTCACATGGCTTTTTTAAACATAGGGGCCTGACAGGGACTTTCTCTATTTTGAACCTTGTAAGATAAATTTTGCTGCCACTACAGCCTCATACTTCTTGGTTTCATATTCTTATCCATATAGAGGCTGGATTTGTATTTTTCTTCCCCACATTTTAAATGCACATCTTTTATTGTGAAGTGGGGTTTTTTTGGTGAAAATATGATGTCTTTCTTTAAGCAAGGATGTATAAAGAGGGTGAGGGACATTCATATGAGTGCTCTTGTTCACTTTGGCCCTACAGTGGGGCTAAGGCCTGACAGAGGGAGGGTCCCTGCCCATGGGGCTCTGCCTCCCTGCCTGAGCCATTGCAGTCAGCCTGCTCCTCCCTGCTAGCTCCTGAGCACACACTCTGCTTCTGAGACAGCCCCAGACCTTCATACATTGAGGGGTTTTGGGGAATTGTCTGCATCTACCTCTTAAAAAACACAGAGAAACTGAAATTAGAACCAAATTCATTCTCAAGCCATTATTTGATTAAAATGTTAAGGATCACATTCCCAAAGCCATGGAAATTTAGATTTTTAATAGCCCAAATGAAACCATTTTCTGGTGAACCTCTCCCTACCTCCCAGCTGAAGATAGTTTTGCTTGTAGTGAAATAATTAAAGGCTTTTTATTTTGTTGATTTTGATGCTAAAAGCATGTATCAAAGGGCTGTACTGGACACTTGAAGGCCCCTTCTATGAGGATATACAAGATCCCCCATAAAATTTTCTGCTCTCAGTGTGAAGAATAAGGTAAGTGCAGCAGCTGGTACTTGGCATTTTTGCAGCTCTTTTTACAAGGAGTTGGTCAGCATTGAACAGGATTGTCTAGGAGACAGAGTAGCAGAATTATTGGGCTGGCTCCCTGCTCCTGGATGGGGGACAGAACAGGAACCCAACAAGCTCAACAAAGAGTTCCTGTAAAGTTTGTTTTCCAGTTTAATGGTGACTAAAGGTCTCCCACTGCAAACCTTAAGAACTTGTGAACATGGGAACAGAAGCAGAGAAAAAATATAATACTTTTTGTACTTCAGGGACTAGCTGAAAACCAAGAAATTTAAGGACTCATAAAGTCAAAGTGCATGTGTCTAGTACACTTTTTGTTTCTTTGCCAATCTACGTGAAGGGACATTTCAGGCCCCCAACTCTCTTTGGGTCCAATTAGGCAGACATAATTTACTTGGTGCCATTGCTGTCACTTTCATTTTGATGCTTGTTTAAAAAAATTCCTTTAAAAAAGGGCTCTGATTAGTTATCCAAGCCTAAAGTTTTAGTGCTATTGCTTTATGACAAAATATTCAAATATCAGGCTCTGACCTGACTTGGCACTCCACGCAGTGATGCACTGAAGTACATGTGTTCATCTGTAGAACTGAAAACATTTATTAAAGAAGGGGTCCAGGCAACATGCTGTACTAGCAAGGTCAGGGAACTGTGACAAAAGGGAGTATCTTCTCCTGGAGCTGACACAGCACTGTCCTTGCTCAGCACTGCAAGAGGACACTGGCCAGAAGGTGCATTAAGTACTGGAAGAAATTGTCTTTCCTGCTCCTATATTCTCTGAACATGTTTGTTATGGTCAATTCCTGCAGGTACTGATGGTAATAGCAGTCTGTGGCTTTAGTATTTGCTTTTCAGGTCAGTAATTTAGAATGAATATAATTTCCTTTAATTAATTGGTGCTGGTTTTCAGAACTGAGCACCCTGATGAGACAGTCAGGACCATGTTTTGAGGACAGCCTGGGCTGGCCATTTGTCATCTCCTCAGATTGCTGTTATTAACTGGTATGTTCCCTCATTGAAGTGGATCCAGGCACTTCACAGCTGTGCCAGTGTGTACTTTCAGAAAGCACCTCTCCAAGGGAGGCACTGGGGTGAAGTGGTACTGGATACACAACAGATGGCAGCTATAGGATGCCCACAGCCCACTTCCCTGGGGCTGACCACACCACTCTCCATGCTGTTGGATGTGAGGTGCCCCAGCTGGCATCCCTGGGCTATGGCTGCACTCAGTTGTAAGCTCTCGCTGTGTTCACATACCTGTGTGGTTACCTGTGCTGGAGGAGGAGCAGAAGCCTCACATGCCAACTCCTAAGCAAGATGCCTAACTGTGGTGTCATCTTTCCACTCCTGAGCCTTGCCTCTGGACACTGATATTCTCTGAAAGCCAGGTTTTTAAGTCCTGCGTACAAAACGATGCTATCCATGCACTATGAACAGAACAGACAGGATGATTAATCAGGGGATGAACTGCACTCATGGTAGCACATCATACATAAAGGGCAAAAAGACAAACCTGTCAGACATAAAAGAAAATACTTCCCAAGTGACTTTTATTAACTGAAAGTGCCAACAAGCTTTTAAACAGTCACCTCACTTTAATGCCTTTGCTGCAGCCTTTCATGCCAGCTGACATTGTCCTGGACACATCCCTTAGGTGTCTTGTCATACCATAAGGACTCTGGAATTAGGTTATTCAGGATGTTCCCAATTATCTCTGTTACTCTTTACTATTAGAGCAGCTCTGGGAGCTCTACAAAAATAGAACCAGGAGAAAAAAATAATTGGGAGCAAATTAACAATGGAAGTTGCAGCTCTGTCCTTTAAGGCAACCAACTAAATGTTTCTGTTTTATCTTTGCATTTTGATTTGCTTGCATTTATCTTGTCCAACTATCTAAACAGCACATGCAGACAACAAACAGGAAAGCTTTTTTCTTTGAGGTACACAATGCCTTCAAGTCTGCTTTGGTGACTTTTCTCATTTAATACACGTCTCATGTTATTGGAGATGACCTTCTATTGCCTATGCTACAGGGGGTTTAAAATCTAGGCCTGAATGTGGGATCCTTTTCTGTCATAAATGCTCCTGGATATGCCACCATGTAAATTTTATTAAGTTTGTGGGTTTATGTAAGGTTTGTCTTTGCCTGTCTGGTTTGGGCAGTGCATATGGTTTATGTCAGCATTGGTAAGGTTATCACAAAGGTTATCTTAGCTAAATTATGGCCCTTTGTTTATCCATGTGGTTAGTTATGGTGCAAACAGCTGCACTGTCAGTAAAATCTTTCTGCTGCCCTCAACCCTGACCTGGAGGTACCAGGCTCTGAGAGGTTACATGGCTTCATATGAAAGTTGCTTTGAAGGGGCTGTGAATTAAAGCTGACACTTTACCTGAAATACCTGCCCCCAAATTAGCTGTGAAAAATCAAGTAACCAGCAGAAGATGCCACTATGTCTTTGTCTAGCAGCTCACTGTGGTCAGTGAAGCTTCTCCTCGCCCTGGGAACTCATGCGTAACATGTCCTAAAAAGAACAAAAACTGCAGTTGCAAGGGAATATCTGGAAGTACTTCAGGAAGGTGGGGGGAAAAAAGCCATTCTGCAGCATATGAACATGGTCTGGGCCTCTTGATGGTTGGGGACTGCCTGCTGCTCCAGTGCTCCTGAGATCATGGTGCAGGGGTCTTTTTTCCTGTTGCCATGAAATACCTGCCATCTCTCCCTTCTGATTTCCCTCTCTGTCCACACTTGACTGTGAAATAGGAAAGTTCACGTTTGCAAATCAACACATTCAACAGTCTCTTTCTTTACATGCATTCTGTCAAAGATAAGAGAGTTGTGATCCACTTGAGGCAGAATATTTTTTGTTCTTGCTTCTTAAAGTATCCTAAAATCAGCTGCTAGATGAATCATCAGCTCCTTCTTTTCCTGACCCATTGCATATCACCCTGTATTTTGCAGGGAGAATTCAGTTTCACATTCAGAAGTTTGACTTGGACTCACTGTTTTAGTCTATTTATGAGGCTTTGTTCTGATCTGGACAGTGCCAGTGGGCCTCAAGCAATAAAATCAGTGAAGTAAAGTGGTGCTAATCTGCTGTGCCTCCCAAATCTGGCTCTCTTGAGTCTGTGAGCGTGTGCCTGTGTGTATGTCTGCCTAAAAAAGTGCATATATGTGTATAATCTAGCCAAAAAGAGGATCTAATTAGAGCTAACCAAATACTGGAAGTAATTTTTCTTTGAATAAATTATTCAATGCATTTTGTCTTTGTTCATCTCATAAATTATTCAACTAGTAGTATTTGAATGGTGCTAGAGCTTGTAGGCTACTGCACAAATGATCAGTCAGATAGCATATTCAGTAAGGAAGATCAACATTTGGTAAATAATGTGTCTGGCAAATAGTATTCACCCAGCCCTGGTTTTAATCGATTTAATGAGAAAGGCAGACAACACATGGTGCTGGAGGAGCTGATTTCAGGGACATGAATGAATACATTTTTGGGGGTAATTTTATGCCAGATATTATGAAGGCATGCTACATATTTCCTGATTTTTAAGTTTGAATTTTTTGTTTCCTTCTACCATCCTCGCTTTTTCCTTTTTATGAAAATAAACGCCAAACAAATCCAAGCTCTTCCTTTCCTCATGACATTTCTTTTTGTGCAGCCTTTCATCTGAAAGAGCAGTTTTTCTTGGAAATGTCGAGCTAAGCCTTTGAAAAAACTAGATGTCATTGGCTGTGTGAAATGTCTTCCTTCTTTCTTTTCAAAGCCAAACCTCGAGGATATCTTGTTTAGAAACTTCACATCTGCTTTAGTTAACAGTACCCAGGGCCACACTATCCAAGTTAAATTTTTATTGTATTTTGATGGTACTATCATTAATAGAAAAATATAGATAATCTAGAAGATCAATGTAGAGTGCCAGACACTTTACATAGTTGCCTATTTCTGAAATAGGCCCATTGGCAGGGACCTTTTGTAGGCTCAGGTATTACTTATTGTGCTGGGATCTGTCACGTTCTTTCCAACCACTGCACACTTACATTCCCATGACAGCTCAGCAGCATGCCAATGTTTGAAATTATTTTGACTTTATTTATAAGGAAAGTTAAGAGTGGGAATTTTCAAGGCCTTTTCTGTGTTCAGTGCTGTAGCAGAAGGAACATGAGCAGTGAACAGATGCTTAAGTAGAGAAGTCAACTAAACAAAACAAGTTGTCCAGAGATGTTTGGATCCTTCATACATGGAAGTGTTCAAGGCCAGGTTGGATGGAGCTCTGAGCAGCCTGGTCTGGTGGGAGGTGTCCATGTCCCCATGGCAGCAGGGGTGGGAACCAGATGGCCTTTAAGGTCCATTTCAACCCTAGCTGTTCTGTGATTCCATGATAAAAGCTACACACTGATTTCTCAGTCGCTAAAGAGGTTTTGCTGGATTTTTCTGTTTCCATCTGCAGGGAAGATGTTGTTCCCTCACAGTGATGTCAGTTTTGGCTCAAGGCTTTTTAGCAGTGTGAGCCAGGGTGGATTCTGCCATTCCTGGTGGTGAGGTCTGCAGGCCACTGGTGCTGCTGTTCAACCTCAGCCAAACTGGTTTTAGTCCAAAGTCATCGTAGTTACTCATGATGAAAGTTTGTAGAAATGTGGTTTTGCAGCTAAAATTAGTTTGTAATCAATTTTATGCAGCATTAATCACTCATGTTAATAAGCCCCTCCAGTCATGTTTAAATCAAGCTGTAAGACCTGAACTAGCACAACAAAAGGCTCCATAAAATCAGTCTGAGTTATCCCCCCATAGTGACTAATTATGTTAATTAATTCAAAGCCTGATTAAATAACATTATGCCAAAACAGAATCATCTCCATGAGTCTTCAGAAATGCTTCTTTTATAAATAAGGAATGAATCATTTACTGATGTGGAAATTTGGGGTTTGTACATGTGTTTTGTTTTGGTTTTTAATTTAATCTCAAATGTACCTATTTCATTTCTAAATTCATAACCAAGCCCTGTGGCCTCGGGGCTTGCCTGTCATGTGTTGTGGTAATAGCTGGTTTATTCCTGAAAAAGCACTTGGCTGCCCCAACCTTTCCTCACAGGAGTGACTGAGAAGAAATTTCTGAAAACAGGGAGCACCAGAGATGACTCAAAGCAAAACCCTCAAGCCTGAAATTCCCCATTATTTTGGAAAGATTGGCTAAGGCATCTTGGCCATTGAGGCTAGGTCACCCAAGCTTAAAAAGAAACACTTTTGTCTACTAGGAATCTACCGAGCCATTTTTAACTCACTCCAGTAAAAATAAAGCAACTAAAACTTCCAAACTAGATGTTGCCAAGGAGGCTCTGTGAAGCTCTCCCAGCCCAGGCTAGTGCAGCTTGCCATGGCACCACTGGCATCACTGCTGTTACAGTGTGATGTGCATCTCCTCATTGCACAGGTGTGCCCTTGGCAGCCTTGTTTCACTGGCTCAGGAGGTTTTATTCCCTTCAACAAGGGTGACAAGTTTCTTCTAGCCCATGGGTAATCGGGCATTAGCAGGGGTGCGACCAAAATTGATAGACTGGCACTTGGAGCTAGAATTAACTATTTCAGAAAGTCAAGGTTCAGCTGAGAAAAATGAAAGTACTGAGGAGAAAAATGAAAATACTGAGCCACAGTGTAAAATTATTCAAATCAAATTATTAAAAACAGGCAAGCAATATTGTAACTAAATAACAGAAATAATTGAATGTTAGTAATCAGTCTGATTATGATTTATATCCTCTGTAGTCCTCTGAATGGAATATTATTCTTTTTACTCATGGTTCTCTGTGTCTGAACATTTTGAACTCCAGAAGATCTGAAAAGACCTCAAATGCTGGATCAGAGGTGAGATGAAAGCCATGTGAGAATACTTCTGTATTCTCTCTGGTGTACAACAAGTGGAAAAACAAAGAGAGACACTTCAAGAAATAGTAAATGAAAGGCATGAAATGCAGCATATTGCTTATGGTAGTGAAAGATACCAGGAAAAAAAGATCATTAAAACCAAAACATTTTGCTCCTAGGGAAAGAAGAGACCCTCTGGTAATGGGATATGTTATTAGGTGGGATGAACAAATCATCAGTGATGGGAAAAGATGGGTTTTGGCTAAACATCTCTGTTTTGCAGTTGGAAACAAATAATTTATATCCTTGTTTTAAATGAGAAAAGAGTTTCTGTTAGTAAGCATAGGGACTGCTGAAAAACTTTCAAGAGGGAGAAAAAAATATAAATTCAAACCTTCAGGGAAGGGACAGGCCAGGACTGTAAAGGACCAAGCTGCAGGGTCACAGGGCCCATTGGTATCAGTGCTGAGCAAATTCCAGTACCTGGAAGTCCCCTGTGAAACAGGACAAAGGCCACCTTTATGCCAGTAGCCCCAAAAAGAGGAATGGATGAGCTGTGTTTCTTGGTGCTGCTTAGCCTGACGTTTGGCTGGAGTGAAAGAAGGGAAAAGCTGATATGTGATTCAGGTGATAAGAACAGAAGAAGCAGGGGAGTATGATTCATACCTCTTAACATGTGGGAAACCCAAAAAGAAAAGTGTATGCTTTTAGTGTCCATGTTTTAAAATCAATGTTTTAAAAATTAGACTATGGATAAAGCAGCTAGAAAACATTTCACAGGCTGGAGAAAATGCCTTGCAGGAAGAAACTCAGAGGTTAGCTTGTCAGAAAAGAGATGGAATAGTGCCTGAATTAAAATTTGTAAGTGAATTCACAGGGCTAAAATGGCAGACCCTAAAGGCTTACTTATCCTGGCAGTGCAAGACAAAATGAGAAACAATGTCTGGGAATCAAAGCTGGAGCAATGCAGCATCTGACAGAAGGCTCACGTTTTTAACAGAGGGGATGCCTGACGAATGTGATGGATTCTCCATGTTTTGATGGCTCCAGATCAAGGCTGAACTGTCTTTTAAATATGCAAGCTCTTGGGTTCAGTGCAGGGAAAAGTGGTTAAAATGAAATGGTCTGTGATATATGCACAAGGTGCCAGACTGAATGGTCTGTCTGATAGTCCCTTCTGGCCTTCATTTGTAGGCCATGCAAACCTGAGAGAGAAATGTGGTCTTGTATAGGTTTTATAGATAAATATATTTCTATTTTTCTGTTTAATTTCCTGTGAAAATAAAGGCAGCAGGGCTGTGCAGTGCTCCTGGCCGGCTGGGTGAGCCCCTGGAGGCAGGAAGGTGTGTGCCAAGGCACCCTGCTCAGTGTGACCCATCACACCAGCCCATGGGCAGGGGGGGTCGAGCTCCTGCAGGCACAGGAGGCCTGACTCTGCATATAAGCTGCCCTAAGCTGTCTCCAGGGAGTAATTCATGGATAAAATACTGAATCCACCCCATAATCCCTGTGGGTCTCCTGGGAAGGAAGGGCAGCTAGGCACAGGTTTCAGTTTGATTAAGCTGTCATAGCAGACCTTTTCGCACCCAAGTAACTCCTTATTCACTGCAACCTCTTGTCTGGGTAAGAAATGTTTTAAAGACACACTACAAGTTGCATAGCAGCATAAGAATCTGCCCTAATATCAAAACCAAAGCCTCTCAAACACCTTGATTCCTGTGGACATCCCTTCAACATTCCTTTTGACAGCAGAAAAAGGAATAGAAGGAACAAAGACTCCCACGCATGCATCCAGTATCAGGCAGGGGGAGAGTAGATGATGGTGAGGGACAGTGCAGACCCAGCGGGCCACATTCTGATTCAGGCATTTTGTGGTCTGGAGGAAGCTGCAGAAGGCACAGTGTGTCAGTGCAGCCCCCTGGATATCACAGCCACTCAGGCGTGCAGGTAGAGTGATGCTCAGGGTCCTGTTACAACACATAGTGTGTTGTCAAGGTTTGTCTGCTCCCACTTGGGAGACTAAAAAGAAATGCTTTACTAGCCTTTTGAGACATTCTGCGCTGTCAAAAAAGAAAAAAGTTTCACTGCAAACTTGTATGTTGTCAGTAGCACAGCTCTGTGAAGTATTTTGCATGGTAAAAAGTGCCTGAGAGGGAAGATTATGCAAAATGAGTATGTGAGCAGAGGTGACAAATTCCTCCAATCGACAGTTGGTAAAAGAGTGCAAAAAGACTGCAAAAAGATTTTATGTATGTTAAGCAAAGTGCTCCATCCTTTGTAGTTTGCTGTTGTTATTGCAGTTGAAGTACTATAATTTTTTCCATTGTAATTCCATGCTCTGTTTTTTGCTCCTGTGTGAAACATTTTCCTCAGCCTGAATTATTTTTGAATCTCTTTAGTATCACTTTACAAATCACATTCAGAGGTTCTTCTGGGTGCGGTGTTACAAATATTGTTTATTACCATTCTACTGTGCTAGATACTGTATGAAAACATATTGAACTACTAGAGATATTCTTTTGGAATATTCCGCTACTAGAATATTCTTCTAGGAATATTCACTTTCTCAACCACATTCCAACTACAATGTTAGAGGCAAGATGCAGATTTTATGGGGAGAAGTAATCTTCTCACAGCCATTTCTTAATCATCCCCCATCTCTGCTCTGTTTTGCACCTCTTGCAGCCATTTACACCTGACTGAAGAGAAAGTGAAGTAAGTGTAAAATGCCACCCCTTTGCATGGGTGGAAATTACTGCATATAATGGGGAAGGCAGTGAAGGAATCAGGCTACAGGGAGGGAGGTATCACCCGTGTATAGTTAACCTAGGGACCTTCACATGGAGATGTGCAGATGTGAAAGTGCTAGCAAAGGCTTCTGGAGAAACAGTTGTTGAGACTGCAGGACTCAATTTGTGCTCATGCCATTATGACCTGTCCCTTTTCACCTCTGTGGTACTAATTCTTTACTGGTTTAATGAATTCTCAACCTGCAATGGACAGCTATGATTTTATTATAATTTAATGGTCGTATTTTTTCCCAGCAGTTTTCATTCTAAGCATGAAAATTATGTTTGAGGTACTTTCAAGTTCTGCATCCTGGAAAGGTCCTCAGCCTTGATCCAAAGATGCAAGCTGACCTACTTGCTTGCTGGTAACATAATCAGTGATTTTTGCTTTTTAACACAAATTCTTCTTTTACTTCACATTGTGATGTTTACAGTTTTCCAGATTCCGGCAATCAGATTTTGTAAGGCTTTTGTTGGCTTCACGTAAGAATTATCCCCACTTCAGTCTGAGGTGTTATTGCAGCCTAAACCTGCTGTAATTCAGTAGTAAATCATGCCTGTGGAGCAAGGAAGGATGTGTCTATCACACTAATATTGTTTTCTTCTGTCAGTCATATGCCACGTTAAAGGTCCCTTCACATGTTGTGTAGATATGGCCTTTTTTTTACAACATACCACTACTAATGCTAGAGGGAAGAATAAGACAGTGCACCCATTTTTATAACTTGTTTAATTCCTCATTGAAGAATTTGACATAATTGGGAATGACTGCAGGTCTGTTGTTATAATTAGAATTTGTTCTCTAGCCCTAGGCTTTTCCCCTTCAGGGGGGCTGATTGGAGTCCTGGGAGGCCTCACTTCTCAGCATGCTATTTCCTGAAGCCTCTTTCATCCCTGCTGCTAAGTGTACACTGAGTGACTTGGAGGGTAAAGCATGAAGCTTTGCAGGGTCTGCAGAAGCAGAGCAAACAAGTGATTTGTGCCAAGGCAGAGATAGACCAAACCAAGCTTCCTAGAGGCAGTGGAGCTGCCAGGATTTTCTGCCACAAAGTGGCATATCATCTTCTGCTGTACATTGTGGCAGACCTCTGGGCAAATATGATGGGAGCAAGAGAGGGAGGTGAGGAAAACAGAAGATATTACAAGGAAGACACAGCTTTCAGATGTCTGCAGGGAGAGCTTTTTGTGTATGCAGAGAATTTCTCAGACTCATCTTTTTAGGATTGGCCAGAGCAAATCGATTGGGTCAAAATGCTGCCAGAATTACCATCAGCATGTCATGGGCAGCTGCACCTGGACTGTGGGAGAGGAGAGGGGGGAGGAGGCTGGAGTGTGGGCCTGATACCATCTCTTGGGCACATTAGCAGAAGCATTGCTGCTGCAAGTCACCCAGTTAGTCACCTCTTATAGGAACGGGGCTTTTTGCACTACACTTGAACTTGAGAAACCATCTTTTAATAGAGTTTTGTTTTGGGCTGGGACACACTGAGGCGAATTCTCAGCTGCTGGAAATTAGCACCGCTGCATGGTCTTCTGTTACACCAGCTGTGGGCTAGGCCCTTGTCAGAGGTTATTTACAGAAATGGGCATGGTCTTTGAGAGCAGTCACATTGCTGGGATAGGGAGCAGAGTGGCAGAAGATGTGCCAGTCAGTGCATGATGGCCTCTCTTCTCTGCTGAAGGACACACAGGTGGTGCAGGTGTCCGTCAGTCATCTCTGAATCGTCAGGTACCTCTGCATGTCGTGGTCAGAATCACACAGCTCCAAACCCCCTTTGTCCCACGGACATCAGTGAGTCCAAATGTTGTTACCTGTGCATGCAGCAAGCCCCCCACAGTGTGGCATGCATGCCTAGGTGCTTGCAACACAGACTTAGGCACATGTGCAGACGGATTCCTATACCCACTCAACCTGGATCTAGAGAGCCTTTCAGCTCCACAGAGGTATAGTTCCTGTGAAAGTGGAGAGGAGAAGCAATTACACTGCGCCCTCTAGGATGTCTCAATCCAACCCAAAGCTTCTTCTAGGTTTTCAAAATATTTTGTGCCTGAATATATCTCCCTTTCTCTGCTTCTCTCCTTTCCCTCTTTCACAAACACAGGCATAACTTTTTGGCAACTATAAAAATCCTTCCACCCAGCCCCAGGAAGTCTAGGCTCTGTGGAGTTGGAATGTGCCTTATTGATCTGTCAAGGCATTATATCTGACCATTAGATTCACATGTACTCTTCTGAGATTAGCTAAATCTCGCTGTTAATAGGCAATTTCACAAACCCAAGTGTCCAAAGATAACAGGAAAATTTCAGAAAACAGAGTTTATCTAACTGATCTGTGACTGCTGAGAGCTTGTAAAGCTTTTAAAATGGGGTATGAGAGAAAGCAATTGGTGAGGAGCTGAGGCAGCCCAGGTCTCTCAGGATATAATCCTTACACCTCTTTACAGTTGATTATGTGTCACTCACTGCAGTAACCTGGTATTATTTGCTTGGCCTTTGTTCTTTGACAGAAGGAAAGGGATAAGTCCATCACCAACTCTACTTCCATGTGAAATTGCTGGATAAAGATGCATGAGGAGCTGAAGGGCTGAGCAAAATAACTTCACTTCCTATGGTGAAGCCTGCAGGCTGAATTTCAGGGAATGACTGACATTTCCAGCAGCCCTCTGAGATCTCTGGGGATCCCTGGGAGCAAAAGCATGCTGAGCCATATGGTTCTCCAGGAAGCAGCCCAGGTCATGGTCTGTTAAAGAGAGAACCATTGTCCATTGTGATTACCTACACTCTCAGCTGCACTTTGGAAACTGGCAGGAGTGAAAATGTCAACCATGAGTGCTGATGGGGAAACAGATGCCTCTCACCATTTAAATATAAGTTCATGGTCCCGATGGGAGAACAATACATGAATCTCTTGGTAACACTTGCATCCAGAGATGGACCTTGAACTAGGATCTGAGCAGGAACTCCTGAGGAGAGTGAGGAGCAGCAGAAAGCCCAGACAGTCTCAGGGTTAGGCACTCTGTGAACTCCCCCAGGCCAGGATGACCGAATGTATGGTGTTGGCAAGCTGTGCCTGGGCAACAGTGGAAAGGTGTGCCCACACTTATGCAGACACATGGAGGCTGAGTATGAACTACCTGAGAGTCACAACAAGGCAGGATTTAGTGATAGCCAAACACCAATGAGCTTCTGCATGGGTTTTGCAGCTGGCTTGGAGCCTTGTTGCCAGGTATAGGAGTGCCTGAGCTACCTAATTTCACTCTGATGATGTTTGAGTTTTGCCCTTTTTTTTCTTTTATATGTTCTTGGTATTCTTCACACATATATTTGTAACTCTGTCACCTTTTGTTTTAGTAGCTAGTTTTCCCAGTACTTTTCCATGGCCTTTCCTTAAGCAGAAAGACAAAACAAATTCCAGAACTCCAAGCCCTGGGAAGTACAAGGCCCCAGTGCTATCTTGATTCTTCCTGGGAACCAAGGCTGAGAACAGCTCTTTGAGATACATTCTCATGGACAAAGTACAACTCGTGCTGAAGGGGGGATCCAGAGACGGGCTTTGACCTGGTGGGGAATTGCATCACCATTTGTCCTCCTAATCAGTGCCTTTTATCAATTATGCTTATTTCCTAAAATCTGTAAAAATGAACTCACCCCTGGGGGGAAGTGGGCTTTTGTGGACATCTTTCCATAACTGCCTCTGAAGGCCTTCAAATAAAGATCCCCTTTTATATTATCTCCTTATTAAAATTATCTTGAGTTTCATTTCCAGGCTGGGAAAAAGGCAACAACTCCAGCTGAGGATGTGTGTACAAAATAGAGTGATGCCTTTCAGACACACCCCAGTACATGGCTGGGTGCTGCAGTGCCCATGCTGCTAATTTCTTCTCCAGGGTCAAATAGGAGTCAAATGCCCTTGATTATGTCATAGATTCATAGATCCAAAGAATTTGTCAAGCCTAAACTGATGTCCAGGGTCGTATAGCTCCATCTGCCCTTTTATTCTCCAGGGAATCTGTTTGCCTCTAACTCATTGACTCTGAAAAGCTTCCAAAACATATTTCTTGGCAATGCTTGGATCTTCCCACCAGAAGGTCATTATCTTTTCATAAGTATAAAGGGAGGCCCAAAACTCCCTAATTCCTTGGCAAATAAACAGGCCTCCGTCAGACATGTACAAGGCTAGAAAGAAAGGCAAAGAAAAAGCTGTTAAAGATTTTTTTCACCCAACTTACAGGACAAGTTGTCCCCCAGGTCTCCTTAGATGCTCAGAATAGTGGCTAAAGCAAAGAAGAAGGTTGTCTTAGTGGGAGGATGGTCTTTACATTGTCCTATCTTGTGCATCTTGTTCATGCTCCTGGGGTCAAGCTGACCTCTGCAATTGCCCCTTTAGGTCAAATGGGGAGGTATCATTGGACACCGGGTTTTTCCCTTTACTCTTTGTAATGTGAGGCCTGGCCCATTTCCAAAGCTCATCTGGGAGTTTTACAGCAGGCATTGAGGACACTGGGGCTGCCTGTGATTGCTACTGCTCTCTTCCTGTGGCACACAAAAGCTGTGGCTTTTGTTCTCTGCTGTTGGTCTCAAGCTTTTTACAGAGCCCTGGGAGCACAGGCTGTAGGGTGGGTGCTCTGGAGACCAGTCAGAACTGACCATCTTCCTGTGCTTGTGGTAGACTGAGCTTGTCCTGGGACCTTTCTAATTCCAACTTTACTGTCTGGCATGGCTCCTGGTATAATGCAGACCACAGCATTTCAGCCAGTAGCAATTACTCTTTGCTCTAGCAACAGTCCTAAAGAGCCCTGGTACAAGGACTTCAGTGCTCTCTTGCACCATGTATATTTGCTTCTTCCCTTATCCATTAGGAAGATGAGAAGTGCAGGGTGATGGAGATCAGCCTTTCCCCCACTACCTAGAGGAAAGCAAGGTAGAAGCAAAGCCCTCTTGGGCAAGGGGAGAGGGCTGCCCTGTGCCAAGCATTGCAAGGGATTGGTGGGGTTGTTCAGTACAGCTGACCCCAAATGTTGTAGGTGGGATCCTGGAGAGGATATTTGTGCCATCATTGCGTGCATGTCTTCTAGGAACTTGGGCCAGGTGCTGACACCCAGTTTTCCTTCCTGCTGGGAGTTCTGTAGAATCCCTCATCTGCATGAGGCACAGGAGCCCGTGGAGGTGTGGCATATTCTGCACCCACCAGTTCATCTGGGCTTCCTCCTGCTTCCTCATTTCTAGCCTTCCCCAGGAACAGAAGACTTAGAAAGAGGGACATGTGAATCCCTGCCAAGCAGAGATCCAGCAAGTGCTATTTAATGCCTCACTATACCCACCCTAACCTTCCTTCCTCCTCTGCTCTTCAGTTCCTGCTCACTGTGAAGGTGTGGAGGTTTTGCAGGCTGCCAGCCCACACAGTTCATCCCTCTCATGTACTGACAGGATCTGACATCCTCCCGCTGAGGGCTTTCCCCTGTGGGCAGCAGAAGTGTAAAGGAGCTTCAGACAGGAACTGGCAACAACAAAATGCAGGGGAATTCAGAATTAGGTGTCTGCAGCTCTGATTTTAACTCTCCCTAGAAAGTGTTGCTACATGAGCTGGAACTTGCTGACTAAATGAGAGGATAGGAAGATTTGCCCACTGCTGTGTGAGCAGAAGATAGGTAAGAATTGAGAGAAAGAATAGACAAGGAAGAGAAAAGNCGTCTTTGTGTGACTCCAATTGTCTTGTGTGATTGTTAGGTGTATTTTTATGGGAAAAACTTGCATCATTGAACATTGTCTGAAATAGCCTAAATAAAGGCTGGTAAAAGCTTGCCATTGTCCAGTTAAACAATAAAAAACCCCAGATGGTTGAAAAGAGATCTGTACTTACATAAGTTTAAAGATGAGGCCTTATTCTGCAGAATCAAGTTCTGTTCCTAATAAACCCAAGAGTTTTTGGGAGTCAGTGTGTTACTTCACATATCTGCTTTTTGGGAACAGATACTTTCACTGCTGGTCCTTTCAGGAAAGGTGCTGGAGGTAGGTGATCTGTTCTCCTCTTTCTCATAGTGGTTTCTGTCATCTCCAGCAGAGTTAGAGATACCAGTGCTACTGACACAGGCTGAGAACCAAGGCCACTCTGGCTTATCTACACAGCTTTGGTCAGGCAAGGTTTGCAGAGACCAATGACTCTTGGAACTTGCTCGACCAGGTACTGAAAAAGTGTTAGAAAAGACACTTTGGAGATGGCTCCCTGCCAGCACTGCATTGCTTTTACAGGGATGTGGATGCTCCATGACTTTACACCCTCACACATGCGTCAGCAGAAAGGACAGACAGCCATGTGGCCAATGTACCTGGTGCCTTTGGTTCCACCTGGGCTCCATCTCCATGTATGTGGCCTCTGATAATCAGGAAATCTTGTTCCTTGTTCCTTTCGTAGGCATGTGCATTGCCTCTCATAGGACCATAGCCTGGCAAAAGCCCTCCAGAAAATGGAGATGCATGGAGGCATGTACCCCTTGTGCTGCCAAAATGACATCCTAGTGCCACACCATACCTTTGCTGATTTTTTTTTTTCAGGAGTGGTTTCAGATGCTGAAAAACAAAGTGATGCTCTCTTTGGGGAGCTACCCACAGGATTCCCACAAAGAAACCACTGGGAAGTAGAGTAGGAGGCAAAATGGCAGGCAATAAACCTGCACACAGTGCAGCAAGACATAAACATTCAGTGCATCCTCTGCTTAATTCAATAGAAGCACTCCTGTATGGGCTCACATGTGATCCACACCAAATCCAGGAGAGCTGGGAATGCACAGGGCTGGAATCAGTACTTGTGGGTCCCTCACTTTGGGAGACTGCATAATAGTGGTAGCTTGGGGACTCTGACAGCTCTGAGGAATTGCTGTGTGCTGGCTCTGCTCCCAGTAAAAGGATTAGCTACAACAAAATGACACTAGGCTTATTAATTAAATTAAGATCCTTTCATGGTTTTGGGACAGGCTTTTCAAAAGTGCTCAGCCTTGCCCCAGCTGTGCTCTCACCAAGGGTAGTCAGGTGTTGTACGGGCACTTTCAAGCAAAAGAGCAAAAGCCTTCAGAGAACTTACCTTCATCCTGAAACCCTTTAGCAGATATGACGGGAAAATGCAGTGGATCTTGGATTCCAATGCAACTCATGGAATATCTGTGGCTGCACAGGCTCTGTCTGCTTCCCTACATGAAGCAAAGTCAGTTTTGGGGCACACCTAGACAGGAAGAAACCTAGGAAACAGGAGAGGACTTGGGGTGCTCCCGAGATAGCTGCTGCTCCAGGAAGGGGACATAAGAAGGATGCTCCAGTTTTATGATATGCTACATAGAAAATGTTCTAAGGGTGTGTATGACATTAAAGATCTCTTCATGCCCGCATCCTGTCCCTCTTCCAGTTTGCTTAATCCCGTCCTGCCTTTTTGAAATGTCACCTGCCATCTCAGTCAATGCACAGGCCCTCCTCACTTCCTATCCCAAATTGTTCCAGAGCCTTGCTATCCCCTGGTAAAGTGACACTGCTGTTTGTACTAAAGACGTGGAGTACCTTCCTTCCCTGTCATTTCTTCCATGAGCAAAAGGTCAAAGCTATCACTTCTGTGGCTGGGTAGGAGGGATAGTTGTGAGTTGAGTCATCCCACAGTGCAGGGTGTCCTATAGATCCACTATTGTGTCGGAAGAGCAGTGAAATCCAGGCCAGCAACCTCGCCTGATGCAGCTTTTCCAATGCTGTTGATATTTAAGACAAATGATCATTATTTCGGAAAAAAGGAGGTGATACTTACCCCCTCTGTTTATCAGGAAAGCTGACATTAAAAAGCCAGAGATAACTGGGAATTTTCCCGGAACTGGGAGCAGTTTTCTCAAAATTACAGCTGAATTCTTCTCTGCCCTGCTTGCCATGTCATGGAACCCATTGAATTAATTGGTTTCCAGGGTCGAATCTGGCCTGGCAGCCTTCACACAAAGGCTGTGGAGAAAACCGAGCTGCTCCCTTTTTTAAGACTCTCACAATACAGGATCTTGATGAAGTTAACAGCTGGCAAATGCAGAACGTGGAAAAGGAAATACTGCTTCAGGCAGCACTGTCATTGTAACCCTTGGAATTCAGGGCTGCAGGGGGCTCTTGCAGAGAGATGTTTTTTCAAGGACAGCAGCGCAACAAATGCGACAGTCGGTAACAAAAGCTCGGAGAGGAAACCAAGACCCAGCAGGGAACAGGGAGGAATTGTCTTTCAAGCATGGCACTGACTGACCATGTGGGTAATTTGGGAGGTTGTCTTTCCCTCAGTATTCAGCAAATCTCTGGGAATGGGAGGCACTGCAAAATTGTCATTTTATAGTTTTGTACAATGTATCTGGTCAAAATCTGGAGAGCTTTAGTTTCCAGAGCCAAAAAGAGAACATGGGCCAATTTCTGATCCTTTTTATGTTCTGATAGAGATTTCCATCACCCATGCAACTAATCCTACTGGCTCAAACCCTCTGACAATGAATGTCCTCATATTTTAGGTTGTATCAGCGTGGTTGCATTTCTTTCCATGCATTTGTCTCTCAAACTTGTCCCCTTCCCACAAGAAGCTTTGAACCCAGTGATTGAAGTGTCCAAAGTTTACATAGGGTAGAGATCAATTATGCTCCTGTTATTTTTGTGGAAAATTATGTTTATTCAGAAGGCAGTGAGTGTCCTATGGCACATTTACAATCAGTGCCTTTGGTGAGGAAAAAACTGCAGTGTGATTTCAATGCTATCTGTGCAGTTCTGCCTGCTGACTGGATGTGCTCAGGGTCCATCTGGCCACATGCAGGATGGGATCCAGCAGGGCCCCGTTGCCCCAGGGCATCTCTGTGGTTAGTGTACATGCAAGAGGCTGCACAGGGGCTTGAGCTCAGTTGTGTGAGAGTAGAGGGGGAATTGAAGCATTTTGGAGGTGGGTGAGATCAAAGAGAGGTTGATGGAGGCATTGCTGCAGTGGAAAAGTATGGCCACAAGGCATTAACCTGTAGGAAACTGGATTATGTCACTGCTCAGAGTGACTTGTTTTGTTTTCTGGATAACACAACTCTCAAATTGTTTTCTGTGCAGGGTGGTTTATTTGCTAACGTGTATAATTCTTGATACCAAAGGGGAATTTATGTGAGTGCCATAATCTTTGCTCTTTGCAGTGTTATATTTAATCACAATGATCTGATATAGATGGCAGATGTGTGGAATGAATGGACACCATTCCAGCTCACTGGTAATTTCAGTTGCTGTCACTTCACCTGTTCAAGTGCCCTTTTGTTGTACAGTTTCATTGTGATTTTAAACATGCTTCCCATCTGTGTAATACACTGATTTCAGTAAAATTATCCCTGTGTTACACCAGGGACTCAGGCTCAGTACTTAGACCACTCACTTTAAACTCATCTCAGTAGAAATCATGTATAAATTCCACTGAGTGTGTGGGTTCTTGCCTTGGGTCAGTGGTTGTTGCCTGCACACAAAGTTGTCAGGAGGCCTTAACTTTCTGAGTAAGGAGCATTTTGTGTTCACCCTAGGTAGATGCAAATAACAGGTCATGGCAGGCAGAAGTCAGAATCAGATCTGATACCTTTACTAAACACATGATTGCTATTTTACAGGAGCATCACACAGCATTATACCAAGAACAAGAAATGTGCATTGAGTGTCCAGAACCTTAGATCAGCTATTTGTTGGAACTCAGTCAGCAAATTACATGCTGCTGTCTTGGGTAAGGGCACAGTGGGTATTCCCATAAGTGCTTTGGGATCATTAGTCTCACTGGGATATGTGCATAACTGAGTTAAGTGCACAACCAGCTTGGAGGTCTTGGTAGGCAGGTGCTTGAGAAGTCACAGCTCACTAGGACTGCTGTTTCTTGGAAATTGCAAAGAGGTCGAACTTGCAAGCTTAAAGAAAGGATTTCAGTTACTCTCACTGCAAAATCTACATATGGATACTTATTTCTTGCCAGGAAAGGGAGAACTGAGCTGGATTTTGGATGTCAGGTAACACAGTGGGATCAGAGAAAGTTGGTCCATGTGCACAGCACGGTGCAGTGCAGCAGGCAGGGTCCTGTGAGCAGTGTGCCCCAGGGCTCTCCCAGTTTGGTATACCTTGCTTTGAACAGGAGTGTTTCGGTGTAGGTGCAGGTCTGGCGTGGCCATACCACCTGCTGGGGGATGTGGTGTCACCTTCCTGAGAGTGTTTGAGGGAGAGAGGGGAGGATAAAGGCAGCCCTTCGAGCCCTTAAGCTATTGCTGTACACTGTGGGTCACGCCACTCCTCTGAGAGACAACAAAAGCAATACACACAGCACTTAAGTGCCTTAAACATGGCTCATGTTGAGTGCTCTGCTGTGCATCCCAGCAGCATGAGATTTGCCAGGTAGCCTGCAATTGTATAAAATTTAGTTTTTTGTAGAAACCAGATAGAAATGCGTAATTACTCACAGAAGGTGGTCATAATTGCCTTCACTAACAAGTAAGGGCAGAAACAGTTGCCTTTAGCCCTACTTTAAAAGGATAAAGGAAAGAGCACTTGGCAGGAGGAATTTCCCATAAAGAAGAGGTGTTTGGTATTTGACAGAGTAATTGAATGTTTAGAGGAACAGGCTGACATGAAAATACACTTTCTTTTGTGTGGCTCAGGAAGACCAGTCTTTGTCAACAGCCTAAGACACACTTTGTCAGGAGCCGGACAAAGAATGTGGTGTAGACAAAGTTCTCATTTGGATTTTGGGTGCCACAACTTCCCAAGAGGCTGTAATGTCCACCTAGAGCTGCCTGGCAAAGATGTCCAGGGGTCAGGACACATGGCTTTTAAAGTCTTTTTAATTACTGATGTCCCTTTGCATAATGTCCCCTCCCAGCCTGCCTCCATTATGCCCCATCCAATAGTCTGGGTGGCTTTGTGCTGCTGAGCAATGAGATGTTCTGTGTCCTTTCCTTCACATGATCTCTAAAGGGCCTTGCAACTCATTGTGCAGCCACCCTCGTTGTTAGCAGAGCACAGGGTGAAAGAAGCACATGGGACAGGAGAAGGGGACTTTTGCTGGCAGGACAGATGTGGAGCTGTCAGAGAAGACCTCCCTCAGGCCACCAAGGGAGTGGTGGAGCTGGCCTCTTCAGGACACGTCTGCTCCCTTCAGGCAAGAAAGAAAGTTTTTAAATAGGGGGCTTTTAAATCATATTCTTGACCCACTTCCTGCTCCCTTCCTCTCTAGGTGCTGCCTCACCTCATATCCTGTGGATTAAGGATACAGCATTTAGATAAAATGCCCGAAATTTGTCTCTTTGCAGCAGGTCTTTCCAATGTTTCCTCTCCTCACAGCTCAGCCAGTTCAGGGTACTTATGTAAAGAATCCTCTAGCTGTGGAGAGATGTTATTTCTTCCCATCCTGCTTTTGTTTTGAATTTTGCATGGACAGGGACTGTGTTATCAACCCATTAATTGTCACAAAGTTAATGGCTTGGATCTACAGGCCACTGGCTCAAATTTCTGGGAATGAGATTTACTGCAGACTATCACATGAGGATACTGTGCCAATCTAGTTGAGGTTTAAGAAGAGCAATCCTATTAGCTTGAATTGCCAATAGGGATCAAAGCTCTCTTTCCTCTTACACTAATGCCTTGGAAGCAAACTGATCACTGTCCAGGTCTATCAGACCATGAAACTAGATTAGCAAACTGGGGCCTCTGTGTCCAAATGACAGAGCAGCTGAGGCTGCTGTACACAGAGGAAGAGAGAATTGGAGAGATTATGCAAATACGTGGCAAATAACTCACTTTATAGGATATAATTAAATAAAAGTGAAGGTACAATGGCACTACCAGCTGAATACAAACTCACTTTCCCTGTAGCAAAGGATGCATTCAATGCCATGGCCAAGAGAACCACCTCAGGGATGAACAGCAACCAAAAATTTATCTTCTAAACTACAAGCTTGTTTAAAGTGCTGGGACACCTTTTTGTGGTGCACAAGGAGAAGAATGTAGACCCTTTTCTGCCAGGTATATGCCATACACACTTTGAAGCCGCTGGCCTGGTATTAGAGTTTTGGAAATAAACTGAGCTGGAGAGAGGAGAAAGAATGGTGATTGTGGTTATATTGTTGGTACTAGCCACATCACTAATATGACTCTGGGGGTCTGAATCATTGTTAGGGCTATGGGAACAGGGCTTTCTGGTGCTGTGCAAGCAAAAATACCCCATGGGTTCTGTGCCAACAAATATTCTTGTTTAGTCCCACACACCTTGAAGGATGTTCAAGCTGATAGCTGCCTGTGCCTTATGTAGAAAAAATGGTGACTTGTATCCCCTTGGAGTGGGGCAGGTATCTGACATTCAGCTCTCCTGCCCCTGACTTAAAAGTGATTTACAAAAAATCCTAATACAGAATTTAGTTCTATGGCAAAGTAAATGTAACAGAAGGAGCCAAAGCCCCATGTCTCCTCTCAGGGGAAAAGTCTGGGGCAAATTGCCCTGCTGGCCTCCCTACCCACTGGGATTGCAGTGGGTTATGGGTTTGGTAAAGACCTAACAGGCTTCAGAAGTCAGCTAGCACCACGTTGTCCCTCTGTGGATAAGACTAGGTCTGGAAGTGGGGATTAGCTAATAAAATAATGCCATTTTTTTGCTAACTGTCCATGCTGACAGGTAGTGTTTGGGTATCTATGTATAATTAACCAAGTGATATGCATTTAATTTGTTGGGTAGATGCTCTGAGGTTAAAACCAACCCTGAACAGCTTCTATTGATAAGTAGGATAGTCCTGGTAAATACCAGCAGAGTACTCTCAAGATGTCTCTACTTCACTCTGCAAGGCAGAAGTTGGCCCTGTGCTCCTTATTATTCCTCCTTGCAAACTTACCAGAGACTACTGATTTTGATAAAAACTTTAGCTCTTATTCTTTCAAATGCACTGTCTTTGCATTGAAACAGACAGAATGTGCTTGAAAATGAATGAAAAGTCTTCAACAGTTTTGGTCCCTTGAATCAGCCTAGCAGCATGATTGACAGATCCCAGGCATTTCTCCTTGGCAAGACAGTTTGCTTACTTGATAATTCGCCAGAGCTGGAATTTCCTTCCCTCAAGGGTCTCGCCCACAGCTCAAACCTTGCAGCCACAGCATGTGCTGTTAGCAAAGGGAACTTTGCTCCTTGTTTTGCTTCTGCCTTTTGATGCTTCTTACTCTGAGTCAAGAATACGAACTCTTTGATGCATGCAGAAATGGGGGAGGTATTCCGAGGAAACTGTATGTAAAAGTTGGCAGCCAAGACAACCATATGTAGAATTAATAGTCAATACCTTATTGATTACATCTTAGATGACAAATCCCCAAATAGTGTTAACTAAGATTTTCCAGTATAGTAGTTAGACTGTTTTTCTTTCCCCTTTCTTGTTTTGATTTGCTTCTGATCTAATCGTGACTGGAAGTAAGCCTTATTCACAGCTCTGGCAGCAATTCCTGCCCACAAGTTTTGGGAAGTTCACACTGTAATCTCAATATGGATTTGGCATTGATGGTCTTGCCTTGAAATGACTCTGAACTGGAACCCAAAATTTGAATGTCACATTACTGCATTAAGTGCAGGTTTTGATTTTAATGCTAACCTAAATCTGTATTTCCGGACTTGACCAGTCAAAACCCAGCAGTAGTAAATAGCATCTGAAAAAAGCAGGAACAATAACAACATCAATAAAACTAATAAAACCAATCATATCCACACATTACAGCTCCTATGCTCATAAAGAATGCATTTATGAGTGCTTTTATGAGTGCTTCATCTAAAATTGTTGCACATGCGCTTTTGATGTGCAACACAGCAACAGCAGGATTCCAGTGGAATCTTTAGGGGAAAAGCAAAAAATAACATCAAATAGTGTCACAATTGAAACAGAGGGGAACATTCAAGCAATGTATAATTAACCCAGCTGGAATTTGGTCAGGATATCCAGGTTAACACCTCATTCAGTTAGTGGGCTGTGTAGTAAATTGCTGAATATTGTTGTTTAAAAGTCAAATAATTTACTGAGCTCTTTTCATGTGTGGAATATACAAGAAGGTCAACTGCCTTTTAAACATCTGGTAGCAGAACCCTGGTGATTTACCTGCACTCTGGTGATTGTAGATAGCCAAATGATGGATGACTTTGCTAGAAAGCTCACTCTGTTAACTCATACAAGCCCACAAGAAGCCTGATAACTCTGCTTTGTGGAAACATTAAAGGCTTTGTCTGTAGCTTGTGTAGATTGACGAAGTACTATAGATGTCAGTGAGACTCTGCTGATTTATACATGCTTTGGACATGTCTCTAAACCAGAAGGCCATTCATTACTTCTTCTTGCTTGAAAGAAAAAAAAAAGGGAAAATAAGAAAAATGGAAAGTACCTTCATTAATTACTTACTTATTAGAAAACATTTTACTTGGATTTTCAAATTACCATTCAAATCAAATCTAGGATTTGGACATAGCCTGGATGAGGACAAGACTGGATGAGATGATGCCACGCTTACTTTAGTTGCTTTGCTGCCCACTAGCACACTAGTGTCTGTAGGAAAGCCAACAGCAAAATTACAGCAACAGCAAGCAGAGCAGTAGATGATCTTAAGGAGGATCAGAAAACTGATTAGGGGCTAAATTTTCCATCAGCCTAATGAACCATGCATGGGGGAAAGACTGCCTGCATCTCCCTATCCCTTTTTGGTTTCCTAAATCTCTTGGTGGTTTAAGCACAGCCTAACCACACCAATTTGCTGATCCTGTAGAGCTGACCTTCCTCTCTTATAGAGGTCTCTCTTTGATCAGTGTATCTGTATTCTGAGACACTCTGAGCACATTGCAATGACTGATAAAAACTAGTTTTTCAGTCTTGCTGGCAAGAGGAAGCTAATATGGTTAGGGAAAAGGAAGTAGAGTTCACACTGTTTTCTGCCTTATCATCAAAACTGTCAGTCTGCAGTCGCAGCATGGCAGCTGATGGAAAATCAAGATGGGAAGGACATGGCATTGCCTAATTTCTTCCTTATCCATAGCCTAAACCTGTAGGAATGGCAATCAGAAAATTCATCTTATGCCTTAAAACATTTGCTTCAGTTTCATGCCAGGCTTTAGCAAGCACAGCACCCAACTGCAGCTCTCCAGTGCGGCTGACTTGGAGGGGATGAGGGTCCAACAGACCAAGGGCAACAGTTTTACTGCACAGTCCCCCTCTGGACTGCTCTTGTTTCCCACCTATCTCAGGATTACCAGAGGATGCTCAGCCTCCACTGATGTACTGTCTTGGCAAATATCAAGCGGAGCACAAACTGTGCTGTATGTTGCAAGGACGCTAACAGTGGATGAATGAGGGCAATGTTTGCAGTCAGGACTTTCCTTTACAAACACTGAATCACGCTGTTGTGAAACCAGGACCCGGTGATGAATGACTCACTGTTGGCAGCACACACTGCCCTATCAGTAGGCTCTGTTCAGGGGTTGTGGGGGCTGCTGTTTGATATCATCTCTGAGCTCCCAGCTCCCAGCATGCTAATGAGTAATGCACACTGTGGCCTGTATTGATCTGCGATTTGGTTATTCACGAGGCTCTGCACAAAGACACCCGCGTTGCTGGAAGTCCTGTTATTCTCCAACACAAAGATGTTGCTTTGGGAATGTTTAAAAACATCTCTCTTGTCTGACTGTGATGTTTGCAGCTTGGATCTCTTTATTTTGAGGACTTTTTTCCAGTATGAATGCTTTGTATTAATAAAATGCAAAACTCCATTAGGAAGGGACAGAAGAAACATGCTTAGATCATTCAAAGAAATGAGAGTGAGATAGAAATCCTTGGGCCAGTGGTTCAAAGTCAGTGCCTGCTGGCTATGAGGTAAGGGACACATCCCCTGTTTGGGTGCAGGTGATTATGTCACATGAGCCAATGCAGAGGCTGGAGTGGATCTGCCTCTTGGTAGGGCTGGAAATGGGTACATTGCCTGGCTCCAAAAATGGAGAGGGAAATATGTTCTTTTTCAGTGAGAGGGCATCAAGCTGCTTTCTGTTTCTAAGCTATGGCACTGACTTCCCAAAGACTCCCTTCAGGGTGTGAGGAAAGGGTCTGCATCTTGAGGTAGACAGGGTTGAGAATGGTATTACAGGAGGTCTCCATACCTAACTTGAGATGATAAACCAGCACTGCACCCACTTTTTACTGAGACTCAGCACAAGGGCTGAAGTCCCAGAAAGTTTACAGAATGATGTGTCCTCTCAAAGTGAAAGGAGGTGTTCACAGATGAGCAGTGAAGCATAGGGAAGGTTGGCCTGCCTCTGCCAGCTCTCTGAGATCAAACAGGAGACTTCAGTCACCAGCTGCTGCTGCTGGATCTGTAAGTACCAGATCCCAAGCTCACTGCAAGGCTCCCACTAACTTAGGCAGACTACAAATCAGGCTGTGAATAAGCACCGTGTTCTCTCAAATAGACTGAATGGAATTTGAAAGATGGGAGATAAGAGCTCTTCCCAGGACAGGGCAGAAACAGACAGCCTGGTTTCCTTCACAGCAAAGTCCTGCACTAAAAAAAGGTTCAGTATTTGCACCAAGGATGGGCAAAGCAAACACACAGAAGTACCTTTATGCACTGACAGAGGTTAGAGTATTGTTGCAGACCAAGATGTAGGGATGTGACAATCCTGTCTTTCTGTTAACTAGCTGCAAGTTGTTTTGAGAAGGACAAGCTTTACTTTTCAACAAACCATGTAGCTGAATTAATCAAAGAGAAGACATATGCATTCAAGCTCTGAAGCAGTTTTTCTCTGACAACAGTCCCCTCCCTGGAGTCTGTGTCATGTGGTAGTATAAGTATGGGCTAAACTACACTTAAGACTGAGTAAACAATATGATTTCAAAAGCAGTCGGGAGAAGGAGCATGGAAATTGAATGAAGCCCAGAAATATTTTCTGAATCCCCACCCCAACCACACTGTGGGAGGAACTTGACATTGCCATAAATAAAAATGCATGTTAAAAAACCTTTCCATAGCTTCTGCAGAGCATTCCCATGGGGCCCAAGATTGCTGTTGATAGCCAAGAATGCATTACGCTGAAGGATCACAGGTTCTGGAAAATCCTATCAAATTTTATGGAAAATGATAACATTCCTGCCAGCTTAATGAACCATCACTTCAAGGCTCTTAGGAGCGGTACATCCACTGCTGAAATATATGGATGGTGCATGCAACCTTGCAGGAGAGATAAAACCCTCCAGCAGTCCTGTGGTGTTAGCCAAGCTAAACTATGTTCCATCTCTGACAACCACACACCAATACTCACTCCTGACATGTTCCTATAAATATTATGAGCCTCAACAGAAACCCACTGGCTTCAGCCCCAGCCTGCTCTGTAGGGTTTTCCTGAAGTGCTTTATAGCTTTACTAATAAGCTAGACCCCAGATTAATCCCCATTCGCAGATTTTTCCTTTAAAAAGCCCCCACAATCATCCTGGGAAAGCAAAACCTTCACACTGCACAGAGGTCTCTGCCCAAACCATGGGATCGTTTGTTTTCCTCAGGAACGTGAAGGCTCTGGGAAGGAGAGCTTTGGCAGGGAGCTGTTTTGGGGAGAGGTGAATGTGGTTGTGAAGCCAGGCAGATCAGGAGGAGAAGCGTGGTGCGGGCGCAGGACCAGAGGAAGGCAGACGCCTGAGCAAGCACAGTGTGTGGCCTGGGAAGAGCCCAGACAGAGGGGGCTTTTGGGTGGGGGGCTTGGCCAAAACAGCAGGGGAAGTTGGGAACAGAGAAACCCTCTCCTGTGACTTGGCTCCTGCTGTGTAACGCAGGACTTTGTTTCTCCTTTGTAAATAAACAAAGCTGCTTGCAAGAAACTACCTAAGCCCTGCACTGACTTTTCTCCCTGACTGGAGCTACCTACAGGACTGGGGATCTTAGTCAGCCCCATGGGGACAGCAGGGTTTTGTGTCGACAGACAACCCAGCAATACATTAAAGACATGTATTTAAGGGATATGTGGCAGAAGTGAACAGAAGACGTGGATGGCAGGGAGTGGGGGGTATATTTAGTAGAATTCATGAGATCCTCATCCTTCTTGAAGAAATGGTTCCTGATGTAAATAAATTCAAATATGATTTCCCCCAGTTTCAATTCCTGACTGTAAGTACAGGCAAATTCTTCTGCTGCCTCATTTTTCTGTGTGTATGCACGAAGTTAATGGGGAAGTGTTTGTGTTTCTTTAAGTAGCTAGGAGGTGAGTTACCACTGGCTTCCTTAATCCAGGTACCTTGTTATCTTAATTAAAAACCAAAATCAGCTTTGATCTCCCTACAACTTCATTGCATAACCAGCTTCATTTACTATTGTTTAAGCTCAGTTTGCTTTCCATGATGAAAAGAATTTGTATTTCACACTGAGCAGGAAGTCCTACTTAAATGTTTCCTGGTTTTGATCTCCTTAAAGGGAATTAAATTATGTTCCTGGTTAAAAAAATGCCTGGGAAACAGATCACCGAGTCGCTAGACTTGCCAAACCATGAGCCAACAAGGCAGCAGGGTGGACACATGGAGGGTGAAGTTGCTCCATTCTCTTGCTTTAAATGTAAAAAGGACTGGGAAGATGGTTCAAATCTGGGGCTTGACCCCTTTTTGTTGCAGTTTTTTGCTGCCTTTCCAGACTGGCTTCTCACATCAGTTCAGGTGGACCTTTTCACCTTCTCACCCTGTTCCCCTGTGCAGGGAACACAAGCAGCCTTAGTGACAGCTGCTCTGGCCGCTAGATGGGGTGTGGGAAACCGCAGCCACCCCTTCCTTCTTCCTGACAAAACCATTCTCAGGGGCCTCTTTTGGCTCCTTTGGTTGCTGTAGCACTGAAGATGTTGGGAAGTCCCAGGCTGGAGCACCCCAAGAGCTGCTGCCAGTTCCTGCATCCCCAGCTTTTCTCTGGTGTGTACCCTGCCTGCCCTGACCCTCCTCAGTGTTGGCATCCCTGGGAGCTGTGCAGAAGAAGGAAGGGATGTCCCATCCCTTGCTGTCCTCCTGCATGTGCAGAGCACCAGGCTGCTGGCTGCCGTGCCTTGGTGGCACAGCCAGTTTCCTGACAAAATCTGTGCTAAGACAACCTGCTGCTTTCTGCAGGAGTCTGAAGGGAGCAAGGGAGTTTGCTCCTGATGACAAGGAAAAGCTTTCTAGGTTGCTGAGTGGCATTTTAGATCATTTAAGAACATTGACCTTTGCCCTGCTCTCCAAACGTGCTCCAGACTGTATCCCAGAGCTTATGGTTCATTTTGCATGGGATCTGGGGAGATTTACTTGTGGCCAGGTAGCCACACTCGCAGCATGGCAAAGCCCAGTAAAGCAAATGGGTCTAACATATTTTCTCACTATGCATATGATAGAAATCCAAGGAACTAGCTGCCACATAAAGCACTCAGCTGCCTGTTTTGGACAGCAGAGGGGATCAAATTGCTTTAATTCTTTTCCCTCTTTGCCCTGAGGCAGGTAAGAATCAGCTTTTGTGACTCTGGGAGATGCCTCCGGTTTCCTGCTGCTCCCTGGCAAGAGCTTTTGGCATTTGTGGGGGTGACCCAGGAAACGCTGGCGCAGGGGGAAGGGAAACTGAGCTCCCAGGGTCTGAAGTGTTCTCGCTTCTCATCTTTCCACTCGAAGGAAGCAGGAAAGAAAATGTTGACACATTTTCCCCACCAGTTGCCCCACATAAAAACAGTTATCTGCCTAAATGATTACAGAGAGCCTGAAGTTTGCAATGGGTTGTCTCCAAGTTAATCCTCTGTGTCTCCATCAATCGGTGTCACAGGAGTTAACAAGAAGCCAGAAAGAGACAGCAGGTAAAATTTAGCCACTTAAAATAGAAGTCAAACAAATATCTCTTTTGAGTGTGTTATAATTTTACAGGGTTTATTTCCTTTATACCCTCCCCTGCTTAGTATGTGATAATCTTTGCCTGCTGTTCCCTCCACTTTTATCCTATCAGCAGCTTGGCCCTCACAGTTTTCCCTGAAAGGACTTTGGTTTTGCTTGTACATTTTATTATCTCTTTCTTCCCTGCAAACCATCCCATTTCCATGCTGTTTAACATGCAGTTAGAACTCCTGAAGAAGCTCTGGCAGGCCAGTGTCCTTGGAGATGCTCTGGGTCACACAGTGAGCCTCCTGAGATGTATTGGTGCCCGACTGAGCTTTAGGGGGCCAACAAAGCCCCAGACCCATTTATAGAGCAAGTTCTTCCCTAAATCACTGCCTGATATTGCAGGCTGTTTGATCTTGGGGCAATTAATAGGGATATAGATAGGGATAATAACAAGGTGGAAACAGTGTCTTGGGTGACCCTGGGCAGAGTCCAGGCCATTGGCCAGTCCTGTTGTAGCCCTTATTTTGGCTGGTGTGGCTGCTCCCTGCCTTGTTCTAGTGAGAGTCTGCAAGGCCCCATGCAATTGCCCTGAGAGCTTATTTCTGAAACCAGGCCTAAGCACAATTTGGAGCAGGACTGGGCCCTTAGGGGCAAACACTTGGCTACCATCACCCTCCTGTGATGAATTCAGATGATGTGACTGCACGCTTTAATCTCGTGAGAGGAGTAGAGTCCAGCATGCCTGCAAGAGTGAATTTTTTGGCTAAATGGGGCAGGAAGAGCAAGAGCACATAGAGCAATTATGTCTGCCTGTGCAGCCTACACAAATGCTATGGGCCAGCTGGACGAGGCTGCACACAAATAAGAAATTTGCAGAGATATCTACCTGGCTCACAGACTCAGACAAGTATCTGCACGTACGAGTTCATGTGTATACAGCAGACCGACTCCAAGCCAAACACAAATTATTCCACTAACTCCAATGGGACAAAATTTGTTTGTGCAGTTTCAGAGGCCAGCCTGAAAACTTGGAAGGAATATTTTCCAGGCATTTGACCAGTTTCTGGGTAATCTGAAAAATGGTATCTTTTACAGAGATTTATATACCTATAGACACACCCTCACATATGCACACGTATATATTTGATAGCTTTTAGCTGGCTTTTTTATTTGTTTTACCTCCATTTTACTCTAATTGTAAACTCACTCTGGAATGTGAGGATTAAGGGAAGTTAACTTGAGTTTCTCAGAGTAGAGTTTTTGGCCTACAAAATGAATAGGAGCCCTTTTTGGGGAAGGGAGGACGCATTTTGCTTCCTACATACACTTAGCATCAGCAGTCTTTAGTTTTTCTTAAATGTAAAGGAAACATTAGCAAGGAGGGAAGTGCCTTGCATTTTTTGAAGTCTGTTATTAAAGTATAACAAAAATCAGACAAAAGTTTGCATTGTGACCCACTGAAAGATCCACGTCTTTTGGACTGTTCTTGGCAGGAAAAAATAATTTCTTCCATATGGTTGGGGTAACTCCATTGTGCGAGGGCTGCTGAAGTGGTGGCTGACATTCTTTATGTTTGTTTTCTTGTGTGGGCAAATTGCCCTGCACCTGAAGGCAGCTCACTGCAGCACTGTCACTTGGGGGCTGGAGCAGTGGCTGGTGCCAGTAACCCTCCTGTTGCCATCCAAACTGTAGGCTGAAGGGGCATCCAAGTGGCTGCTTGCAGGGTGCAAGGCAGGCATCCTCACTTCCCACAAGGTTCCTGTGCCTCGGGGTGGCAGTGTGTGTGTGCCTGGGTGGGATGCTCTTGGTGTTGTGGGTATCAGGTTTTTCTCCTGATCTGGCTGGCCTGTGCTCTCTGGTAATGGAAAACAGCAGAGGTCCTTTGAAGCAGGGCAGATTTTCATCAGCAAGGAGGCTGCCCTCCCAAGGTAATGTGGCAATATCCCAGCCATCAGAGGGGCCGTGTGGGCATGTGGTTTACCTTTCTCACCTCACCTCCAGTTATCAAAGCAAGCAGGGCATGACTGTACCGTGCACTCCTGTTGGAAATACCAGAATAAAATCAAGGCTTCTGGAGACAGCTCCTCAAAAGGGAGATTTGAAAGAACTTGTGTGCTCCCCTCCAGATGATTTTATCTCTGACTCACCACATGAAAACGCAAGATACCATCGGAAAGAATCTTTCCTTCTTTCCATGTGCTGTTTGCTTGTTTGTTTCTATGTGAATGGGGTTAGGTTAAGGTTAGGGTTGGCCTGGTAACGGAGGCCACTGTGCTCCACAGTGTCCCCTCCCCTTGCCCAAGTGCACGAAAAAGGTAAATTTAGCTCTTTGCTCATCCTTCTGTTTGTGTGTTTGCGCTAACACAGTCATTTTGACTCAAAAGCTGAGATATTAAAAAAATTGATTGTAGGAAGAAAGCACGACTTAATGGATTGACCAGTGACTTACAGGTCAGGCACTGAACTTCCAGCTGTGGCTACTCGTGGCTTGCAGTTACCACCCTGTGACACGACTTTTGGGAGCTGAGAAAGCCCTGCTGGGCATGGCAGCACCTGGGCACGGTGTGGAACACAGGGCAGTCTGCTGGCCTCAGTGCTGCTGCCCCTGACTGGAGAGCCACAGCCAGAGCCCAGCAAAGATCTCTGCTAGGGCAGTCAGTGGTTTGGGCTAAAGCAGTGAAAACAGGAAGGGACTAGCATATGAGAAATAGCTTCAAAAAATGAAACAGCTTTAAATACATCTTACCAGGGGTTTGATTAAGAAAAATAATTATATATATTGTGTGAGTTCAAATCAATAAAAATACTGGAAAGGGTGTTTTCCTTTTGCCCTCACTTTTGTATTTCTTTCCCTCTTATTCATTCCCCCAGCTCTGTCTGGCAGAGTGAAAAAATAGATAAGTGACACAAGGAGAAAAAAAGGCACAAAGGATGCAAAATAAGAATTTTTTAGTGGGAGAAAGCACGTAAAAGCTGGGGAGAGATGATTAACACAGAATTTGTTGTTTTAAAATAAGCACCATTTTTAATGGGAAAAAAAAAAGAAAAGAAAAAACCCCACTCGTATCAAATAGTTGTAGCCGCAAAATGAGATAGCAGAGCTGTGGTTTGGCTTTGCTAAATACCTTTTATGCCCAGAAGCACATTCCTGTGGGTGACAAGGAGGAATGCTTGGCCCAGAGGTGTATGAAGGTACCTGAGGAAGTCAGAGCTGGTGGGGGGATAGTTGCTGGATTCATATGAAGTTGTGAACACTGAGTCTTTCATACCTGCACCAAGGGCTTCAGATATGCCCTCAGCAAGACTGCAGGAACTCGTGGGATGCTGTTCTTAACGCAGTGTCATAATGTAAGCACTCATTTTCAGGCAGCATATGCATGATGGGGTAGGTCTGTGACCCCTCTCCTGGGAGGTAACCAAGCAGTGCTAAATGCCTGCATCCACTCGGAGGATGGAGAGGATTTGGTGACCTCCTCCGGGCAGAATGACAGATAACCTCCTTCAGCCCAAGGAGAGCCACTGCTAAGCCTCACTGTCACAGCATGTCACCGAGCCATTGGCAGCCCATCCTGCTGATAGCAGAGCTCCACAATGGCCAGTTCATTACTGCAGCAAAAACATCTTACAAAAGCTAGAGCCAAATAAATTAAAACATTAGGACCTCATTTTCTACAGCATTAACACCATGATGAATGTGAAATTTAATCCCTGCTGGCATCATCAATACCAAAGATGACAGCGCTGTGTGTCAAGAGGTGTTGTCAGAATCCCTCAGGAATTGTATGCAGTGATCAGAAAACCTTCTGCCTCTTTTCCCCTCCTCACCAGCTGTCTCTGCTTACAGGAGACCACCTCATTTTCCACCAGTGAAGAGTACAATGGCAGGCACACGCTGAAGATGGAAGCGAAGATTTTTCTTCAAAATTATTTTGGGAGTGAGCTGTTACTTGGAAGGAGATAGAGAACCTCGTGTTAGAATAGCTGCTCCAAGAACAGTAACTCTGCCTGGATGAATTTATAATAGCCACTTTAACTGGTGCCAGGAAGACACTGAACTTCCAGTGAGTCATTTTTCCACAGCCATGAATAGGTTAGGATGAACTTCAGGTATGTACTTTGTTTTTTATGATATAACAACCACAGCAAAGCTTTGAATCCCTCCAGTTTTACCTACAGGGAGTGGCTATGCCCATCTTTCTTGGGTGGTTTTACTTGAAAGTTTCTGTATTCTGCACAGGAAAGGCAAAAATATGTTATCTGGAAGAGCATTGGGTTTGGGTTTTCTGTCTCTCAACACCTTCACCCCCAAATTTCTAAGGAAAAGCCTTGTCATTGACAAGGTCTAGGGACACTGGACAGCTTCAAGGAGTTGGAACCTGCAGAACAGTAGATGCTACAGAGCCTAGTGGCCAGGTTTGCTGCATATATCAAAGCCTTCTCCCAGTCCTTTTTTCTACCTGGAAATTCCCCCATATAGGTGCACTCTGTGGCTCCAGATCTTCTCCTATCTTTATGCCTTTTCCCATATGCTTCCTTCAGCTCAGAGTTACCCTTTTTTCCATTTCAAGGAGAAACTTGTCTCAAGGTGCATCCCAATTTCCTTTTATCCTCTTTGCTTTTTGAACCGAACTTTTTATTCCTGTTCTACCCGTCCTCTTTCTTTTGCTTTCAGGGACACAAAGTTTCAGGCAACACTTGATTTGTTGGGTATTGTCTGGGAGATGTGGACCACCACCACCTGATAGCTTTGGAGGTGGCTGTCCCCATTTGCTTTTATGTTTCTGTTACATCCTCTGCACTTTGCTGAATGTCACCAAAACCTCTGTGGGGAGGGGGAGAGTAGAACAGCCCCTGAAACTTTGGAATCAATGTGTCAAAATGAGTCAAAGCTGTGCTTTAATACACAAACAGTACTGCCTAACTGGGCATAATAGTTTGCAAACTCTGACAAGTAGACTTTTGTGGTGGTAAAAGTCCCACTGAAACTAGGAGGTCTCATCTCATGTCAGACCTTGTCATGTGATCTAAGAAATGGGAACTATGAAACTGGCTTGGATAAAGCAAGAACTGCTTTTAAACAAGCTTTGTTGTGGCCCAAAAAGTTTTTCCTAAGTAGCTTTGGAAAAGCTGCTGTTAACTTTCATTGCTTTTTCTGGTTCCATATACCTGTGGCTTTGCTGTGCATCCTGAGGGATAAGGATCAAACTATCAGCAGCAGGGTGCTGCTTGTTATTATTCAGACCTGCCCCAACAAAGGTGGGAAGGAAACTTTGTGATAGAAACACATTTTTGGTGTAGTTCTTGTGCCTGTGGTTTAGCCTTTGGGCTTGGGTGGAGCTCCCACACTTTCTGGGGTCACTAGGGTGGTGCACAGAGCAACTGGAGACCATCAGCACTAGAAAGCAAGGATGAAGAGAGAATCTTCAACTCCCTGTTCCTGCCCTGGTTTGCCCACATTTCATGGCCTATCTCCACCTGGTCTGTACATTCCTGGTGGCACACCTCCCTGAAAAGGTACACCTTTGTTTGTTTTGTCCTATACTTTTGAGGAGGATCCTCCTTACTTACTGAGAGCAGCGTCTGCAGCCCGGCAGAGGGGAGACACACACTGTGCTTTCCCCTCCACCCCGCCTGGGCCATTCCTGGGCTTCTGCCATCACGCAGAAGGAAAGGGCAGGATGTGCTGTGCCAGCACAGGGGCCAGGCTGCTGGCAGCTGCGCCTGGCAGCCGGGCGAGGCGTCGCATCGTCGCAGGGACTGTAAATACTCCACACATCTTTTTGTTGTTGTGTCATAATCACAATGTCCCTATAATGTAGTTTGTTTAACTGGATGACTTCAGTGCTAAAAATAAGTGGATCTTGCTGTTTCCAGGACAACCACTATCCCAACGGCTTACCTCGGCGCCTCTCCTCTGTCAAAAGGATGTTCTAAACAGAGCTGGCCATGAATATTAAAAATGAAGCATGCACACAATAAAGCGTTCCCTGGGAAGGACCCCATTTTTAATGCTATATGTTATGTTAATAGGACAGTCGTCTCTCAGAGAAGTGCTTAATTCAAAAGTGGCACAGTATGGGGTGAGATTGCAAGCAAGCAAGAATGTAATGTGTATTTCTTTCTTCCTTTTTTTTTTTAATTTTTTTTTTCTTTTTAATTCAATCTCTCTCTGGTGCTTAGAGTGGCTCACTCGGCAGCACTTTCTGTCTCTAGCCCAGAAATCCATAAATTGAAACCTTGCATGTGTGTTCTGAGCCCACACAGTGGGATGGCTGCAGGGGGACAGAGAGCTGTTGCCTGGCAGGTGGCACCTGGTGGCAGGGACAGCCTGGCTGCCTCTGTGGGCACGAGGGTGATGGTGCCTCTTATACTGAGCCAGGGAAGAAACAGCTTGCACAGACCATGCCTGGCTTTTCTGAAACCAAAATTCAGCTGCTCTTCCCAACCGGAGTAGAGATGAATTGCTCATTTGGAGGAGTCAGGGAGATTTTAAAAAGCCTCCTAGCAAGGAAATGGTTGTATTATTACATGTCTGCATTCCTCCAGCTTTTTATTCTCTATTCCCTTTTTCTTCCTCCTTCTCTCTCAAACAAAGAAAGAAGCCTTGAAGAAAAAAATCAGAAGAAGCCTTAGGAAATGAAAGGGGTAGTTTTTAACCTCTGTATCTGGACAAAAAGGAGGAGATAATTTAGCCAGCAGGATTGGTTTTCAAGCACAGGCTGAGTGGAGGCTGCCTACTCAGCAGAAAAACTCTTGCAAGAACTGGTGAGACCCGTGTCCAGATCATAGGTTTTGACTGAAGCAATTGGTTCACTATCAATCAAACTGTTTGATTCCATGATTACAAAGAAATGTTCAGTGTTACTGATGCAATACAGCAAAGTCTTATACAAAGACAGTCACCTCAGCAAATGCAGCCTCATTTCCTCCAATAGTACTTACTGAAAGAAAATAGTAAATTAGTTTAAAAATATTGCCTATTTATTTCTGTCTCTTCAGTTATATTTTTAACAAAACCTTTTATTTAACTGAAGGCACATTTATGCAGTAACTGGCATGAGGGCGGTGAGCTAGACCCTCAGATGTTATACACTGGCTAGGTTTCACTGCCCAGAATTTAATTTTAATCAGATGAGGATCAGGCCTGTTGTTAGGAGACCTTCTGAAAACCATCAGTTGTTTATGAGAGCTGACAGCAAACACAACAGTTCAATCCTTATGCACTGAACCTAGAAATTTTCAAGGTGACTGACTTGGCTGCAGGACAGCTGCCATTTTATGAAGTTTGTAAAGAAAGCTTCAGAAAAGAAGTGGATCCTGAGCTCCCACTGAGACTTATTGTCTGCCTCTTAATATTTTGTTGTTTTTATTTTTTGCTCTCAAAACCAATTCTGACTCCCTATGGATATTTAATTTTCTTCAGGAAAACAATGTAGCAAAAATACATGCTCTCCTTTGGTCTGAAAATATGGACTGTGAATCTCATATAAACAAAGTGATTGAATTTTTCTGATGCATTTCAGATTTGTATTTCTAGCCCTAATCAGAGCTCAAAAAGTGAAGGTATGTGAAAAATAGTGTTACCTGGATGCTTTAAAATGTCAGAAAAGGCAAATTCCAGGGAGGTGCAAAGTCCTCTGGAGGTAATGCATATCTTAGCTCACTGAAAATATCTTACCTTGGCAGCTTGTGTCATGTCAGAGTAAATAATGCTGAAATGCATTAAAGAATCTGAAGACTGGATCTGTCTTCAGTAAGGAAGATCTGTATCACACCACTATTCCCTTTTATCTGCATCGCTGCATTAGAAGGTAATTCTTCTGAAAACCTCAGAGATATATGCCTGGGCACCCTAAAAAAACACAGTTCTGGAAAGAGGTTCTTGAAAGGGGATACTTGGTATAGCCCAGGCTGAGAGGGAGATGACCTTCATGCTCTGAAGTGTCAGTCATTCCATGGGATTTGTTGCAGGGTGGGGGGGAATAAGGGAATTGCAGATATTGACATCTCATAGGTGACGATGGTAAGAGGGTACAACTTTGGGCATAGAACTATTTTTTAACATGCAGACAAAAATTTCTGGTGCAGTGTCCATTGTTTTCAGCAAACTTCTCCCACCTCAGAATAAGGGGGAGTTTGACACTCTGGTTCTACTGCAGAAGCAGGCCTGTGGCAAGAAGAGCCATGTGCACATGCACACACATGCACACATGTATACAAATACATATATGAATATTTCTATATGAATACACAGGGAGTCCCAGCAACCCTGTGAGAGCCAGTCAGCTTCAGGAGGGACCAAGCAAATGAGAAAAAAGAAGGAAGGAGACAAAGGAGGAGACAACATTGCATCTCATTCTGCCCTGTCTGCCTCTTGCTGAGATTCAGAGAGATTTGAGACAGCCTGTGTTCCCCCATCACTGAGCGAACGTCCTGTTCCCTCAGCTGAGATATTAGTAAAGCCAACTTGCTTTTTTGGAATTAAGGAAAGAAATGCAGATGTTGAGTTGAACTGACAGCCCTTCAGGAAGCCTTAAAATCCCCCAACTTTCTTTAAAAGGGAAACAAGCTTTGCAATTAGTGAACTACATCAGGTTTAAGCATCCAATTGCTATTAATGCAATTATAGTTAAGGCTGTGATAGCTCTAGTGTCTTCTTGAAAACTCAGACCTCCATTTCATTAGGCCATTCAGTGCTTTCTAAATATTGCTTCTAGCACTTACTAAAAGGAAACGTGAATTGTGGATTGAAAATCCTGCAGATATGGCTTGTATTCTCTGAAGTGTGACTGTACACATGTCTGGGGTGGGACTGGAAGGTATTTGAGAAACCTTTTGGTACGTCCTGGGGAGTGCACAGCTTGGTGCAGCAGAGCAGCAGCTTCAGCAAAGGCACTGTAGTGATTCTGCTGTGCAAATCAATGCTCACACATAAATACTGGGTTAATGCACCTGGCAGGAGCAGTGTATAATAACAAGACTATCTTAAAACTGCTCTCTCCAGAGCACACATTGTCTCTCTGCACCTTCCATATGGCAGACACTTTAAAATGACAGTGGTTTAACAGGCTCTACTCTTTCCATCTAAATTCCTCTTCTCAAGAGTAGGGAGTGACCCTTTGAATCTTTCAGCTGCAAATAGCAAAGAGCAACTCAGTGTCCACCTCAGGCTGCAGCCTTTAGCTCCCTAGCCAGGCAGCACTTTGAGTCCTTTCCATCCAGTCACTTGTTTCCACAAAAACCATAGGGAATTAAGAACTCTGTGACCTGGGACTAGCTGGGCTCAAGTGTGCACATGGGTTTGGTGATTCAGGCAAAAAGACAGATGGACAGAAAATAGTGAGCTTTGACATCAGTTGCATGAAATATTGTGTGCATCAGCCTTATTTATCTTATTTCTTTGTCAGTAAAAAATGTTAGAGTATTTTGAGTCTTCTGATGCTTAGACCATGCCCAACATCCACTACTTCTTCTTGCTCATTGTCCTTTAAAGCAAATTAAGGTCACAGAAGTGCTCTCAATGGGTGGCTAATATTTGGGCCTAGGGCTTCAGTACATCTGGGGTTTGGATCCTGGCTGTGTTGCTGACATGATTTATGGTATTTACTGTTCAGATTGAAATGCCAAAAACATCTATCAAGCTGTACAAAAAGGCCATTCCATCCATTCTCTCTTCAAATTGTGTCTGAAGAGGTATTTTTGGCCAAGTATGCCCAGCAACACACTGCTTAGCTGAAAAAAATGGGACTCCATACACAGAAAAAAGGTTCATTGAGACAACAGCACATACATCATAAATAATAAGTTACTTTTCCTACAAAATGCAAAAGAAATCCCAAATAGGCTTATTTTTTTTTCTATTAATCTCAGTTGAATTCTGCAATTATTTTCTGGTAGTAAGTTCAATCATTTTTAATATCTTTACTTGTGCAACATTTTATCTTAGTGCAGTGAGTCAAATAGGTAGAAAGAATGATTGGTTTTTTTCTCTTTCTATATTGAATACTAAGTATAGGCATAAATGGACAAAATCATCACTGAAATAGAGACACAAACTGTATTTTCCAAGCTAAGTGCAAAGAGAAGCCAGCATATCTGCATTTCAAACGAGGCAGGGAAATTACTGTGGAAGACCTGCTCTAATTGTCATTCCTAGGAAAGGGCAAAATGGAAATTGCTGGTTTGTTATTCAAGTGCATCACCTAGCACAGCAGGATCTTGCTCCTCTCAGAAATTCTCAAAGGCTACCAAGCAAATAAATATTCTTTGCTATTTCTATTCATTTTCCTGAAACATCTTCCATCCAAAGGCTTTTCAGGGCTGCATCCTGACTGTGTAGCAGAAACACCCTAAGGGAGGGTACTCCAAGTGTCCAGTGCCCTGAACACCTGGACTAGGAGGAGAGCAAGATGTGGAGCAGCTGTGTAACTGAGGAGTTTCAGCTCAGTACCTGTGGTGAGAGGTGGCCTGGCCAGCCTGGCTGCTCCTGTGGTGGCTGTGTAGCCAGGAACAGTAGATGTAAGCAGTGTGCTTTCTTGCTCACCCAGAAATGATTATTCATCCTCTAGTTCTGACTTAATTTTTTTCCTGATTAGGGCAGTTTTCAAATCCAGAGCAGCACCACTGGCAAAGAGACTTTTGAGGGACAAAATTCCTCAGCTTAGATTATAACTTCTGTGTGCAGTATGGCACAAGTATACACAGACACCCCCAAACACCCCCAAATACAGCATACTACCTGCTGTAAGGTTAAAGGGACAGCTTGCTAACAAAATTTCATGATCACATTTGAATGAAAGGAATAAGTTCTCTAGAAGTTCCAAAGCGCATGAAGCAGTTGCACAGTGAAATCTGAAGGCTGCCCATGTGAAATGCCAAGGCCTTTTGTGCCCTACCATGCATGGCAGCTACCTGGCCATTCTGCCTCAGGAGCCAGCACTGCTGGCTCCCCATAGAAGTCAAGCTCTATGCAAGCAGGCAGATTGACATAGCCATGATGGCACAGCCTTGTGACAACAACACCACGAGTGGGGAGGGGGAGCATCTCATTTCCTCCCCCTCCCTCAGTCTGCAGAGATGAAGAGGAATGTGCATATGGACACCCAATGCTCTCATTGTCCTGGCAGCTGCACCTTGCTGTCAGGGTCATCACACTGGAAAAGGACCATGGACGAGCAGGAACTGGGAGTCACACTGAAGACATGCAGGCCCTTAATGCTGTGGTGAGGGAATAGATCCAGGAGCTAACAATGTGTTAACAAATCTGGCATGCTCCTTTTACACTTGGCACTGGAGCTGGGGAACCACAGTATGCACTCAGGCTGTTGTCACAGCCCATGGAGATGAAGTGTGGTGAGGTAACAGTGATGTAGGGGAAAGCCATCCTTGAGAAACTGCTTAAAAATATGCCCTGAGATCAGAAGAAAGTCCCTAAGTCTTGCTTGAAAGCCTGGAGTTCACTGCTGAGGAACATTTATGGGTTCATATCCAGGGCTGTGGTGGTGATCCCTGCTGCATGTGCTGTCTTTCTGTTAAAAGGGAGCTGTGAAGGGGAAGATGAGTGGTGTGCTTTGCCATTCCAAGGGATGTGGGAGATTTCACTTACTCACAAGTGGTGCAGATGAAAATGGAGGGTATGGACATGCCTGTGGTGTGTTGAGGCCTATTGGCAATTGATTTGGGAAAATGCAGGTTTCCAGATGTCTGCAAGTTCTGGTATGTGTGCTGTAAATCAAAGGTACAATAGTGGATGAGGTGTCTGCTTTCAGTGCAAACATTTTTCCTACTTGCATTGTGCCAGGATGCTTTACTGGCTTTAATCATCACAAGGTAGAAAACTGGTCAGTAAAGTCTTGTCACTATATGGGTTTCCTGAAATTGAAAGAAAAGAAAATGTAGCAGACCAAAACCATTTAATCTGGAGCAAAGTTAAGAGAACGAGCTAATGAAAGAAAGGCAGTTGTTTAAAGGTGTGAAACTGCCGAAGAGAGCCAAGGTACCAGGGGTTATCCATAAATGTGGCCAAGTTAAACAAGACAAGCTGGTGTCTCAGGGAGGCTCCACCTCCAGTGTCATTCATAAACCCAGCCTGTCCCTGGGCAGCCACTCAGCTTTGATTGTGTCCTGTTTAACTTGGCCTTTGGATGACTAACTCTTCCAAAAGCTGGCTTTTGGGGTAGGTATCACACCTTAAAACATCTGATCCTCTTTTATAAGTGCAAAGTACTCTTGTATTTGGTTTCTTTGTGCTGCCTGCCTGCAGCATTGGGTTTGGGTTGGTCCTACCACAGACAGGCATGTTTCTCACTGGCACAAAATGGTAGATCCAGAAGTGACTAAGCTGACAGACTTGGACAAAAGTTCCAAAACAGCTTATCTCCTTCTTTGCCATCATCCAGATGCGGCTGGCATGTGGAAGACAGTGGCAGAAGTTTCCCAAAAAAACCACAGAGGGTAGTCTGGTTTCAGAACTGAGATCCAGATGCCAAGGCCTCGAAGGCTTGTGTCAGGTGATATCCTTGGGAAAGGTTGTTTTGCAGTGTTTTGGTAGCTGTAGAGAACAAGTAGTGTTGAATATCATCAGCACCTAAAAAGTTGTTTTCCCTCCCAAGATTATATGATAAAAATGAAGCTATTTAATTTTCAATGATATTTTCCATTAATTTAATAAGGAGAGGTTCTATGAATAGCAAACCAAAAAGCACTTTGTGGAGCTCAGCACCAACACCGTGCTACTCCCAGAGTTTGCAAACAGTTTTGAGGTTTTCCAATTTTTTAACTAAGCTGAGAAAAACAAGGATGAACTTTACGAGTAGCAAGTTTGAAACCTACATTGGATGTTGCCATTTTGTGAGCAGTTAATCACCTCCTTAGGGTGGCTGCTCAGGCTCCTGGATATCCATAACTGAGCAAATCCAGTGGCACCTCAGGCTACAGGTGTTGAGCCACAGCTCTTGGGGTGGACCATTGCCACTGAACTGCCCCTCAGAGCTCATGGCACAGCTGACTGTGACCTTGTTGCTGGCACCTCAGTGGTGTCTGCAGGTAGGTACCAGCTTAGCATTAAAGTTGTCTTAGCCCTCTGCTACATGACTTAATTTACATTGCCATGGCAGTGGGAGGAATAATCTTTGATTCACACTGATCTTGGCTCTAGAAACACCCACTGCCTTGATTTATATCAACATGATGGCAGGGCACTGGGGAGCTTGAGGTGACCTTCAAGGCAGCCTTGCCTGCTGAAGGCAAGTCCTGTGCAGGCTTCTTCTCCTTCCTCTGCCCTCATGAGGACAGCTAGAGGCTGAAAGGTGGCTTAGGAGCAATATTCCTTCCTTGGGTGTCTGACCAAGCTTTCCTGGCTGAAGCCAGGTGCAAAAAATCCCCTTTGCTGTGAGACGAGAGGAGCTGAGAGCCACCACTGCAGAAATCAGTCTGTGAATCATCACTAGTCGCTTCTCAATGCCCTTGGAGGGGTGAGAAGCAATGACAGCCCCCGTGCCCCATTCTCAGCTGGGAGCTGGGAGGTTGCTGCAGCACATGATGCTGTCATTCTGGGAGGGCCAGCCTCTATCGTGCTAGCAGCAGGCAGGGTCCATCCTGGCCCAAAGCTAAACCTGTGAAGGGTGACATCATGCAGGAGGCACTTCAGGATGCAGCCTGCCTGCCCGTGTTATTAAGCTAATCATGGCAGAGAAGGAGCCCCCGAGGCTGAGCCATAAGGTGAGGAGCACATTCCACTGTGGTAAATGAAAAGCCCTCAGCCACCTTTGGCTTGGTGTCACAGAGCCACATGCTGGAAATGGCACAACAGTGAGATCAAGTACCCCCAGGGTCTGGACTCTGCTGTCTCTGTGCCCTGGAGCAATCTGGTATTTATGTTAGCAGCAGACAGCTGTAGAAAGCACAGAAAAACCCAGGACCATGCTGGGGACTGCTGAGGAAACCATTGCCACAGACTGAGGCACCTTGCTCTGGGGAAGGGTGTGAATGCCTCCCAGTCCTGCCCTGAAGCCCAGCTTGCTTGTCCTGGTTCCTGGTTTGGGCTGTAGTCTGCATGCAATTCCCCTCTTCCATCCTTCCTCTGTGATGATCACCAGATGCCTCTTTCCACTGCTTATCAGAATAGGTACTGCTCTTCTCCAGGAGGTCTCATCTACTACAGGGCATTCTTGTAGGTGGAAAGCCTGAGCAAAGCCTGAGGGCAGCAGCCCTTTGCCTGTGTCACCTTCAGATGTCACAGGCCATGAGATTTTCAGTCATGGTGCTCAGGAGCTGAGAACCAAGAAGGGTTGATAGCTCAGCTGCTCTGGAAAACAAGTACCCACACCACCAGTGCTGGCATCTGCCCTTCAGGAGAGGAGGGATCCTGCCGTAGGCAAGAGAATGAAAGGGCAGCAATGTCTCAGGCAGTCTGAGAGGCAGAAGTTCAGGTCTCAAGAATCAAACTAAAAGAAAACAAGCAAATAAGAAAACATTGCTTTGGCTTCAGCCAGGAACCCAGGACAGTAAACAGAGGAGGCTGGAAAGCCAATACATTCTATCCTGGGGGAATTGACTTTGTTTGAGCCAAAGAGGAAAGAAATTAATATGAAACAAAGAGCAAAGATGAAAGCCAAATATCGCAAGCACAAACCGCCATGGCCATGACTGGCAGTTTACATATTACATTTTATAGCATTCCTCTTCTCCTCCCTCCATATTTTCTTTCTCCCCATTTCTCTGCTGACAGCTCATACACACGCCTTGCACTGCACAAGTAAGTGCTCTGCTCCTCCCTCACATCCTGCTCAGACTTCACTCCAGTCCTTCCCAAGTTCACAGACCACCCCACCACCCTGGCTGCATGCAGAAGAGACAGCAGGTCAAGGTCTGAGTTGTCACAAGTCCACTGAAAAGATTTCCTGTGGTGTGCAAATAAAGCCAGCTCCTCTCCTCTGGCTTATTTGGTTTTTACTAAATCCGGTCATCACGACTTCCCCCTTCTCTTACAATAAACAATCAGCCCGTGTCAACTTGATTACGAGCTGCTGATGCAGCATTGTTGAATCCAAGCCCTGAGTGTATGTTTTGGCAAAAACAGCGCTATTTTCAGCTAGGCGTGCAAGGTGGCTTGCCAAGAGGCTCAGCTTTCCCAGCAGATCCAAGGTGGGTTGGAGGCAGGGCTCTCCTGGCTGCCTGGGCAGCAGGACCGGGGGCCAGGTCTGCACAGCTCAGCACTGGCACTCCTGGCAGGGCCTGCCCCACCTTGCTGCTCCTCCTGAACTGATCCAGAGCAGGATCCCAGCAGCATCAGGTACACTGAGCAGGGAGAGCACAAAGAAATCCTGTGCCAGTTCTGACTGCTCTGAGGGCAACCACTTGGCATGTCAGCTCCCAAGGAGGTTTACTTTGCCTACATGAAATTCATAGAACCCTTTTATCTCTGTGTCCAGTGTATGTTCCTGGTGTAGGAGCTTTGAGAGCCCTCAGCTGTGCAGAAGTTGAGGGGCAGGATTTACGCTTTCTCCACAGCTGAGCAGGTCCCCTCCAAGTCAGCTTGTTTACACTCAGACAACACAGCCTTCATGCCATTCCTCTCTTTAAAGGGTATTTATTTCTTTCAGGGCAATGGCATATTCCTATCCTCAGTTTCCTCTGGGGCCACTCATGCTTTTGGCATCTATTTTTCCTGTTGCTGCTTTCTTTTGGATGCTCTGTTTCCCATGGATTCAGTGGCCACAGGGGCCAGGTGTGTGAAACAAAACAATGAAGGCACAGACACAAAAATGAAGTGTAACAAAATTTGGTCAAAGTGACTTCTGACTTCTTTCATGACATCCTTTTTGCAGAAGTCTCTTTTCCTCACGTGGAATGACAGACTTGCTCCTCACTAATGCTGACAGCATGCAGATTCAGAAACTGGCAGCCTATAGCATCCTTTTTTTCCCTAACCAAATCTCCTTTTTTTGCCGGGTAGCGGCACAGCTCCTCAGGTGGTTTGCAGTGGGCAGGGCTGGCAGCAGGCAGGTTTCCAGTGGGCAGTGGCAGACCCTGCTGGTGGAGAGGTGCCACCCTCGGCAGAGCTGTGCAGGGGTGGCCATGCACGTGTATACCTGCACACGGGTGCTTGGCTGTGCTGGAGACTGCCTGCGCCTGTGCCTGCGTCTCCTCTTGCTGAATTCCAGAGGCGTTACGTGTCCTGTGGAGAGAAGGAGCTATTTGTGCCACAGGCATAAATAAATCCACCGTGCATTTGCAGTAGCACAGGTTGCTCAGGGCCTGAGCTCAATCCTCCTCCAGACAAGGACAGAATCTGCCTTTGGTGGGAGTGGGTAGGGGCCATGGTGCAGGGACGCTGCTGGGAAGGACACAAGGGCAAACACAGGCAAGGTGTCTGTTGACTCCTCATTAAGTGCTAAGTTGTGTTATTTGCTCATGACTGCTGGCACAAGCCAGGGACAGGTATTTCTGCCTCCTCATTACATAAGAAGCTTGGACCAGTGAATGTTTGTATATAGTTGAGACAAACACACCAGCACCTCTTCTTGTGCGCAGGCTTGACCCAATAGAAAGCAGTGGCTTAATGGTTCCTGAGAGACATGTGGTGCAATTACCAAAATGAATATTTAAAAAATGTAGTTGCTATGCATTCAAATAAATATACATTGTTATCCCATGTTTCAAAGGAAGGGGTTGGTACCACTGCTTTTATCAAGGGCAACAGGGTGCCACCAAGTAACACCTGCACAGAGCTTACGTGACTTGGTAGCTGGAGTTCTTTAGAAATACCTGGTGCAATTTATTCACTGGCCTTTAGATACATATGATATAGGTATTCAACAGATGAGCTAGAGTCAAGGGAGAGAAACAGGCATTTCTGTGTATGGGTTACCCCAAACTGGAACGTACCTCTAACATTAGACAAGTGAATTGCACTTTACTGGTGTCCTCTTCTTTCTCTTGACCCTGAAGGGGCTCCCAAGCTCAAGTTCAGACATAACATTGCCAATTTGAAAACGTACATTAAGCAATTTTATTCCTGGTCTTTCCTGGAAGACTTTGATGACCATAAACTTGTGATGTGCAAAACCTCTCTCATTTTCCCTTTTTTTCCATCTCTTTGTTGCCTGAGTGACACTCTTGTGTTCTGGCTGATTCACCACTCCCCTGGCTATTTCCCAGCATGAAATTGCTCTCAGTGAGTGATGAATGAGTGCTCTGCCTTAACTCTGCCAGAGCAAAGGGCACAGCTACCATACACACCACAACTTTCAGAGTATGATGGATTTGAGCTTTTACAGAAATCTTTATTACCTCACCTTCCTTACCCTTGGAACTGAACTTCTCATGGGCAGTTTTCAATTCAACTTACTTTTTTAAGAAGAAAAAAAAAGGTGGCAAGTGAAGAATGATTCTGTTACAGTGATTTTAATTTGGTGTAAAACCCAGCAGTTAGGTGAAATGGGCTGCTCAGTCAGGAAGGGAATTGGCACCTTGCTGGACAAGCAGGGAAGGCAGGCATTGAGACTGCTTTCAGTGCAGCTGTAGGAGTGCACCCATGGCAAAAGCTGTTTTGGAAACAAGCTGTCTTTACAACTCCTGTAAGTGTTTGCTTGTCACTGGAACTTGGTATACAAAATCTGGCACGCGTTTTTGAAAACAAACAAAATTTAAAAAAAGAAATAAGAAAAAGAGATTGGTCTTGTTTTCTGTTGTTGTAATAACAACAGAACCTAGTAAAACAGAGGAAACAAAGTCCTCTGGTGTTTAGTGACAACAGCTTCTTAACAAAATCTGGATGAGATTGTTGCTCTTCAAAGTTCTAAGGCAGAGCTAGGGTAGGTGGAAAGCAAGTGAAGAAGGCAGCTGTAGAGGAAAAGCATAACCAGGCTAAAGCTTTTGAAGATGTCAGATTGGTTCTTGGCACAGCTGCTGATCTTGCTTGGGACTGTGGCCCTCATCTGTAAAGGTGAAACAAATTTTGAAGCTCTTCAGGGTCTGACGTCAGAAACAGTCCTATGTGTGTTTGCAGGGGGGAAATCTGGCCCTAGAGAAAGCTACTGTGGTTGAGGGCGGGTGCACAGGGCTCATGCTGTGACACTGTAACCAGCAGAAAGCTGGTTCTCAAGCTCATGTTCTCCAAAATGCATTTTCAAAGGATTTGCATGGCGTGTCTAAAAATACGGGTGCAATTTTGCCTCTCGCCCCCCAAGAATGAAGTGCAAGGGTCATTCACGTGTGGGACTGGATTTTAATACAGTGCCACAAGCACCCGGGATTTGGGTTTACTGCAAATCTGTGGGGCCGAGGGAGGACCTACCACCAAGGGAGGCAGGTGTGCAGGAGCACTGCTGGTGTGAGCACACAGTGGCACTGGAGCCCACGCCTTCTCACTGCACAAAAGTATCTCTGCTGCAACAGCATGTCTGTGGATCCTCAGCAGAAATGTGTCCAGCACTGGCAAGACAAAATACCACAAATGGATTAAGGTGTCATGCTGCTCATTTATTTCATACACACAATGGGTATCTTGATCAAACCCACTCCTGTTTAAGCTCAGGGGCTGTGCTGCTCATTCTCTGCATTAAAACTAGATAAACTGAGGAAGTGTCTAGCCTTCCATCTAGCTAAGAGCTGAGCTTCTGGACAATGCATCAGGTGTTAGCACATTCTCAGCTGCACTAGTGGATTTGCCAAAGCTTATATTCAGCAAAGGGTTCAAGAGTTTGCATCAGGGATAGGTGACTTCCAGGAGGCTGTGCAAAGAGTTTGGAGGTGAAACTTCCCCATACTCCAAGGCTGAGGTAGTGGGGCTAAGATATTATCTTGGGTCTTCATTCAAAGCTGTTCAAAACTCTTAGTCAAGAAATCATAGAATCATAGAATGGTATGTTTTGGTTTGGAAGGGACCTCACAGATCATCTAGAACTACTCCCTGCTCCCATGGACAGGGACACTTTCCACTAGACCAGGCTGCTCAGGGCCCCATCCAGCCTGTTCTTGAATGCTTCCAGGGGTCGGTCAAGCATCACTTCTGTGGGCAACCTGTTCCAGTACCTCACCATCTTCTGAATAAAAAATATATTCCTAGTATCTAATTTAAATCTTTCCTCTTTTTGCTTGAAACCATTTTCAAGCTAAAATGTCCTAACCCTGTGTGCCCTTATAAATAGAAGTTCTTCTCCTCCTCAAGTAGCTTTCTTGTAGACTTGTCATCACATAACAGGGCTTTATGCTTGGCTGTCCAGTGTTTACAATTTCCAAGAGTCTGGATATTCTGTAAATCAAGTTTCTATATGAGAGTGACACCTTTTGGCTCACAGCTGTGGCCGTCCTCAAGCGCTGCAATGATGGGTGTGGAGAAAGAGCTGAGTGATGAGTAACCAAAGTAAAGCTGGCAACTTAGATGAGTTTAGGTGAATTAATGCACTATTAATGCACTGTCAGGCCCAGACATATTAATATTGAGGTTCCTTGAAATACCTGACATGCTTGGCTCTCTCCCCAGCCAGTGGTGTGAATACCAACCACTAGAGACAGAGTTATGGACTGATTTTGTCACCCCTGATCTCCGGTTTCCTAAACAACTGCCTGGTCTCCAGGAATTGCCTCCAGGGTTTGCTAGGGAAGGGAGCAGAAAAGAGCACCTAAATCGTACCCAGCCTTGCTACCCGTGCTAAGTCAGATCTTTTTGTTAATTGGCGCTGTTTGTAATCAATACCCTTGTTTAGACAAAGTTGGGGAAGGAAAAGATTGTAAAAAGCCCTGTTTAACAAAGAGCACTGATGGACCAGCTAAGCATCCTTAGCTTAAAAACCAGCCATGAAATGAACAAACAAGGTGAGAACAGCAATCTGATTATCACGCAAATTTTTGCCCTGAGAGAGGAGTGCATGAGCACAAAACCCATTCTCGGCTAATGGTCATTTGCATACGATAGGCTATCTCAAAGGCCTCTGAAACATTAGCGCAAAGCATTTTGCTAATCAGGGCTGGTCCTTTCCACCCTTTCCCGTGCAGGTAAGTGGAATTTGCCCGCAGAAAGGGACACTGCAGTTTACAGCCTCTATCGAATGAAGAATCACAGCCCCTAGAGGGGAGCACCAAGTGCGCCCACAGCCACACAGTGCTTGAGAGCAGCAAGGAGAGCAGCAAATGACTTGCTAGAGATCATCCAGGGAAACCGCAGAAAGGTCTGAAACAATTAACCATTATCGTGTCAAATGTCTCTCAAAGCTGGTCTAAGGGCATGTCCTGAAGAATTCACTGGGATTATTTGCTTAGTCTGAGATATCAGGTTGGTACAACTTCACGGCTCCAGAGCTTCAGCATTTGGAAACCAGTTTTGGTATCATGTTGTGCCAAGCCCACCCATCTCCTCTGTGTCTGACTCCAGGTGTGCCTTAGCTCCCTTTCCTCCATAGCCTGCAAGTTATTGGCTTCCCTCCAAAAGCAGCCAAGCCAGGGTGCAATACTTGTCAGATTGGTGAAGGTTTGTAACAAATTCCTGCTTTAATTGCGAGGACTATGTTACTTTTCAGGACTCTCAAACTGGTTTCTGCACATCTCACTGGGAAATGTGAAGGGTGATGCAGACAGCAAAAAGCTGAATGAAATTGCTGGTCTTTACCAAATATGTTAAACGATAATAAGCAGAAAGCCACCCCAAAGAGGTGTTCCCAGGGATCCAGTTCACCTGCTTGATTCCAAATATGTATTTTCCCATTGGTAGAATTTTCATGATACGCATAACAGAGGTGTGATTTAACAGTCACAGGAACAGAAACACCAGTGATGGTGAGTTATGCCAGTCCTGACCCGAACAGCCCCTCCGTGCCTTGTGCCAGCAGAGTGGTAAGGAATGAACTTCTCCCCAGAATGGCTCATCACACTGTGGGCTCACTTGGTGGCGTGGGGACAGCATGAAGAAGTTATTCATGGGGTACCATGATGACTCCTCTCCCGAGGATCAGTGTTAGGGCTGTGGCATGGGAAACTGTGGCAATGACACTGATCCACTTGTCCTGGGTTTCAAATCCTGCAACCAGGGATCAGGAATCCCCCATTACATTGCAATGTGCAAGCAGAGGCAAGGTCCCTTAGCAGAAGGGGCATTTGTTTTTGGCCTTTGCTTGTTCTCCTCTCAAGTACCTCATCCTGAAAAGTTTGGGCAGTAATTCCTTCCCTTCTCTTCATCCCTGTATGCAGCCCAGGGGTGAAAAAAAGTGGGAGTGGCATGCTAAAATCCCAGGCTTTGCTTTGATCAGGTATTTTCATAGGTCTGTTCCTGATGTAGACCCCTGTGCTTGAATGTTCCCTTCTTCTCCCACAGATGACATCCTCTGGTGTCATGAAGGGGCTTTTCTGTCTTCATGGTGGCAGTGACGGCTGCTGGCTGGATCGAGCTCCGAGGGAAGCAGGTGCTGGCTCAGAGCTGCCCATCTCCAAGCCAGGGTGCTCTTGGCCAGCATCACCCTGCTGCACTTCCCTCTGAATCTCAATGAGCACCTTGGGATGTCAGGGCAGATGGGATACACTGATTGCTTAGATCCTTCCTATTCTGGGACATGACAAGCAGTTCATTTCCCCCCTCTCCTTTCATGTTCACACAATGCTTTACACTGATCTCCCCTGCACACATTTATCTGCCAGGCAGGGTAATAGAGCGGCACCCAGGGAGTCTCCAAAGCTTTTGTAGGGGTTTGGTGTTGCTGAGCTGTGAATGCAGCGAGGGGCAGCATGTGTAGCTAATCCTACGATACAATAACCAGTCCTTCGTGGTGGATGTCAAATTTACTAAATGCATGATTGTTTATTGTTTGCCTGTGTAATGATGTGCGTGGGACTTGGGCCAATTTGGAAATTTTAATAAACATGACAGCATTTCAGTAATGCAGCAGACAGAATCCTCCCATTGCTCCCAGGAACACTAAGACGATATGTTCGTAGATGGAATGAAAGGGAGTTCTCTTCTGAAATGAATAAAAGGGCTTTCTATTATCTAAGCTAAATAGCAAAACAGTTCACTTGGTTATTCACACTGGCACACTCTAGCTGCAGGTGGGTTCATTAGCTTCTCTCTGATGTAGCAAAATTAGATCAGTGTAAAGGACAAGGAAGCTGACATTAGCCTGTGCTGTCACTGAAAGGACTGCTTGTCTGTGAGCAGGAATGGGCTAGTGATGTACAGGGCATTTAGCTCAGGCAAAACTGAGCAGTCCATTTTATCTCAGCCTTTTCTCCCTTATGGACCAGGAGCCTTTTGGCTGTGACTCTTTTATTTCTCTAGGCCTCCTGTGTGGTGGTACACCTGTGTTGTCAGCATTTCAGAGGGGGATATTCAAAAGTAACCATGCATGAATGTTTATTTTCCAAAACCAGTCTATTTGACCTGAACCAGGCAAGCTCCCTCCTGCCCTTCCAGCTTGAGTCTGTGACATCACAATTTTTTGGTAATGGCCTATTAATCACCTACTGCCTGATGCTGTGAATTCTGTCTGGTTTTCTCCAGGATACTTCATCATCTGCAAGCAGGACTTGGAGCAGGCAGGGCTGCCTCCATCCAAGCTCCTTCAGATGCCGGTGCTCCGAGCTTTGCCAGAACTGCATGGTTCCTGAGCGTGCCATTAGACTGGGATGATGAACAGCTTGGCTGTGAGCACATGGAGTGCAAACCCTGGTGAAACCTGGCTCAGGGCCCTGGCAAATGAGCGTCCTCACTGCTGTGTAGAGCTGCCATCTGGCAGGTTGGACCTGGTGTCCTCACCTCTCCAGCTTCCCAAGCCAGTGGCTTTTTTGTTTCCTTGTAAATGAAAACAAATGTTAACTTCAGCACTTGGATGGTGCAGACCATGGCTACCAGCAACATCTCTTTGTGCAGGGGTTACTGGGATGAAGGCGCTTACTGTGCACACCACAGTACCCAAAAATAGTCTCAGTGGGTCAGCAATGTGGTCTTTGCAAGGGAATGCAAGGAAGAAAATTATCCCACCTCAGGGAGCAACCAGGCAACCAGGCTGCAGTCTGTGGTGCAAAGCTCCTATGAAGTGCTCTATGTCAGTGGGTGCAAGGTGAGGCACAGTCTGTCCCTATGGCACTGCCTGCTGCATCCCAGGAGCCATGTGGGATCTCACAGGTGCATTTTGTAGGAAAGGGGCTGCTGTGCTCTCTACTTCCCCACCTGCAAGACTTGCACCTTGAGAACTCTCATGTGGTATTAATTTAAAGCACCTATTTCTTATTTCTTGTTTTGTCTGACTTCATGGGGGGAAAAATACAAGGAGAATCCAGTTAGGTACAACTGGACAAAATTTGGATGAGGTTTGTTTAATTGTAGTCACCATTTTTCCCCATTGCCAGTGATGTGTCCTCATATGTCCCTTCTCCATCCTTTTCTTACAAGTTCATCAAAACTTGTGCCCAGGAGCAACCTCCAGCTGTGCCATAGGATGGTTACAGCAGAAAATAAGAATATTTGAGCCTCAACTCAAATTACTGGTAAGAAGAGCAACTGTCCCTCCTGTTTCCCCTTGTTCATTTCCCTTCAAGACACAAGAACAGTCCTGGATGTTATAAATGAAGACAGACCACAGCAGCTGCTTTTGCAACTGGGAGTAGAGAATCCAGGCAAAGCTGACACATGGGTTTTTGGAGGGATCACATCAAAGTGAGGCGGTGCCAGGGGCTATGGCTGTGGTACACACCTTGCAGGCTGCAGTGGCATTGAGTGACTTTACCACTTGCAACTCCTCCTTGAAAAATGCTGCCAGAAGAAGAAAGGCTCCTTCCTTTTCACCTCAGCACTGATGAAGCTTTCAGGGAGTCACTTTCCAGCGTGGAGAGTGCTATTTTCCTCCAGCAGTTTGCTGCAAGGATTTATCAGCTTTTTTGTTGTCCTGACACAACCACACCTGTCCTTTCAGCACTCTCACCAAGGGCCCATTAGCCCTTTTCTGGTACCATTGCCTCACAGGTTCACACTGTCCTGCTTTTCCATTAGAAAGGCAAAATTCAGGCTATGAGAATTCAGGCTACAGGTCCATACACAGTAGGCAGAGCTGTCTTCCTTGCTTCTTCCACAACATGCTTTTTTAATCTTTATTGAATGGCATTTTGTCTGAATGACTTTAACTTCCTAATTGTCTTCATTGTCTGTGATCATGAAACCCCCCTCAGTTCCCTGCCTGTCCCACAGTCATCTGCAAATTCTGTCAGTAGCAATAGTTGTTCTTTCCAGATCACTGGAGGAAGATGCTGCAAAGCGTCAGGTCTAGAAGAGTACTCAGGTACTCAGAAGTGCTCCTGTGTGTGCCACCTCCATGAGTGCCTGTCAGCCATCCAGCCCCTCAGCAGTTTTATACCTTGTCTGGAGCTGTTGCCATATGTTCATTCTCCCCCAAAAGTGCTGAGTGGGACCCAGTGGTGCCTCACCCAGGGAGTGCCTCCAGGCAGCTACAAGTATCAGTTTCTTTTTATAAAACCAACAGAAAATTAAATGGGACCTGTTTTCCATGAAACACTGTTAACTGGCACTGATGCTCTCTCTCTCTTATTTTTGTTGTACTTGAATCCCATGTCATCCTCTCTGTTGTTTGGTCTGGGGTTCATGTCAGGTATTTCCACCTTGTCTTTTTCAAAACCTTGGCATACACTTAGACCTTTTCCAGTCCAATGGAAATTTGCTGGCACCCCTGGAGTTATTAAAAATTAATGCCAACAAGCAAAACAGACAGTTTCTTAAGGACTTCAGGGTATATGTTATCTGCACATTTCAATTTAAAATTGTTTGCCCTGAACAGCTGTTATCTGTCATTCTTCTCAGTGGTGCACTGGAGAGCACTTTATCATCCTTATGTCATCTCAACATATCATCTATTTCTTTTCAAGTGCAGAACAAAAATATTAATCAAGCTATTCTGCATTGTCATTAGCTGTTTCACCAGCTCAATCTAGAAATGAGCTAATATTGTTGTAACGACTCATTTTTCATTTCTTAATGGATGGGATTTTCATAAATTCATTCATTCTTTATGGGAATTGTGGAATTTATGTATCTTCGCGACAATTGGCTGAATGCTTCCTGGCTTTTGAATATGTGTAATCAACATTGTCTTTTAGATACATCATTCAGATATATAATTTGCAAAATATAAATTATTCAGGATGTTGCTCAGCCACACAAATGAAAGCGTTTTCTTGTCTGGGTCATTCACCTCACCTAGATGAGGGCTAAGGTGCAAAAGATGCTTCTTTCACTTTTACTAAGACCAAGTTAATTGAAATACAAAATATCCATCCCCACACAGCAATGCTGCCTAGAGAAAGCGGATGCAGCCTGATTGGAGAAATAAGGGATTATCCTCAGGTTCGGGAGATACAGATTTTGTTGCTGGCTCTTTACTAAGTTTCCTCATGCAAGTCATTCACCAGCCCATGCCCCAGCTCTCCTGCCCAACTGGGACTAAGTGCTGCTTCACCTCCTCTGGGAAGCGCTCAGAGTCTGTAGAGAAGCATATCTTCCCTGCAAGAGGCCTTCTGCCATCAGGGGGCTTTAGAAAAGTATTGAATGGACAGGGTTAGTGCTTGTTTTGTCCTTCTTTGGTTGCCATTTACCTGGCCAATCACATTTGGAACATTTAATTTAATAGTGATTTACATTTGGCTTGAAATTTCTGGAAAAGCTGTCCAATGCAAAGCTAGGACTTCAGGGCAAGAAAACAGAATCAGTATTTGTTGATCTTTTAATAAACTCTGCCCCCAGAGAATGGGGTTTAGACCTTCACAATTTCCAGTCTCTTCTCCCTGTGAGTGAGTGGAGTAGGCAGAGGAGAAAGCTGAAACCAGGAGGGATCTTTATCCAATATGTGACTTGTTCTTTGTGGAAAGACCAGCTTTGGTTCAGACTGCTCCAGCTGGTAAAACTTTCACTCTGTAAATTCAGTGTGAAACCAAATGTGTTTCTTGAAACAGATCCTTGGAGGACTTTCAAAGACCCCGGTAGGTCAGATGTATCCAATTAGGAAGGGCCTGTGACAGCAGGAGAGAGCCCTGAGGGGCAGGGTGGGGAATCTTCCCAGAACATCTTGCCTGCACCAGGCTGAACTTCACTGAGGTCATCCCGTGGGTTAGAGCACAGGGAGCTCATGGTAGGGTTTTGGTGGCCCTTAGAGCCTTCTCAGAGCAGGGCTCACACAGACAGTCTGGTCATAGGCTGTCACCCCCACTTCTGCACCTACCTGCACGCCTTCAGGGACAGTTAGGAAATGGGAATGGAGGGACATTTCCACTCCTAACATTTTAATGTTTCTGTCTTTGCTGGCTGCTGTTTTGTAAACATGGCCTCACAAGATTTTACAGCTTGGTCTTGGAGCCCAGTACTATTGGGGCAATAGCCCTGATACCTGACTATAAGTAGAATTTTTCTCTAAATCTTGGATCTTTGGATCAGCTGTCATTACAGTGCAAGGACAGTCCAAACTTACTCTGAGTGTTGCTCACACACAAGGGATTCACACACAAGGGATGAAACATGACTTTTATTCATTACTTACAGCCTCCATGCTGGATTACACACTGGGTAAACTAACCAGGGGAAAGTTTCCCACAGAGACAGCACCCAGGGCCTTCCAGCTGAGAGGGTCTTGGGGCATTTCACAGCTCACACGTGTACACCTCTGCTGTGGAGAGGCAAAGGGGAGCCCAGGGCTCTGCACAAGAGAAGGGTGTGTGGCTGCAGTGGGCAGCTGGGCACAATTCCTGCTGCTGTTACAGAGCTTGGTGACAGCCACACAGAAGCAGAGATAGGCTTAGCTGGTAATGCCCCAAATGAGAACTAATGAGAGGGAAGGTGACCTTGCTTTAGGGGGTGAGACAGAGCTCTCAAGCAGCGTTGCTTTCCAATATCACTATGGGTAATCCCCAGCCATTTTCCAAGCTGAAAAGGGGGGAAATGACACATCCCTAGTGACTCCTAAAGGATGCTGGGGTGCTGGGTGTAGTATGAAAAGATCTAGCCCTCTAAAGTGGGGATCAGGTTGAAAACTACATCAAAAACAAAATTATCCACATTTATTATCTACGTTTAATTATCACATTTACTATCTACGTTTAATTATCTGAATGTCATCTTTACTAAGTACCAAATGCTCAATTATGAAAAAAACCACTGGCAGGCAACTCCTCAGTCCTGTTCATCAGCAGCACTCAGGTGCTGAGGAACAGGGATGTACTTGAGCTGCCAGTAGGACTACTTTAACAGCAGTATTAGCTTTTCAACAGCTGCCAGTGTTGGACATAGGAACTACTCTAGATGGGAGGTGTTTATGAGCTGATTTATGAACTAGAGTGGGATCACAGCAGCTATCTATGCTATGGGTAAGGATGCAGAGGATGATGGCTGCCTCCAGCTTCAGCCCCTGCAGATGCACCTCACTTCATAGCTTCATAGCTTTCTGTCAGCAGAGGACAGGAGGGGAAATCAAAGTGCAGGAGCCTTTGAGGAAAACATGAACAAGGTTTTGCATTTTAAACGGGCTTTAGGTTAGAAAAATAATAAAATCCGAACATTTTAATAGAAAGATCAGCTCTAACGTTAGTAATCTAGACAGACAGCAGTGGGATGAGGAGAGACACAGGGAATGTTTGATGTAAAATCAAGGTCGTGCCCTGAAAATCAGACACAGACGTGGAGAGAGGTATGTGAACCATTAAAATGAAAGGAAACCTGAGATAGTTGCTCCACCAGCTGCCAAAGACACCACGCTCTGTTTGTGCACGCCGGAGCCTACTCTCCTCCACATTTGGCAACGTGGCAGATGCTGCATTGTGGTACCATCAGAGGAGAGGAAACCCAGAGGATAAACCAGAAGTGACCTAGGAACATACTTTAAAAATTCCTTTCTACTCATTAATCTGACTGGGCAGAGAGGATTCAGAGCTCTCAGTGGAAGGGAAAGTCCTGGCCCAGGAGCCAGGGGGCTGAAGCCCTCTGCTCACTTGCTGAGCTGAGATGGAGAGCTCCTCTCCTGCTCAGAGGCACCACTGAGCTGCTCTGTCCTTATGTGTGACCAGGCAGCAGTGTTTTGGCAGATGCTGCAGAAATCCACTGTGGTTATTCCTGGGAGTGCCAAGGTGCTGCAGAGAGACCAGCAGACTCTTTACATGCAAGTTTGTACATTTCTGGAGGAGCATGAACGTTCTGCTGCTTCTCATTTGTTTATGCCCAGGCTGAATCTGAGAGACCCTGAAGCTGATAGCATTTTTACTGCTGGTTTTCACTGTTTGCTCTGACCTTCATTATCCTTGAAACATCTGTTGTTGCAGCACCAGCCTTCACTGAGCTTTCTGCTCTGGACTCCCAACATGGGAAACTGCCTCCTCCAGCTCAGCACCTTGCTCCAGCCTCCCCACCATCCCTTGGCCAGCACCCACCTCTGCTGTGGTGGGTGAGGGTGACAGGGTCCTGACAAGGACAAAGCAGACACTCAGGAGAGCACCTTGTACCCACCAGGCACTTGCAACTGCATCTGGCCTGGAGCCCCCACTGCAAGGAGAGCAGGAGATGCACTGGGAGAGAGGCAGAGGCTACCCACCAGGAGAAAGCCAGGCCTGTTTGTGTTTACATGACTGCAGGGATCACCCAGGGCTGCTGCCAGATTCAGAGCTGGGCAATCAGCAGCAGAGTGGCTGGGTCTGGGTGCAGTCTTGTGCCAGTGCCTCCTGCAGCTCTGTGCTCCCTGATGGGACGATGGACTGTCACCACATCCCAACAGCACGTGTGCTTACCCAGTCCCAAGCAGCTGGAGTGGAACAAGGTTTCCATGCCCGACTTCCAGATTAGAAAATCCAAAACCATGTGCAAAAGTACAGAGCATGGCAGTGATGGCATTCAGTCACCACAGCGCCATCAGACACAGGGGTGGGACTCTTGAGACACTGAGCAAGTTGCAGAGTGTCATAAGGGCTGGAGAACCACCCCACACCAGCTGGGAACATACAGACACAGTCTTTGGCATGTCTTGGCTGGAACAGATTCTCTGGGACCAGGTCTGGGAGGCAGGAAGGGGTCAGGTGGGGAAGGTACCACCCTTGCACCTTTTTAACTTCCTAAGTTCCTCATCTGTCACTGTGTGTTGCCCATGTGTTGCCGAGGGTTGCTGCCTGCCTATAGCCTGAGGAAGACTCCTCCACAGGAAGGCAGCCAGCAGCACTGCCTGGAGTAGAAGGACAGACTTGTCCAAGGAGCACCAGTATGAGGTTTCTTCCTCTTTGTACTTGGTCATCTAAACAACGGCTCTGATTAAAACCAGGAGCTGCTGTACACTCAGCCACATGTGGACATCAGCCCAGCTATTTGGTCAACAAAATAAAAATTAGGATACTTAATTCTGAGCATCTNTTTTTAATTTTATTTTTAATTTTGGCTGAGTCCCTGTGAGACTGGACCATTTTCCTGACAGGTCAGCACAACAAGATGCCTTAAAGCTTTCCAAAGATTGGTTCTTGTACTTGATGATGGCCCAGAAAGCCACTGGGGATGTACAGTCAGCATCCACCCTTTTTGGGAAAAGGAGAGGGTGGAAGGGGAGAGGCCATGGTTCTGATTTCTTTGGCTTGGCACTCAGGCTCGCTGAGCTGTGCCTTATGCCTCAGCCACATGATTTGTGTAGCGGTGACACAAAATCATAAATCAATCCAGTTGGGCTAGAAAAGTTCACGAACCCTTACTGAACTTTTGGACGAACGTGGGTCGAGTTTCAGGCTCATAACGAAATCTGAAACCAGGCAGGCTTCAGAAGGATTTGCGCTTCATCGCAACCCTTTTGTAGAGCTTCACTAGAAAGGTGGTGGGCAGGAAAATGCTGGGTTTCGTTAAGAGAAAAGGTGTTAGCATGAGAGCCTGTAAATAGAGCCAGGCTGACTTTGTAAAATAGTGCTACTAACAGTTAGTGAAAAAGGATTATTTTTGAAAACTGCCTCTTGTACAGCCAGGACTTATCTTCATTTCACAGAATTGTCCAGCATGGCTAAAACACCTGCTAGAAAGATCCATTCCAGCATATTCTGCAGATTTTCAGAGAGGTTTAAAATCTCTTACTCTTAAACCTATTAAATTGTGGTGATCTGTTTGAAAACTCCTGCTTTAAAAACAAACAAACAAATTTTATAGGCATGGAAGTTTCTCAAAAATATCTTAATGCAGTGCTAGCAAAAGGTTTCAAAGAGCATCGTCGTTTTCAGACAGCTCAAAAATCATCTGTATTCCTCCCTTAAATCTGAATGCAGAAATGAAGCCAGAAAGGGCTTCCTTGTCAGGTTCACTCTTGCTTTTCTGGCTGAGGGAGGTCAGGTTCTCCTGGTGCATCTCCCAAGATGGCAGATATCTTCAGTGGATTAGTTTCAGTTCAGATTTTGAATAAGCCTTTGCAATGTTGCTTATTGCAAGCAGATCAGGGCCAGTAATCAGGAGATTTTAAGATAATAATATTTCAGGTCCAATTTATTTGCCGTTTTCTATTTGAACCTTCAGGTTTCATATTTGCAACCTTTTCCTTCCCAGTGTGCAGGAGTGAGAAAGCTGAGATCCTTAAGCACTCACCGGGCTATACAGCCAATTTCTCAGGAGAACAGTAGAAACACCATGGCTCTTTCAGAAAAAAAATTCAAGAATTGGCATCTGTGCCTTCAGATGAGTGAGTGAGGCTCTGACTCTACTGAGCTTTGTTTTTCACCCCTTCACAGTACAAATTAGTAGAAGCCTTGTTATACTTTACTATTTGTATTTCAAATAAACATATTGCATACTAAGAAACTGCTATGGCTATTCAGTCCAGTGTTTTCACTGTTTAGGACTCTTGCTTTTGTATTAAATTGACCCTGGAGCAGATCCCAAATTAACAAAAACAAAATAAAAACATGGGATTTCAGCCAGTTTAAAAACCAAAGGATACACAAGAAATACTGAAGCTTAACCAGCACTTTGTGGAGATCTGTGTTTCTCATGAAGAAAATTGTGCTGGTGCAAACAACTGACCTATGTGAAAAAGGACTGAAAAGGTCCAGTGTTCTCCTTATTGACAACTTGATTGTGGTGGCTCAGAGGAAAGGGCTAAGAAAGGGAGGACAGTGAAGTGCCTTTCTCAGGAAGGAATATTGTGACTCTCAGATTCCAAGTGATTTTTATTTGGCCTGGGCAAAATTCTGTTTGGAAGTTAAAGGGAATAATGAACTGAAAATCTCTGAGCTATGTACAGCTGTCCCAGCTGTCCCAATGCTCTGGGCTAACTTCTCTGCTTCCACAGAGATGGAAACACCTTGTGTAGGCTGCTGGGGGACTGGACCCCCAGGATCAAGAGCAGCATCTTGGGGTGCTCTGGACCTTGCTGGGCCATATCTGCATTCTTGAAAATCTTCCTTTCCATGAGAGAGTCCTATGGGCTCCCTCTCTGACCTCTGCCTAGTGCATATGAATCCTGAGGGTCTAAGGTAAATCACACTGGGGTTATAGACTTACAGCTGAGTTTGGAAACTGATTTGTGGCTTTAAAATATGAGGTCTCAAATATGAGAACTATTTTCCTCTGTTTGTCAGAGCAGTGGATTCAAATCCTTCCATGCCAGAGGGACCCCAGGAGTAAGAATGGGAGAGAAGGCAGAGAAACAGGACTAGGCTTGATGGATTATATATGGCAGAAAGACAGTGTAGTTCCTCAAAGAGGACAGGGAATGTGAGCTCCTAATGTCAGGAGATGAGAGACCAATAAAAGCTGGAGAAAAATCATCAGACGGAGAATATTTCAGCTAGATATAAGGAAAACTTTTCTTATCAAGCCAAGCAATTACAAGTTGCTAAGAGTGGCCTGGAGTTGGAGTGGGCTCAGGATGGCAGCTAACAGAGAGCTCTGCTGGCACATTATCACTGCTATTGGCACCTGACCCAGCTCACTGTGGGCTGCAGCTTGCCATAACTACATTCAGCACTCCCCTAGGACCTACAGCTGCAATGACAACTTCAGGGGACTATACACAGTATCAAAAAATCTGCAAGCCATTGAAGCATTGGAGATTTGCTGGAATACACATGAAGCCATTCTGCCACCGAGGAAATTTTGCAAGGGCTGCCACAATGCCAGTGGTGTCACACAATCTGTCACAGAAGGGTTAAGGTTGGAAGTGAACTTAGGAAGTCATATTGCCCAATGCCTCTGTTCATGCAGGGCTCTGCTCTACAGCAGGTTGCCCAGGACCATGTCCAAAAGGCTTTTGAATATTTCCAAGTGTGGAGACTTTGCTATCTCCCTGGGCAACCTGTACATCAGTGATATAAAATAGGCCTCCCACCTTTCATGCACTCTGTGCACACCTTATTCTTGGACAAGTTCTGCAGGTAAGAGATCAGCACATACTTCAAGCAAGGCCAAAGCAGATGACTCTCTGGATGCAACTTCCATCCCAAAGCATCTGTGTTTCAGCACAGCAGCATGGCTAGGAGCTGCTCCCCTAATTCACCACTTTCCAGACTTGAAGTTTTCCAGGTGGACACAATTATTTAATTTCCTTCTATGCATGAAGGAGCCAGAGTTGTGTCTTTGACATTCAGGTGTGCTCCACTTCGTCAGAAGGATAGAAAGCACCATTTCAAATATGCTTCCACTGGAAAAACTTTAATATTAAGAAAATTGCTCCCAGGGAGCTATAAGACTGAGAACTGTGCCATGAGAAGCTGTAAGAGTTGTTCTTTTGCCTGGGAAAAATCTTGATGGAGAGTAAATACCCATTTGTGCTATAACTGGTAGCATCAGGAACAAGAACAAGACGGAGGTAAATCCTGCATCTTGTAATGGAAGAGTTTCTGCTCCTCAAAATTCAGAGTCCTGTGTGCATGGGACTTCCTGAATGTGTGCATGTGTGGTCCACAGCTCTTTGTTACATACTGTGGTTTTCCCCATTCCTCTACAGAGATAAGTAGGTAGGAGGCAGCTGTTTGGATAAGTCAGCAGCAGGCGATAAGATTATAACAAAGCCATTGGACGGCAGTGGAAACTTTCTGTGCCACACACAGGGTTTTTATCAGGGGACTACAAATTGTCTTTGTTTCATTTTAGGGGCTTAGCTTAGTTCATCCTCAAAGCAAAATGGCCTCATCCTTCCTGTCATCTTCCAAGATAGAGAAAGTGTTGAGATGTGTGTGTGTTCCCTGTCACTTGATATCACCTTACACCAGAGCCTGGAAACAGGCTTTTAAATCAGCATTTTGGGTTTCCTTTCCTTGTTTCCCTCTGCTTTGGTGACTTTGGCAAAAAGAACCTCCATTTCCTCCTTTGCTTTGCTTAAACAAACTGGAGGGTCCAGAGATGGTGTGAAATGAGCCAACCCTGATGGGACCTAGGAACAGCCTTTCCTGTCCCTGTAAAAGCCCAGTGCAGGCAGTGCTTACATCCCCTGCCTTGGTGCCAGGGAAATTGCACATGTATACTCCACATGTAACCTAAAAAGCCTGGAAATCACTGGGCAGCTACTGAGGTGATAACTCAGCCCTTGCTTGTGGACTGGCTTGCAACTCCTTAGCTCTCAGCCACTGCAAAAGAAGAGAGGCTTTGAGCACAGCCGTGTCAGCTCATCAGAGAAGGTGAATCAAGAGACCCAGTGTCAGAAAACTGATTGATGGAAGAGATCTTTTAGCTGGGCCTTTCAGAATCTGGAGATGTGCATGATAAAATGCATGTGGCTTGGTAAAATCAGAGTGTGACCTGCACGGGAGTTGGGTACAGTCTGGAAGTGCCATGCACTGCTGTTCATGTGATGAGCACTTCTGCCCTGTCACTGAGATCATAGAGCAGCTAGCAATACCTAACATGTAGCATTTCCTTAAAAACATTGAAGTATCAAAACAAAGCAGTAGCTTGAAGCTGTACACTGTTCCTCTGGCCTGAGGGACCAACAGGTCTCTAGAGGTCCAAGCTGCCTTGCAAGGCCAGTCTCTGCCCTGGACGAATTTGTGGAGTATATGAACAAGACACAAAAAGAATGGGAGAAAAAGGGCTAAGGGCTCATATTTATTGGCCAAGGGGATGGAAGAAGCAGAGGAACTTAGATGTGTTCATGATTTACTTCATGTGTGTCCTTGTTTTTCAGCAGAGGTCTTCCAGCCGTGTCTGTAGCTTGTGCCAGACACAGGCTCTTCCTCTGCCACCAGGACAGTCACTGTGAGGTTCTTCAGGAATGCTACTGCACATTAAATCCTCATCCTGTCTCAGTACACACGACATTGCAAGCATAGACAGGCTGTTTCAACCTGATTTAAGCAGGTCAAAGAGGAAATGTGTAGCAGAACAGCCTTACTCCCTGCCCACTGATAGCCCAGTGTTTAACCTCAGCTTGCAGTTTGCTGAAAACCATATGTGAAAAGAGCTATGCTAAATGAAACCTACCCAACACTCAATGCAAATTTTGTGAGCAATAAGTACATTAAACAACTGAAAAAGCTGGAGAACTGTCTAGATCACTTAGATGGGTTTATGTATTTAAGAAAGAGTTGGCTTATGTGTTCATTAGGAACACACCAACCTCAGAAACAAATACTTTAAATCTTCTGATATGACTTTTGTCTGGGAATGAAGACATGAAACAAAGAATGAATCTCATTGAAAACCCCAATCACTAGCCCTGAATAGCCTGGTAATAGTCTAAAGACCACTTTAAAGTTCTAAAAACTTTTCTGCCTGATATTTCCTCATGCTTATTAGACATGTAATGAAAAAGACGATTTATAACACAATCCTTATATATAGAACCTTTCTTCTAGAAAACAATCATTGTTTGTGCAGTGCTGGTAGAAGCATCTCAGTTGTGAAGTAATTTTAACTGCAGGGAAGTGAGAGTTTGACTCAGTGAAAAACCTTTTAACATCTTTATTTTGGTTCCCTAGCAAAAGGTCACTAAAGGCACACTGAACAAAGGCAGAAGAAGACACTCCTTTTCCTACTGCTGATGGCTCTCGAGGTGGCAGTGGAGAGGAAAGATGCTCTGACTTGCCCAAGTGGAGGAAGGTGCCCTCACCACTGCCAGGGGGAGTGGCCTGCAGCCCCATGGAAGCTCTGTGCCTCATTCACTGACATGCAAGACTTTGTCCTTACATTTTGGTGGAGAAAGTGCTTATAATTTATCCTAACAAGCCAGAAGGAGACTCCTTCTATGTAAGAACCCCCAGGGACTACTGAGGAGACCTGGGAGTTTCAGCAGGATGCAGCATTAGGAAAATAGGCAATGAGGGAGTATCAGGACACCAGTGATCTTTCTTGCACCCTGAGATGTCTAGTCCAGGCCAGCCTGGGGCCCCCCTGGACATACCTGCAGAGTCCAGATGACTCATTTTAACCACCAAAATTGCACTGCCCAAATCTTCTTAGAGAAAGGAGCACTGATGAGGACAGATTTCTCACTACTGTAAAAATGACCCTACATGGGAACTTCTGCAGAAATGCATTCATGTACACATCCACATGTGTATAAACTAAGATGATTTAAACTGCTTACAGATCTGTCTAAGTGCCAAGAAGTGATTTTTTGAGTTCAAAAGAATGTGCTGAGAAGATGGGGAGAGTACATGCTAGTCTCAAAAAGAAGGAAGTTCCTAGATTGCTTTTAGCTCAATTTTTTTTTTCATTTATGACTGTCATTTGGTAGTTTCTGAATGGGCTTTGGCCAAGCAATTCTGAGTGTAGAAATCAGTATTTTTAGTTATGAAGCCCAGACATCGTGGTATTCCCATTCTTTGGATCCTCTCTCCTGAGGTATAACTATTGAATCTCTATTAATTTCAGTTGAAATAAGCACAACACTATCATTACTTTCAGTAAGGTCAAGGCTGGGTCCATTGCAGACAGAGATCCATTAAGCCCTTTATGTGCTGGCCAGGCCTTAGAAAATTGGCCTGGCATTCTTGTTCATTCCTTCTGGCTGCTGTTAATCAATTAATATGTGAAATTGCAGAGTCAAATGGAGACAGGGTATTAATATAGAGTGTGCACTGTTTCCCTGCAGGAATTCATGTAAAAGCTGTCATTAGCATCATGCATATACATGAGTCCAACAGAAAGCTATTAACTTATGTATTCATCCAAGCAGGCTCAGTAAGTGCTTTACCATCAACAGTCCTGCTGCACTTGAAATTAAATATGTGTGTCAAGGTTAGCACTTCCTGGGCTGAAAAACTGAACCAGAAGAATATTAACAGATGTTAGCAATATGTGTGTGTGGGAGGAGAAGATCACACCTGAGTCTAGTCAGTACTGAACAGTATTTGGAGCCTGGAGCTAATAATCTAGAAAAAAACCTCACTTTTAAGGAGCACAGACAGAGTTAGTGTTCTCTGCTGATGCCTTTCCCCTCTCAGGATGCCCAAATTGACTTTCTGACACAGTATTTAAACAGTGTCTGTGTTAAGTCTGACCTGGGGCACCCAGGAACCTGGAAGGACTCTTGCAGCAAGACAAAGCCATCTAAAGAAATGTCTCTGGCTGATGCAGAATTGCCTGCTGTCTCCACCTCCCTGCTGCAGCCCATTACCTGGGGATGGAACAATTCCATCCCTGTCCCTGAGACAATCATCTGGTTAGAAGCAGAAGTATCAAAACTATGTTCAAGGCAGCTAGTTTAAGTTGGCTTTAGTTTCCAAAGACATATTCTCTTTTTAAAACACAGTCATTAGCTGTTGCACATAATTATTAACAGACTAGGTCATGGATGTTCCTATTCAGGAAAATGCAAACTTTAAACTCCATTGGAGAAAAGAGCTTACTCAGGTCTGATATGATATTTCCAGCTGTAAAAGAGAAAGCTCTCTCCAGAAGTGCACACGGGACTTACCAAGTGGCAGAAATCCACTGTGATCCCCCCTTGCTGTCTGAGGGAGTGTGCACAGGAATCAGGGAAGCAAGCAATCACATTTGTAAAAGGCCCAAGGAGGGGAAATGCTATGTGAGAGCTGGGAACTGGCAAACACGACTCTTGTTTAAGAAAATAAAATGAAATAGACTAATAAGACAATCTGGGAAGCAATATGACCAGTGAGTTGGACATTTGTTCTGGGGAAAATGCTTGGGAGCCATTTCAATGGATATAGTAAGAGAAGGGTGACCAAACCCCAGCTAGATTAGAGGAAGCCAGCACAGACTGAGGCACAGGAGGATCGTGTCATGCTTAACTACTCTTCAGGAATCCTTTGAAGATACCACTGCCATGACAGATAAGGGCAATTTAGTGGGTAGCAGAATATTTTGATTTTCCAGAAGCATTTGACAGTTTTCCATACAGTAGATTAATGGCTTTTGTACAAAGACATTAAAGGGAAGATAAAACAGTGACTGGAATGGAAAAAGAGCTTAAAAATAGGAGACAAAGGTTGGCAAAGGATGGAAGGAAGCATTTCTGGCTGTTCCTAAAACTGACATCACTTCTATTTATAGTGGACCCAATGATATTTATATTGAAGCCAGTGGTAATTTGCCACTGAGATCAGATTTGCAGGAAGACAATGAAAATGGGTGGTGTCCTGCTTTGATCTATGTACCTGTTCAGAACAGCCTAAAAATGGGATGGTAAATCACCTTACTGTGTCATCTGCAGACACAAAACCTCTGGAAGTGCTGCTACCTTCACTTTCACTTGGAGGGTCTGGCACAGGGGTGAGTTCCCCCAGTCAAACCTGTGCAGAGAGGTGTGAGCAAGCAGCACTGCCTGCAGGCAGGCAGAGTGAATATTCCCATTAAAACCACTGCCTTACTCATTGGGCCAGAAGTATTTCCCTGAAAAGTGCTATACGAAGACCTGGAAGCAGGGCTGAGGCATCCTGTTTGACAAAGCAAAGGGGCTTTTCATAATCACAGAATCACAGAATAGAATCACAAGGTAAGCTGAGTTGGAAGGGACTCTCAAGGATTATTGAGTCCATCTCCCTGCCCTGCACAGGACATCCCCAAGAGTCACACCATGTGCCTGAGAGCATTGTCCAAACAATTCTTGAGCTTCAGGCCATCCTCTCATGTCCTGTCACTGACCACCACAGAGAAGAGATTAGTGCCTGACCCTTCCCTTCCCCTCACAAGGAAGTTGTAACTGCAAGGAGGTTTCCCCTCAGCCTCCTCCTCTCCAGGCTGAACAGACCAAGTGACCTCAGCTGCTCCTCACAGAGCTTCCCATCTATTTTTAATGCTGCAGTCTTGTACAGCAGTATCCTTGGTGTGTGCCTGCAGCAGGATTAGGCCTCCTCCCTGTTGGGACCATTGAGTCCTGAAAATGAGCGAAGTGCCAGTGGGATCTGCTTGAGGTCCAACAGGTCAGAAGAAGTTTAGGAGACAGCCTGTGAGCTGCAGATCTCCAAAACACTGCACATATTGTTCAGCAATGGTAAATGTCTCAAGTAATTTCAGTCCCAGACTTAGGACAGCCTCCAGCCACTGTCATTAAACCATAGCCTGCTCATCATAGGTAGAACAGGGATTAGCCCTCAGTGAAATCCTTTGGTAGCCAGTGCTCTGTACTGCCTAGAGGCAATGAAGGGTGAAGGGCAGAGGAAAGCTGAGGTCCTGGCTCCATCAGCTCCAAAACTCAGGGTTATCTCAAAGGAAACAGGATTTGAAGTATCTAAACTCTTCCCCAGGCACTGCAGACAGCTGTTTGTGTGCATCACTGTCCCCATGTCACACCCCAGGGATTGCTCCGTTGGTGCGCATTGGCAGCGGGAGTTAAAAGAGGCTTCACAAACAAGCAATTCATGAAAGCACAGAAAGCCATAACCAGAGGAAGCCAGATTACCACCTCATGAAGGTCTTCTGCTAGCCCTGCTCTCACTAAAACTGGGTCAGGCTTGATGCCTCTGATGTTGTCAAATGGGTGAATAAAGTCAAACCTTATGAATTCAAAACTGTTACTTGTCTTCAAGTTCAGTAGAGCCATGTTGTTTGTTCAACAGAAGGACATACAGATTTTCCCACTTTTCCAGCTGGATATGGACTCTGGAGTTGTGTGCGACCTCCTTCTTTGGTAGAAGTGTCTTTCATGTAACCTGATAGTCTTCTTCTTCGAGGATATTTTCTTGGTCAGACCCATAGATCTAGGCCTGTGTAAGAGATCTTAAAGTTATTCAACTTATCTCCACTGAGTGTCTCTAAATTTGCATTTGCACTTGATATATTTGCATTTGCACTCAAGTTGTGGTGATTTTTGGACACAGGGCACATCAGACAGTATATCACTAAACATTTTTTTTTCCACAAGCCTTCATTATCTCTCAGTCCTGAAAGAAGCAGTCTGCAAAATAGAAAAGCTTTGAGATAACTCTGCCTGAATACTTTCTATCCCTTTTCAGTTTTGCCTGTAGCACTTTATCCTGGCTTTCAGAGTAGGGATAAAAATACAGGAAAATATATATCATGTTTGAATGCCTGTGGGGAAAACAAACAGCATTTGAAACATGTTGTTTTAAAATATAACTTCCTACCTGTAGTCTTTGTTTTTTCTGGAAATGTCTAGAGTCCTTGATAGCATTTGAGTTCCTAAAAACTCTGTAAAAACTTACTCAATGAAAATAAATCAAGATAAGAATACATATGGTAACAATACCGTCTTCTGCTTGGTTTCAATTTGTTCCAGCTGTTTGCACGATGGGGAATTGCAAGGCCAGGAGCACCCTGCTCATGACCATGTTACTGGAAGTGGCAGACAGAGCACTTGGGCAGCTCAATACCTCCATGTGAGCAGGTGAGGTAACAGAGAAGTCAGCATTCACCTTGCGGCAGCCAGAAGAGTTACTTCGGAATAACAGGGGAAAATCCAGCTCCTCCAACTCCTTGAGAGCGCCATAAGAAAAGGTCATGATCAGCAAACAAAAAGAAAATAATATCTGGGTGTTCAAAGTCTGCCTGAAGTTTGATTTCTCTGCCAGAAAACCCAACACTAAAGTTTAAGATAACATTTAGAGGGAAACAGATGTACTTGGGTTATTTATCTGAAGTAACTCCTCATACCTCATAGCCCAGCTTTGTAAAAGCTTTTTCTAACTGGAACATTTAATGTGGTCACTCCTTACAGCAGTAATCATCAGTGATGCACAGACAACCATCCCAAGGGATATGTACTTTACAGTCCTGCTTGTAATTGACAGTAAAAACAGCTGTATAAGTGTATGAGCTTAAATTCACTATGTTGAATTCCTTGTTAAATAATGGTATTAAATTCTTACACAGCGCTTTCTCTTGTTGCTAGATCTCTACAGAATGTCCTATAGTTTGGATAGTGATACTATCCAAAACAGAAACATCACCTGCTGTGTAATGCATAGAAATATATGGGCACTGCAGTCAATAACTACAGCTTAAATAAATGGCTGAGGGTATGACTGTGCTCATTCCCTCCCTTATTTCTCTGTAGCCCAGTTGTCATGGAAGGAGGGGAGTGTGTGTGGCACTCAAATGTACTGGGAGCTGCCATCAGTGGAGCAGAATGTTTGGCACCCGAGGTTATCACCTGCTGATGTCTTTCTGGGATTGCCCAGGTATGAAAAATTGTATTTAAATATACCTTTAACAACTCCACCCACTGCCCTGTGTTTCCTATCTCAGAAGTCCTTCAGGCTACAATAAAGTTAAAACCAGGGTTAACTCTGCTGAAATTAATTGTGAGATTAGCAGAAGCAAGGCTTAAGGTGGAGCAATTTTTGTGTTACAAAACCAGGAGTCAGCACACAACTAACAGCACAGCCTGGGGGGGAATGGCAGCAGAGGCCAGGGCTCAATGGAATCAGTTCCAGAACAGGCAATGGGCTGTATGCTGGCCCTTGAATTTCACACTGTCTCCCTTGCTCCTGCAAAGTGAGGAAATCCTGTTTCCAAAGCCCCTCTACCCAATATCCCCATATTGCTGCATCAGGGGTTGCAGCTGTTGCTACTGAATCCCCCTTGGAGATTCAGGGGCAAGGGAGCTCTTTTTTTCTCTGATTCCAACTTGTTTTCCCAGGAAACCTGGTTAGAATAGTGAGGAGCTTTGATAGGGAAGCGGGTATCGTGACAATTTGTGGCACTGAGCTCTCCTGGGCAGTGATACCACAAGGACAGCAGGACATGTAGGCCTATCCCTGGGGTTGCCAGTGAGCACATGAGGACAGCGGGTTACTTTCCCTCCTTGCTGCAGCTGCCCAACCTAATCCATGTGATCTTCCAGGCTGATGTTGTCCTTCCCAAGGTCTTTGCATTGTACACACAACATGAGGCATTTTTGCAATCTGGCACCGCTGTGGTGTGGATGCTCCATTGGATCCTCAGGATTTTCAGTCCCTCTCTGGGCCTAAGTGCTGCATTCACACTTGTAAAATAAATTTGACAAAAGTGTTGCAAATGCTTATGGCTGACCTTGTAAACTTCCTGCAAATTTCTCATGGTAGAACAAATAAATTATATAAATATTTGAATATGATCAAGTGTAGAAAGGTTGTGATTTTTTATCTGCCACTGGGCTCTAGGGATTGTGAAACCTTGTAGCTGAGGGCTGGGGTGCAAAAGTGGGTCTGCAGTGTTGGTGGCACCAGAGGACTCCTTACACAAGGTTCAGATGGAAAAACTGAGATCAGAGGTATTGTGCAGAGAAATCCGTGCTCCCTACATGTTCTTAGGTTTCTTGAATAAAATTTAGGATAACGAAAAAAGGTTTTTGGGGGGCTATAACCATGAGTCCCATCCCTGGTCTGCTGTTTCATGTACATAGCACATGGGTAATAGCCTAAAGAGATCTGGCCAATCCTCTAAGCTAAATCTCTAGTTCCAGGTAAAAATTACATTTGTCAGATCCAAGCAACAGAAGAACTTACAGGGAATGGAAATAATGCTTCTTATTCCTGCTTTGATGGGTGAATACATGAAAAGGGCCCCCTGCATCCATCTGGGTTCCCTGCCCACAGCGTGAGCGCTCACTAACACAGTCTCAGGGCTCACCAAGACAATCTCAGGGCTCACCAGAACAGTCTCAGCTCTCACTAACACTGTCTCAGTGCTCACTAGGAGTCTCTGAGAGAAACTGTGATGGCATCCCTCTGAGCAGCCCAATTAGAGGCATCACCAAACAGAGGCTGGCATGAACTCTGCTGCAGCTGCAGAACAAGCCCCTCCTCCCCATGCCCTCTGTGCTCAAGGCACAGTGTAAATCAAGACAGTCCTCAGCCAGGGAAGCAAGGATGTCCCAAACAAGCACTTGTCCTTTTATTTCTTTGTGTGTACATATTTGTTGGATCTCTTCCTTACCAACTGGTGTCTGAAGTTCAAAGACTGTATCTTTGTTTTTCTCTGCAGCTGTGAACTGTGATAAACATGATAAAGGGATGACCTAACATCTAGGGCTAGGTCTTATGAAAACCAGCATTTTTCCTCATTGCTGTAGGAGACAGGAAAAGTGCATGGCCCTTCTTGATATGAGCTACTGCAGCTTGAGAGCATCATCTTGAGCAGTCTCTCTCCTCATGGGGCAATTGCTTTTCCTGGGATGATGCTGCTTACATCCCACAGCACCAGCATACACATGCTCTACAGCAACAAGGTATAAAATACTTTGAAAGCTGGCCAAGGAAGATGGCCAAGAGCTGTCAGGAAGAGACAGCTTTGGACAGTGCTGTAACTGAAGCAAGGTCTCCACCTTCCCAGAGGAAGGGGGTCTTGGAGCTGCCTGGTCAAGGGACAGGCACTCAGTGGTGCACAGCAGCACTCGGCAAGCAGCCCTGCCCTGTTCCTCACACCCAGTGCTTTCCAGAGCTGCCTCATTATCTCATTTGGAGAGTAAAATCTGATTAGATTTAAAAAGCAATCAGTAAAATTGAAAACATTCCGATTTTCCGTGTGCGGGTGAGCAAACCCTTGGGTTCGAGTGTTCCTGTATGGAGAATACAACTGCAGCTGGCTGGGTTTTCCCCTCCCACCAGGACAGGAGCAGGCTGTGGACCTTCCCTGGAGCTTGCCTGGGCACTGCTGCAGCAAGCCTGCATTTGTGGACACATTTTGTCCACAGTGACCATGAGGTTGTCAGTGCCCCATCACAACTCCTCAGCTGAAGGCTTTTGGCCATGCTCTTGTGTTACTGAAGTCAGCAAGAGCAACACAACCGATTCAAGCATAAACAGAATTTGGCCTGACAGAAGCAAACAGAAAGGCTGAGACAATGAGCCCTCTCAATTGTTCACAAATAATCTTCCAGCTGATGGGCATAAAACTGCATTTACAGAAAAGACCAAGCTGATTTTCCATAACTCTTTTGCAAGGCCCTCTTTCCGCTGCTTGTCTTATAAAAGCAGAGAAGCCAGCATTCACAGCGCTGCTAATATAAAATAAATCAACAGATTGGAGGCATCTTTCCAAATAGACAACTGTGTTTATTAGTACAAGATACCAGTAAAAGCACTCTGTAATGAAGATTTCATCATTTCTTTGTTTTATGTTTATTATAGCCGCTCCTCTGTTGCAACAAATAAAATTGACATAAGGATTATTAGAGTCAAAGGCAGACTTGGATTTGTTTTAATGTGCTTGGGGTAACTAACACAACAGACAGCAGTGTAGCAGGAACTGCAAAGGGAGTAGTTGTTTCACGTTACAAGGCAGACCAACACAAATTTATGTGGGTAGTTTCCTGGGAACTGATCCAAAAAGAACCTTAGATGTCACCATCCCCAGCTCCACAATGCTGAAGTTTCATTGTCTATTCCCAGGGCACAATCTCCAGCCTCAGATTAGGTTCTTAGCATGGACAGAAACAGGATGCAAAGTGGGATGCCACAACTCAATACCGAGCACTGCAAATGATCAGTCTTAATGGAAATGAGCCCCCAAAAGTCTCTCTTTAGGCACTGAAAATGGAAAACACAGATTAGCAAACACTTTAAATATATATGAATAAATGTTTATAAATTGTTTCCTCATCAAGAGATGCTGATCAACCTTGTACTTCTGGAAAAGTGATCAGGGGAGTATGAGAAATATATTCTGTAGAACTTTCTGACATGAATAAAGAGCTAAAGTATATAAGCCTTTTCCAGGGTTTTAGTAATCAGGTTAACAGCTTGAAGCAAAATAACCCATCTGGTTGTGATTCTGTGGTAAATACCCTGGGGCAGCATGTATTGGTTTGTTGGTAAGCAGTGGAAGTGCAGAATCAGAAGGCTGATTTTAAAAATTCTGATTAATTGGAGCATTTTGTTAATTACATGCTACATGAAAATATGAGTTTGAATATAGGCAAAATAAAGGCCCCCCACAACATGTGTTTATCCTCTGCAAGAAATAAAGTATGAAGAAGTGCCAATACTGAACCTCAGCCGTGTTTGCATACTGCAATGCTGCCAAAGGCAACAGTGTGAAAATCTGCAAGACCCACATTCATCCCTGTTATTCAGCTCATTCTGGTGGAGATACAGCTGGGAGATGTCAGTCTCAATAGGGATAGACAGAGCTGCCTGTCAAGAGCAAAATCAGTGTACTGCTCCTGGGAGAAGAGCAGATACCAGCGTGTAGCACAGGCGTTGGTAATGCTCTGTTCCATGTGAAAGTGCAAATCATTCCCAACAACTGGCTGACCTGCACAGCTTCCTATCCAGCTGTAAGGTGGTTTCCAGCCTTAACACTATCTGGCTGCATTTCCCCACCTGTAAACAAGAGTAGGGACCTAAGTGGCCAACCAGGAGTATGAGAATGGGGCAAGTGTGAGGGTATTCCCCTGAATAAACTTTTCCCTCCTCTATGTGCATTTGTGGTTTTTATTTCTCCAAATAATACTTGTCTTTGCATTTCATAGTCTTTGACAGATTTTAAAGGAAAGCAAATCCTTTGTGAAAGCACATATCTTCTAATGCTTTCTCCTTACACAGACTGCCATGGTCCCAGCTCCCTAGCAACAGATGCAAGATGCCAGTTTTATCCCTCCTCCAGGTTTCATGGAGATTTAAGCTCTTGATCCCACACATGTACATGCATTTGACTGCCTGATCTTTCTGCACAGTCCTAACAAGCCATGTCTGTTGCTTCCATGGAAAAGATGATGAACCACCAGGGACAAAGCCTCAGAGCTGCTTTGAATTGGTCCATCCTCACAGTTTCTTCAATGCTTGGATAATTTACCCAGAGAGCCAGTGAAGCTAATACTTTGCAGACCTATGCTGGCAGATGCTTCCAGCCTTGAAGTCATCCAGCACAAATTCCCCCTGTAGCACAGATAAATTGGTCTGTGAATTTCTAATGCACCTGTCATGCAGCATGGAGATACCATGACATTTGAGTCAGTGGGAGACATCAAACCTTTCCAATGTGTCTCTGTTGTGTTCTGCATTGGGATGAGCTAGCAAATGTCAGAGCTAGGACTAGAGGCATGGTGTAGTTTCAAGTAGGTATTGCTTATAGGGGGCCATTTTGCAGGGTACTCAATTTGATGTGTTGCTGTAGGAGTCCCTGGCAGAGAGGCAGCAGGAGCAGTAAGGCTTATCTGAAGGGAAGTCAGATATTACACAGCCCAATAGGCTGGGTTTCTCAGAAAATGTGTTGTTGTTTAGCTGATTGCCATCTTGGAGAGAGAGAGAGTGCAAAAAAAGGACAGAAGTGTGTGGGAAAGAAAACAGGGTTGATATCAGACGTTTGGTATGAGAGCTAGCTCTGTACTTGACTAACTTCATCTGTGTGCTGCTGGGAGTTTGGGTAAAGCTGACATGGATTTGAATGAAGAAATTTGGACAAGGGGATGAAATGAAGTGCAAAAGAAATACAGGCTGAATTTCAAGACCTAATGTTTAAGTGTGATGGAATTTTTTTAAAATAAAGATGTCAAAAAAGAACAAAATGTCCTGTTTTTTCCACCATCTGTGTGCAGTCAGACAATATACTAAGGAAGGTGCTGCCTCTCCCCCTGCCCTATTTATGCCCATAAGCACCCCAGAGTCAAATCTCAGGGAGAATTCAGATCACTCTCACCTAAAGCAAGATACTGTCCAAAGAGCACATCCTCCTCTATCAGGAGCTCAGCTTCTACATGCAGCATCGGGTCTGAAATCAAAGATGGATCTTAACATAAGGAGGCAGGTGCCAGCTCTAGATGTCTGTGCCACTCAGGCAATTAACTGACAAATATAAACCAGATCTCTACATTTCAAAGCTCATTTGCATTGCTCCTGAGACAGTCTGTCGGAAAAAGATGCAATTAGGTTGAAGCCGACAAGATTTATGCATGGAGGGGGTGAAAAAGAGAACAAAAAGCGAATCTGTTGAACACCCTAGGACAGTGGCAGCACTGGCATGAGCATCCTTTGCAGGAGAGCAGTCAGTAGGGCTATAGCAGCCAGGAGAGAGGCACAGAGCTGCTTCCCCCCTGCTCCAAAGTCAGCAGGGTGGGGATGCTCACAACGATGAGCACCGAAATGCTGCCGGCAGCCTCGGTGGGAGGCTGCTGCTGGCAGTTCAGCTGCTACATTGCCAGCCCAAGCTGCCATCCACCCTCAGCCATGTGAGCCAGGCTGTGTGCACAGCTCAGCTGATCCTCTGCCCCTTGCAGAGTTCAGTTTCTGCTCATCATGGATGATGCACATGGGCACGTGAGGGTCCTGAGGATGCAGCCCTCCCGATAACATTCCTGCTCCAAATAGGAAGGTTGTGCTTCCAGGATCACATGCAAGCTCAGCCATCACAATAAATGAATCTGCAGATCAGACATCTGAGATACATCTCCCTCACTTTTGCTTAACTAGCTTAAACAGGAAGGTGCCAAAATCTCCATGGCTCTCTTCCCTCAAAAATGGGAAAACTCAAAGTATATGGCATACCTCTTCTTTAAGAGTAAAATCACTGCAATAAAAATCAGCTGGTTAGTATTCCACACTAAGAAGATTTGGAGTTATTGTGAGATTCATACTTGAGAAAAGAAAAAATAAAGCTTTGCCTTGAAAACACCACACTTAAACCTGCTCTGTGGGAAAAAGATCGCAATAATTACATTATTAAAATGTTTTAATGGTAGTTGGAGATTGCTCAATTGGCAGGGAAAAACACATTCCCTCTTCCCTTTTTTTTTTTGTTTTGGCACCACTCTGGCAGGAGCTAATGGTGGCTGAACAACTCACTTTTGAGTCTGGTCCTTTATTTGCCACTGGGCAGACATTTCAGCAGACTGTTAATAAAGAGCATTCCTGTTTTCACTCTTCGGGCAGGATGGAACTGGGGCAGCCCTGGAACTCTGCCCTGCTGCCACAGGCAAGCCCAAAGCTAGACCATACAGCCGTATTTTAACCCAGACAGGCAACACTGACTCAAGAGAGTCCTCTTGAACAACTGAGTCTCCACAGCCAATATATTTGCATGTGAGTTAGCAGTAGACAAGAAGAAGTGATCACTCTTGCCTTTGTCATGCTGGCTCCACTCAATAGTGCTTGTATGGCCTGTGGCTTGCAGCCTAGACCTGGGCTGTTGATTCCTAGTCATCTCACCCAGGACACTCACAACTTTCTAAATCTTACATCCTCTTAAATGCTACCTTTTTGAGGCTTAACAGCTGTAGCCAACCCAGTCATTCCTTGTAGGAATACCTTTGGTGCTGCTGTTTGCAGACAGGGACCCAGAGCTGCACACAGAGGTGAGCTGGGACCCCATCTCTGGCAGCAGCACCAGGGTTCTTGTTTCATGCTCTCGTCATTCCCCAGTAAGTCTCAGCATTTAACTGGCCTTTGATTGTCCTGTGGATGGAGGTGCTCTTCCCATGGACCTGTCTGCTCAGAGCCCATCCCCACACACACAAGGTGGGGGTTGTCCTCCCCTCCACATGCACCACCTCACACAGTGACATAAGCAGTTTGACTCACAATCTAGACAATTTATCTACAAGAATTTGATTTGCTTTTTTATTGCCAGTCACTTTTATTAGGTCCTCTTGCAATTCCTAAGTCTGCCTTCATTTTCATTCCCTGAACAACTTGGTACTACCAACAAATGCTAACTCAAGGCTCCCTTCCCTCTCCAGATAATTTAAACACATCAAAGAACCCAGACTTGGCACAGATTAGTAGCACAGGTAAAAGACTGCACAGCTCCTTTGATGACTTCCCTCCACTGAGGAAAACGACCATTTACTTCTATTTGTCATTTTCTGTCATTTAGCCAACTGTTTGGGTTGATGAGGATCCTACCTCTTGTTCCCTGGTTACTTAGGTTTCAAAAAATCTTTATGAGAATTCTGTAGGAAAACCAAAGAGACGATGTCACTGGCATCACATATTAACTGATCTCACCAAAATGCCCCAAGAGGCTTGTTAGGCAGAACTTCCCTCTCAGAAGCCCAGTTGAACCTTTATCATTTGCCTGGTTTTGTTCAGATGCCCACTAACCTGTACCACAGTCTGGGCTAATCTACTTGGCACAAATGTAAGAGTTGTCATTCCCTAGATTCCTCCACACTCCTCATCTCTTTTACATATGAGTACAGCTACATTTGCCTCCCTCCATTTGCCTCCCTCCAGTCTTTAAATGCCAGTCAAAGAGTGCTAATTTTTACCTAATTTTTTAATAAAATTCTATGTTATGTTTCATTTAATATTAATTACATTTAGAATTTCAGACCTCTGATTCTATGGTTAAGATTTTTCAGGATGGAGAGGAGATTTATACAGGTGTGGGATTTCAGGAAGGACTCAGTTTTACCCAGGAGTGTGAATTAATTATCAATTCACATGGTAACCATACATATGGCTTATTTGCCTAGCCACACAAGTGGCATCCAATTTGCATACAGCAGGACTTTGCTTGCACAGATGCTGTCAAGCATGGGCTAACACATTCATTTACTGAAAAATCCATCTTGCTATACTTCATTGTTAAGTACAGCGCTTTATGCACAGTTTATCTTGTACTTTCTCTTTATTTATATCTCTTGTCTTCACTACTCTATTTTTTCCCCCAAAAAAATTCTGTGTTTGGAACGGTTATGTTGATGACATGTTGAAGTCTTGAAAGTGAAATGGACTCATCCTCACTGAAACCAGTGGAATATTTGACAAAGATTTCAATGATGCCAGTATTTCATCCAGATCTGCTCATTACACCTGCTAGTAGTGAGAGTAGTAAAATACCTTCCCTTGCAACCATGCTCCAAGGAAAAGTGCTGCCAGCTTGGAAGAGCTTCTGGGGGTCAGTGAAGGAGCCCTGAGCTAGAATGCTGAAAGCAATGGCAAAAATTCACTCAAAGGTGACAGAACCAATATACAAAATCCAGAGGCAAAATAAAGAAGCTTTGAAACACTATGAGGTCTTTGGGCAAAAGTGTAGCAAACCTAGAAAGTACTTCATGGGTGGTGGTGAACTCAATAGACTGACTAGAAAACCAAAATCAGCATTACTGAAATATCAGTGCTCACAGGTTGGATCTTGACATAACATTAGGGGAAGGTCCAGTTCTAAAAAAGACAAAATTATGGTGTGACAGATGTAGGTAGAGGCCATATCTGTGTTCTCAGTAATGTCCATGGGGAAAGTGTTCTCCAGATATAAAATTCCAATAAGTACTAGAAAATATCTGAGCAGTCTGTGAAATACTCTTGGTGGTATGGGAGGGTAGAAACAAACAACAACAACAAAATTTCATCCTCTGCCTTTATGTACTTTCTACCAGCTATTTATGTCAATAATTTTTGGTTTTGTGCATGACCAATACAGCAAGACTTTGCTGGATATTGTGTACTGCAAATCGGACAGGATGTGAGATGAGATGTCTGACAGAGATCTCAGAGATTGCTAGACATGTCTGACAACCCAAACCACCATTCACTCAGATTTGGTCAACAGTGAAGTGGTGCTGAAGAAATCCAACTCTGATGACATTCTTTCCTCCCTCCTTTAAGATAAAGGAAAAAGCTATTATTTTTTTATTCATAGAAAATTTACCTTTTCCAGTTCAGTCTAGATACCTGGTCTCTTATGATTCCCTTTAGATGGAACTGATTTTCATGCTAGATTTGACTAGGAAGAGTAAGCATTCCAAAGCAGGAAGAACAAAGAAAAGGGTCCGTAACTATGGCCTTCTCTAAGCCAAAGTATAGATCAGTTGCCAAAAATTAACATGGAGGAATTAGAGCTAAATGCCCAGGTGCCAGTTTATGAGTTCTATGACAAGTCAGGTGTCTACTTAAGTTGCCCCATTAAAAATAAAGACCCAAGCTTCCTAAAACAAATTTCCTTTATATGTGTCCCAGACAAGCAAATAAAGGGAAGCATGTGAGATATTGTGAAGTAACTCTGATGTTCTGCATAAGAGTGAGTTTATTTTATTAGCTATTCTTCATGTAAGCTGTTGCCTCTCAGGCACCTCACCTCAGACTTTCCTGGCAGGCATGGCTGGCCTCTGATTTATTCATGAAATCTACTTCATGATAGCAGAATTATTTTCCACGGGGAATTGTCATGCTTTTGGAGATGGGACAGAGGGCTCTGAAATTTCACCTGAGGGATCCTGTCGCTGCCCAGCAGTGGGCTGCAGTCCAGTCATGTCATCCCAAAAGGAATTGTGTGCCCATTGTAACATCCAAAGCAAATTCATCTTGGATACAACTCCATAGCTATAAATCAAATTGATATCAAACAAAGTCTGCTCCCATATTTCCATGAACATGGTCAGTTAAAATAATATCTTACAGTTTGATTAATTCTAAGCTTTCTTTCCATGTGAATTTACAGTTAATTAAGTGGTAATGTGTCCTGCTGCAGCCTCCTGTGGGACTGTCCTGGATTGTTAAAATAAGATATTTGCCATCTGATAAAGATGGGGTTGTTATCTGGGCAGGTTTCCCTTATCTTTTCACAAACAATACCTCCCCTGGGAAGACATTTTCTGTTAATGGGCCATTGAGTGCCTCCACATGACTGATAAGATTACAATATTCCCATTGTGAGGTGCTCTGCCCAGGGGGAGGGGCCAAGCATTTCTACTGGGATAAAAAGAGACACTTTTAAAAAAAAGACAGCCGGGATTCTCCACTGGATCTCCAGAGGAAAACCAGACCCATCTGCCTACACTCTTCTCTGCTGGACTGTTGTTTTGACAGAGCCGTGGCTCCCACTCTAAGAGAACTGCAGCCACTGCTCAACTGGACTGTTATCCACACCCTTCCCCAGGGTGGCGGGTCATATCTTGACTCTGTCAGGGCTTTTGTTGTTTGTTTCTTTCTTTTGTTGTTTGCTGGTACTAGTACCTTTGTTTCCTTTAGTTTTTCCTAGTAAAGAACTGCTATTCCTATCCCCATATGTTTTTTTGCCTGAGAGCATTTTAATTTCAAAAAAATTGTGGTGATTCAGAGGGAGGGGGTTTGTGTTTTCTTCCTTAGCAGACACCTGTCTTTTTAAACCAAGACAGGGATGAACTCAGTGCTGTGGGTTGATGGAGAAGAGACAACTGTGACACCAAAATCCTACCTTGTATATAGCCAGTGTGAAAGCAGGCCCAAGACACTGAACAAGCTCAAAAATTGGGCCAGATTTACTCAGGGAAAAGGGGGACATTTCTGTGAGATACAGACACTGTATTTGGGCTGTCTTTGACCCTAACAGGCAGCTGAAGGAAGGACATGAGCCTGAGCAGAGAGCATCTCCTGCTAGTGCCTCTGCCTCTTCTAAGAGCTCATCCAGCAGCCATAGGGTATAGCTGCCATTTCTGATCAAATCTTCCCAGGCACAGACACTTAATTACTTTATTTGCAGAGAGAGTTTGAAGTTTCAGAAGACCCAGGATCCATTTATTTCCTTCCTCCTTACATTTCACTCACACATGTCTTTCTTCCCAAGCTGCAGCCAGGATCTGGAGCACAGTGCCAGCCCAGCATGGGTGTGCTCCCAGGGTGGAGAGAAACTTCAGAAACTTTTGATTAGCCAGGCAGTCATTTCATTTACAGACAGCAGCTGAGCATCATCCAGGAAAATGAGTTAACTGAGACATAATTAACTACATGTCAGCAGAGCAAGTTGGATTAGTCTATTGAGGAAATTAGCAGGCACACAGATTCAATAGAGCTTCCAAAGAGCCTGAAGAAGTCAAAAAAAAGGACACAACAACCAATTCACGTTTCTAATTAGAGAAGAAAGTATGAATGAAGAAAAAAATTCTCCCAAATCTCACTCACCTTTCACATGCCCTTTCACAAAGGGATTTGTATGTGTGGGAACATTTCAGGCACATCTAGAACTTGTTTAATCCAAAAGTCAAACCACGTTGGCAAGTTAGCTCAAGTCACATTGGGCAGAGGGGGCCCGGTTTCTGAGGCAGTCAGTCATGCCCTTGAGGTAATGCTGTGCGAGTTAGGAGATCAGCCATGCAGAAAAGCCAGCAAGCTCTGCACAGCAGCTCATCAAAGGATACTCAGAACACTCAGCAGTCAATCCTGATGCTGAAATCCAGGCTCAAGTTTCAGTTTCAAGTCAATTCAAAGTTCACAAGTGGGGGTATTTTCTCACAGGTAGCAGTAAGCCTCTTTACTCTACCTTCATGCTCCCAGGTCAATTTTTTGCCTCAGATAATTAAACCGAGTGTGAGACTGAGGGACTGTTCAAGAGGCCACACTGGGAAATACCACAGGAGCTCTGCATGGCTGCCAGAGCTTGTTTCTCCCCCAGCCTCCCACCTTCATTCAGTTCAGAACTGCAACCCCAGAGCTGCAACCCTACTTTGGGCATTTCTGCAATCTGGGTTCTACTGACCTGGCACCCCTTTGCCTCCAGGGCTTTCAGCCCTCCTTTGCCAAGGAAGTGGCATGGGGGAGCCCCAGTTCTGCAGCTCTCTCACTCAGGGCTGACACTGTGTGTTTTCCTAGGAATTAAAACCCTTTCCAGCTTCAAAGGTAAACACAAGGATACTCTTCCTATCTGCTCTGGTGGATACTGAAGTTGTCTTCAGGGCCAGAAGCTTTTCTCAGAAAAAATCTCTTAATTCCCAATATATTCCAAGTGCTTCAAGAACCATGATATGGCCTTTTACATGCTCAAGCCCTCACTTTCCACAGAAATGTAAGCAAAGACCCAAAATTTCCCCAGAGCCCTCCCTGGCTGTAAAACTTCACAGCCATGTGTGAGTGGCCAGGTGAACTTAAGTTCCCCTCCTCACTTTTATTCATAAAATCATGTTTGCTATTACTTCTGATAAGAAAAGTCAACTTTCCAAACATAAATGGAAAGCAGCACTCTGTTTTTCTGACATGTTTTGCCACAGGCTCAGGTTTAAACCAGACCCTGATGGCCATGCTGGTTATTCTCCTGTGGGCAATGAGGAAGCAGTTTCTCAAGCTAGAGATGTAAACTGGAGTGATTCATTGTGCTTTACATGCCTCCTGTGCTTTTCCTAGCCAATTTAGGTAAATACAGTATCGGAAATCGAGTTCTGTATGAACAATTGTGACAATTACTGCTAAGAGCCCCATCACTTTTTACTTCATTTAATATTCTCTGTAATTATGTTAGTCATAAAGAAAGTAATTTGGTATTGATGTGGATGTCACATGTCCTTCCACAGAAACCTCAGCAATAATTAATGCTCCATTAACACCTTGTCTTGTTATTATTTATTCGTTTAGCATTAAAATTGATAAGGCTGTTTTAGGGAGGAAGGAGTCAAGACATATTGTATGAAATTCTTTTTTTTTGTGTGAGTATATGACCGCACTGTTCCTGCAAGAGCCATGGGACACTGGTTTAGTGACAAATGCCAGTGGATCTGTAGCCTCAGCTATACTCTGCTCCCTGCCTGCTGCTGTGCTATAAATAGCTCAGGCTTGAACAGGAGATACGCAACACACTTCAAGAAAACACCAGAGGAAAATCAGGAGATGATGTCTGGCAAGCCTTTTGGCAGAGAGACTGAAGACCCAGGAAAATTTACTTCTGTTCCCATCTCTATCACACTTCCAGATGTCTGTGTACAAGCTATGCAGAGTGAGTCCTCACCCTGTCAGGAGTTCAGGCTCTCAGCTCAACAGAGAGCATTGGGCGCCTTTTGTTTTCTTGTTTCTTTGCAGCCAGAGACCCATAATAAAATATTTTGTTCAAGCATATAATACGATTTTTTTTTCACTTTTTTGATCCACCAAGAAAAAAATGTTTTTCTAGAATCTTTAGGATCTTCTCTGCCTTTTGATTTTTCCTTTAGCTGCTGGAAAAAATCAACTGTTGCGGGGTCCAAACTTTGTTACTGCATTTGAATTAAGCACCTCAGGGTGTTCTTCAGAGCCCAGTGGATTATCCTTGGCTGGTGGCAAGTGTGATCTGCCCAGGGTCACAGAAAAGGAAGTCTGTGGCTGCTGGTTGAGAAGCTCCTTCTGGAAACTGTGGTATATCTGGGATGAGGATTCAGGTCTTCCACACTCCTGCCCAGCTGTCTTGAACACGAGGGCTGCTGCCAGCTCTGCATCTGGAGCAGAGTCTCTGTGTCTCCCTGCTTCTATTGTGGCTGTGACTGATTTTCCAGCTATTACCACCATCAACAACTCTATTAACGAGAGATATCCAGGCAAACAGCAATTCTCCTAATGACTGAGTGGAATACAGGCTGGAGTTTCCCAGCTGAGTCTGGGCTAATTGTATCCTTCTCACACCACAGCTCTGAGGACCTTTTGCTTTCTTTCAAAAGCAACAGGGAGCTCTGCATGCTGCATGACCCCCAGTCCCCAATTAAACCATCCCACAGCTGCTACTGACTTCCAAAAGTGGATCTGTCAGAAGCATGGTCATTGTATTGAGATCTACCACCAAAGGAAAGAAAACCCAACAGTGCCTGAGGAGACAGACTTTTGTTTGACACTCTCTCCCATCCCACACACCTATATATATATATATGTATATATATATGTATATATTTCCATGCACACAGGGTAGCTTTATAGTAATTATGTCTTGTCACTCACTGCAAAGCCTCAGTTGCATTAGCCAGAGCCATATGTTTATTGCACATGCTGAAATGTCATATATTTATGCTGCTTTTATAGTTTTCCTTCCTTGCAGGAACAGGATGTGCTGCCTCCTTTATTCCCTACATTTTCTTTTCCTTCCTCTCAGTATCATCTGCTGCAGCTTCTTTACCAGAAGCAGCTCAAGCAAAAGGGGTGGTCCTTGCACTAGTGCCAAGACACGCTGCCCAGCCCTTGGTTTCGAGGGCATTCCTAACAGGAGCTGAGGGCTCACCTCATGTATTTCCATCCAAAGTGTGCACTACTGACACTCATCACGTGTCCAAGCTGCCTGACCATGGCACCTGACTTCTGTGGCTTGGCAGGGGGTATCTTGGCAGATAGGCCAGGCAGTTCATCACTGGAACTGCAGGAACCACAGGAACTCTCCATGCTGCTTCTCCTTTTATCCTAGATATTGCACGGAGATTGCTACTATAAAAAAAACCCAAATACAGCAAGGTGCATACAAATTGCAAATAAAAAGTTAATGGTGGCATCCTTTATGCTCCATGGAGAGTAAAGGGCCACTAGCCTCATTATGGCAAGGAAAATAATTTTCTTGTGCTCCCATTTTCCTCTTTACTGCAGCAAATCTTCGTGAGTGCACACGCATATCTGTGCCTTGGAAACCTTGCTTTGAGTTATAGCTTCTCATTACAAAGAAAAGGTGTCAGCTTCAGTTTCAGCTTTCCTTGCAAAGTGTTTTGCTGCTTTCCTCCACAAAGGAGGCCCCTTTCTAATTCACCCTGCATCTTTATAACCAGAGGAGACAGCACAAGGAACTTGGGTCTGAACTCCTCAGCTCTGGGTCCGACCCTCGTGGTCCCTCCCAGGTGTTCAATTCTCTACTACACTCCTCTATCCAGGGTATGATTCTCAAAACCAGTAACTCCTTCCTCTCCATTTCCACTTCATGGGCTATACTTACCCACAGCACAGTAAACACACATGTTTTGACTTTTCCATCACTGCATGATTTTCTGTGGAAATGAGTGTTTTCATTTTTGCAGCTTCCTTCCTTCTGAAAATAGCGGGCTGGCTTTTCTCATCAGGCATATACTTGTAGAAAAATCAAGAGATATTTCACTAAACCATGTGGACATGGTTTTCACTGACTCTGTGGGCTGGTTCCCAATCTATGTCAGTGTAATAGAGATTAAAAGCAGGCTTGGATGGCCAGTGACCATTGACACTGATGTCCTGCATTGTGTCATGGTAAGGTCAGGACAGTCCTTATCTTTCTGCTTTGATGTGAAGCGCTGAGGATACACACGAGTTATCCCAGTTTGGGTCTGGGTTTGGATCTGAGTCTGAATTTTCTGTCAGAAAGTCAGGATTCAGACCTAGATGGGGTTCTGTCATATCAATTGCAAGGAGGAAGTTGTGAAATGTGGGGGAACTGAACACAAATCAAGAAGTGGTGAAGGTGGCATTCATCTGAAGGGATTTTATATTTAACACAATGATGATAGATTGTTGAACACCTGACTGGTGAATATTTCATTGATTGAAGACTCACAATTGATTAATCTCTACCAAGTTTGTTCCTCTTTTACAAAGCAACAGCAAACACGGATACTTGAGGAGTCTGTTCTCTCTGCTTATAAGCCTTATAATGGGTTTTTCAAACTGTCTGCCCCTGTTCCTGATTCAGCAAGCATTTAAGCACAAACCGGATTGAATTTTCATAAGTAAAACCCAATTTTGCTCACAGTTAATCNAAGAGAGAGAGACCCTAAGAGATACTAACCTACTTGCAAGCCAAGAATTAATGCTGTTGTGCCATTGATCTGATTTCCCACATCCTCTTCCTGAGGAATCAGTCTCTATGTAGAAGCCAGTGGATAATGGCTCTGAATTTCTGAGTGAAGCTTCCTACCTGTGAAAAACAGCTGCTAAAAGAGTTTGACTGTCAGGAAGCCAGCAGATAGATGCTTTGGGTAAGGAGTCATGACATGAAAGATGAAAGGATCACTGCTAGGGCATCTGTTACCCATCTCAGAAAAAGGAAGAAGGAAACATTACTGAACCTTTTATACAGGAGCTCACAAGCTCCTCGGGACTTTAATTACCCATACATCTGCTGGGTATAATGTTCTTCAATCCTAAACTAAAATCATTCTTTTATTCCAGATAGGACCATTTTATTGCATAATAAATCAAAAAAAGAGTGAAATTATTCTAGAGCAAATCATACAGAGGGAGGGAAAAAACCTAAAAATTTTAGGAAGATAGGTGGGTCTGTAATGGTGACCACAGCTTTCTTGAGCTGGGTCCATAGAGGACAGTTCTGGGAGTGCACAATATCACAAAGGGGTTGGATAGTGAAAGTGCACATGAATGAGAGTCAACAGACCAAGCAAGACCAGCATTCTTCTTGTTTATGCTCAATTCTTTTTACATCATAAACTGTTCTCAACAGATTGCAATATTTTAAAAACAAATTGGCTACCTGAGCCATTGCTAAGCAACTTCAGCAGTTAAACCAATCCCAAATTCAAAATAAGTCACTGAAATGAAATGACACTCAAACATGTAACTCAGATTGTGCATTGCTGTTCCTTGATCCAGTGAGTGCAATGTGTGCAGTACTAGAGAAGTGGTGTCTGAACCCATTTTAACAGAGATGCAACCTTTTTCTTTTAAAAATGCTTCTTAAAGAGTTGCCTAAAAGGCACTTTTTGGATCTTTTTTTCTTCTGCTAGTGCTTAGGCTAACTGTAGTGAATGTACAGTTGAGCACCACGAAAGAGTTCCAAAGTTAGATCTGCCTCTAAATACAGGCATAGCCTCAGTGCCACATGGGAAAGGAGAAGGCTACAAGCTCTCTCTGGTACTCAGCATCTTTCTAGGGAATTGCCAGGCCTGGTGTAGTGTGTGTCAATACAATGAGCAGTCAAGCTTGCTTAGCTCAGCAAACATGTGCCTTAGATCACTCAGACCTGTGCCTTCTCTCAGCTCCACTGCAGTACAAAGAGAAGGAGTAGCCAAATCCAAGCAGGGGCTACTCTGTGAGGACTTCAGGCATGAAAGGTTAGAAAACCTGCACAAGGGAAAGAGAGACACTTCAGGGTGAAACAGAGAAGTGCAAATTAAGCTAGGAGATACAAGCCTCACACTGAGGTCTAATGGCAAAGTAACTGTGTGCTAAATTTGTGCAGAGAGGCAACTGGAGATACCAGGCACCCTGTAGAAGACAAAAAAAGAGTTAAGGAAAATAAGATCAGACTTTACAGACACTGGGAAAACTGAACTACCTAGAAAGACAGTGAATAAGGAAACCTCAGGAGAATAAAATGTGACTGAAACAGCGAGCTGCTTCTTTAAAGGGCCAGGAAGTACAAGTGCAGAGACTTTGTCAAACCTGTACGTAAGTATGCTCTTTTAAAGATGTTGAATCCTCTTTTTAACCCATCCCAAAGGCCATGTGCATTTTACTTGTACTTCTGGCCCATTAGACTCCCATGGTAAGACCTTCACTGTGTGGAGGACTCAGCTAATACTTAGCCTTACCAAGACAAGCAGAGCTGAGCAAGTCAAGGATGGAGAATTAGGCATGTAATGATGCTTAACTTCCCCACAATGAGTATAGAGCAATTATTTCTGTTTATTAGATCCCCCCTCCATGCATAATCAATCCTTGCTTGCATGGGAAGGGGCTGAAGGGCACAAGCTGACAGACATCACCAGGTGAGCTTGCCTGGGTAGCTGCCTTGCAGGCCACGGGGCAAATCACTTGTGAACGTGTCACTGAACTCCCACAGAAATGAAAGGCACAAGCACATAGCCCAGTGCTGAGCTCCAGACATACCTCATATCCAACCTCACAGGAGTGCTGAAGGCACTGGTAAAAGTCTGCACCTTAACAAAGTGCTCTTCTAACAGAATGGGGAGGGCTGTGTTACCACCTCTGGGCATATCTGGTATACTCTTCTCGGAGAAAAACACTGCAGTGGGTGGTCTTGGGCATGGCTTTCCTTGGGCCTGACTTGCATGCAGCTTTTATATTTATTTGTAATGTTCTTTACGTATTTATTCAAAAGTCTAATGACATTTAAATGAAAAATCTCATGCTGATTAAAAGCAGGTAGGGGAATAGCTGGGAAAATGAAATGCACCATACATAATCAGATCCAGATGACATGCAGCCCAGGGTTTTGAGGGAATGAAGCTAATGAATATAGTGAACCTCTGGTAATTAGATTTGAACAGCCATGGCAAGGGAGAGGAGGGGGAGAAATGCAAACATGGTATAGATCTTAAAAGGGGGAATAAACAAGAAGAAAAGAGAGTTATCCTAACACAGGCTTATAAAAAGCCCACATCACTGACTATAACCCCCAGAGGGGAGGACTGCAAAAAGCTGTTTCTTCAGCTTTTCCTTTCAAACTTTCCATCATCTTTTCACTCCCCACTTCTACAGTTGTGTAGTTGTGTTCTTTTTGTTTCCTCTCCTCCCCTTCCTCTGCATCCCACCTTCCGATTTTGTCCACATCCCCACATCCCCCATTTTACTCCCTAGGAGATATTTAGGGTTTTTCAGGATAAAGAGCCCTTCCCAGACCATTCTTGATTCCCTTCCAAGGTACAACCTCTCCACCCTGCTCTGTGTAGATATCTAAATAGTAGAGCTTCATGTTGTCCCTTTCCTTCTCAACAGCACTAAGTTAAACCTTTAATTCAGGCTAAGTACTTAAAGATGTGCATTTCTTTAACATGTGACTAAAATCAGTGGAGTAACTGGGTGTTAAGAACCACAGGGTTTTTTCCCTGCACAGAACAGAAGCTCAAGCATTAATTCCTTTTCATTCCCAAACTGTTTTTTTCCCAAACACTGCTGTTGTGTTCAGGCCCGTGTCCTCACCTGCACACAAACCCAGGCTCCTCTTGCACCTGCCCTAGCAGACACCCCTGTGTGGTCAGTCTGACCTGCCACCTCTGCTGGAGAGGGGGAGCCTGGCTCTGCTCGTGCCCCTGCCCAGCACATGGCGTTGGCAGCGCTGGCTGTCCCAGGGCTGGTGGGCTGGGGGCATTTGGGGCTCCTGGCTGGTCTGCCCCCTGAGCTGACTGTGTAAAGGGCCTTTGTGCAGCCCAGTTGCCTGAGTGCACTGACAATAGCCCCCTTCAAGGTGCCACACACCAAGGTTAGGAGCCACGACCCGGCTGCGTGACCAAGTGAACCCACTCCGCTCTGTCCTGGGGCACCCACACAAGGGGGAAAGGGAACAAATGAGTTACAGTTTGCTGAGGGATTTGGTGGGTTTGGGAGGTTGATATGCTGCACACTATGCTTCACTGATCAGGTCTTTGGATGAATTAGTCACATTGCTTTAGAATTAGGGTAGAAGCCCACTGAAATCTTGCTGCTTGCTATATCCAGGCAACTCCCTCAACATGTCAGCATCCTGTATGTGAAGGCATAGAAGGAATAGGGTAGGATGGCACTTTTCCTTCTTTTTTTTTTTTTGGTGTGGATAATGAATTCCTTTCAATTAGTCTAAGAATCAGCATCAGTATTTGAATTGTAGATTTTTACATTGAGTACAAAGTCTTTAATGTCTTTGCAACTGAATTTATGTATAGAGTGTTAACAGAGCTGTCTGTTAGGGAACAATTCCACTGGAGAAGGAGAAATCAAGTCTGGATGGTGATAAAAAGCATTACTTCTTTTTTCTCTTGATGTGTTCACTAAACAGTGAAAGTGTCTCTTGGGCTCTGTTATTTGGATTATAATCTGAATTACTTTCTGCGAGAGTACTGACTTGGCGGACTAGAAAGATCAGACTAGCACTGAAAAAATAAATTCTCTTTGGGACACTTAACACAACCCCTTTTTCTCCCCAAAGCTAGAAAAATCCTTTAAAGTTATTTTAGTAACACTAGGAACCTAGAGCAGACTTCGCAGAGATTTTGAAGGCAAGAGCAAGATCTCCTTGCAGCACAGTTCTTTATTGATGGGTCAAAATGGTTTGCTGGATCAGGAATATTTCCCTCCCTGGGAGGTGTTGATTGAGGCTATAGGCTTCTCATTTGTATACTGCACAGTGCAACTCAGTTAGATGGGTTTGAGGCAATCAGATGTTAAAAGGCAATTTGGAGAAAATTGCATATAACTTCAGATGTCATTCAAAATGGATGGGGTAGTGGCATCTGTTTCTCATAACCTTTGAAACATTACATACGTTTCAGAACGATACTGTTTCTTTAGAAGTAAACCATATAATTTCTGGATTTTTTAAAATTAAACACAGTACCTTTAATTTAGGATATTGTTATTCTAAAAAAGACAATGCTAACCTTTTTTGACCTTTCTCTGCAGTGTAAGTTATTGTTGGCAAGGTCATGTTTGGTCACTTTGTCTGATCCAGGAGTGTATTTCATGAATTACCTTATAATTTTAAGTGGTGACTAGACCTTTTTGTTCTAGATAATGTCACAAAAGCAATTTATCCAAGGCATTTGACAAAGAAAGGAAAAATTGCCCACTTTTCCCATCAAACGTAATTACCATTCACCACATCTAAATGAAGCGCTTGTTGCATCTTTACTGGAGAACCAAAAACCACTATAAATAGGTTTATTTCTCCATTAACTGAAAACTAGTGCAGGGAAGACAGGGGAAATGAGCTTTCTAATTAACCCTCTTAGTGCTCTGACAGAAAGCTGATAGATCTGAAACTTCTGCTGTGGTGGAATCTTCTTTTTTTTTATTTTTTATGAATGATGAAAAGCCATGAGGCAGGCCTCTAGCCCCTCTCACTGTAACACAGGGTCTGGCAGTGGGCTGGAACGACAACACAAGGGCAGGAGAACAGGCAAACCCAGAGCAGGGCTCTGCAAGTTTATTCAATTAGGTACTAAGTGTTTGGAACAAGGTTTCATCTGCCAACAGCTGTATACAATCATTTGTGGTTTTGAGGCCAGGGTAATTGGCATGTTATAAGTTTTTGCTTCAGCTTTTGGCATCTGCCTGAAAACCACATGGAAAGAGGGAAGGCCCTGCGTGGGGCTCAGTCAGGAACCCTCCCTGGGGAGTAAAATCTCAGGAGCCATCAGTGAACAAACCTCACCCAGGGCTCATGGACATGGGGCAGATGCTGCCCACCAGCACTCCTAGCCCTGGTGAGTGGGAGAAAGGGTCCTTGCTAGGCTGTGTGCTACCAAAGCCAAGATTGCTTCATGTGCATGGATTTATGCTTTTTACTAGAGATGACTGTTTTCAGGAAATTGTCTGAAGCTGCTGGTTAATTGGAAGCAGTGAGGGAATTTTATTTTCCATTGTGTGCTTCAGTCCTCAGTGATCCAGCACTCAGCACTAAGTTGTTACAGCTCAGATGCTGCCACCAGCCTTTATCCAATAGTGACATGACATCCCTGGCTGCCCTTTGAACAGCCCAGGATGCTCTTGTCTTCCATGCCATGTTTTTTTTTGGGGCACAGCAGGCCCTGCCTAGGTCAACACTTTTTGGCACCATTGCAACAAATATTTAATGCTAACAGCACCGTGGTGGAGCCGTGCTTCACCATGAGTATCACTAGATGAGATTGCACTACCCCTTTTATTATCACCCATTACTTCCTGTTAAAGGGGAGTCAGCCTTCAATGGTTCCTCTGGCTCACTCTATCATAACCAACACCACGTCTTGGTTTCTTAGTTGTTTACACCTTCAAGAGCAAACTTGAAGAGGAATCTGTATCCTGTGGAGAAGCTCCCAACTGATGTCTAATCATTAGGAGAGCCAAAATATGCAGTGCTACTCTGTGTTAGTGTTCTTTAGTTTTAATAATGGGTTGCTTTTCCCCCGTGGTGCTCAGAGCTCTTTACAAAGAAAGAGGAGCATTGTTATTGCCATTTAAAGGGTGAAAAATCTCAAGTGCAATGAAGAAACGTGCCTTGCCCACAGTTAGACAGCAAAGGAGAGTCCAATTCTTCATACTCCCCTTGTCATCAGGACTCCATACAAACCTACCAAATGCTGTGTCATGTCCACGCCCCTAAGTGAGAACTCAGTGCAGCTACTTAATAATAACAAAAAGTATAATTTATCCCATATATGTCCGAGAATCAACGCCAGTTGTTCTGGCAGGCACTTACATGCTGTTTGGTTGGGGTGAGTCTGTCCTCAACAGATGCTCAGCTGCTTGTTAATGGGATGGAGAGATGCAGATGAAAGTCTACAGGCTTCACAACAAGCAAACTTTGTCCCTTGATCACAGCACAGTGCCTCCTGGGCCTGACAGTTGCAGTTTTATAGTGGGTCAGGTGGACAACAGATGTTCACCTGCTTAACTACAGTAGCAGTAAAACTCCTAGAAACAACCTCTGAACAAAATGACCCTTCTACTCTTGCTGCTTTGCATTCAGGAAGGAGCCCTTCAGACCTATTTGTCTATACGTCCTGTCTAATTTCCTCTCAGAAAGCTCAAGCAGTGGAGCCTCCACTCTTTCCTTGGCCAAATAATTTCTTTCTATGGTAAGACCTTGCTCCTCTGAAGTTACTTTCCTCCCCCACCCCACATGGCTAATTTAACTTTTCCCTTCCTACCCCTGCTCGTGGGCATGGATGCAATATGCACGCTGAAATGTCATCACTCCCCCTCACAATCACACTGCTGTGCTTGCTCATCTGGGGTCCATCTGTGGGGTGGTGGTAATGGAGTCCTATTATGCTGGAGAGAAGGAGGATGGAGGGATGAAAAGCATGGGAATCCTGACTATTGCACTGAGCTGGGAGATCACACCCTGTTCATTGGGCTCAGTGCTGAGGCAGCTGTGTAGAGCTCCACACCCTGTGATACACACAGGGACATCTCCCAGGATGACCTCACACTCTTGTCCAGAGGAAATGCTATGCATCTTTTGTTCACCTTTGCTGCTGTTTGTTTTGGTGACTCTGGCTAAAACCTAAAGGACTTTGGAATTTAGCATTCAGAGTGCCTGTGCCATGTCGAGAATAAATAGGAGGAAGCAAACATCCCTGTTGATCCATGTCGATCTTCTGTGCTTAGAAACTCAGGGAAGGAATCTAAGCTAATAGGACCAATGATTTTCTCCAGAGCTTTTATATTTTGTATGGGTCTGCTGCTATCTACAACACCATGGAGCTGATACCTGCAAAACTATCATTTTTTGTGAATCTATATGAATAATCTTTTTGACACTCAAAGCTAATGTTAGGCAGCACCTAGACATATGTGGAATGTTAGCTGGGATTTCATGGTCACACTTTCTTCTGAAGCATCTGTCTGAAGCCCAGTGACAGGCTGACTACTATGAGTCTGAGAGAGATGTGCAGTGATGCTTGCAAAGCTTCCCACAGCAGAGATGCTGACCATGGGTGAGGCAAAAAGAGCCACATGGGGTAAAGATACTGGTGTCCATAGTAAGACAAAACCCTTGTCTAAAAAAAGAGAAAAGTTAAGGAGTTTATTCTCTGTGTACTTCATATGTAGCCTAATTTTTCTGCTGCTCAGAGGAGAATGCCAAATACAATTTGTATCCTCCAAAGGAGGAAATTTGGTTTAAAAATGAAGAGAGCTAGACATCTGTCTCCTCTGAAATCAATAGGATTTTTGCATCCCAATCTCTTTCTTAGTTTTAGACTTTCATCCCACACAAAGCACTTGGCTATGCTTCTATGACCAGGTTCCCCTTCCTTGCAAAATCAACCTCTCCTTTTCATACTCACCATCAATGGGGATCAAAACTAGCCTACAACCCAGAAAAGGCATGGTTAGTGTTTGCCTTCTACATCTTTGTTTAGGCCTCTGACAGAGCTCATCAGAAAGCCCAGGCTGCAGCCTTAGCTCAGGGCTGGATGAATAAAGGTCCCCATGCTCCAGGATGGAGGTTCATTGTCACACAGTGAGACAGAGATGGCCAACTAAGCTGGAGGTGGTTTGAAGGAGAGATACAGCACTCCGCTGTGCTCACCTTCACAGATACTAATCTCACAGGCTTGCTCTTGCCTGCAGAAAGCATTTGACTCGTGTTGAAAGGTGGGAGCGGGATCTTACCTGTGATGCTCTGTGGGAATGTCTTTTCTTATGTGCTGGGAGGAAGAAGAAGGACACAAGGGGTCAGCCCAGCTGTTAGGGCTGAGGTCTTCAATAAGCCTTCTGATGATCTCCTTGAGGAAGAGCTGGAAAAGTAGATGAAAGAAATAGTGAGCAAGTGCTGCTGTCTTGGCAAAATCATCTAAGAATTGGTAATTCAATAGACACTTTGTGAATTCCTTTGCTTTGGCACTCATGTGCCATTATTATTCTCCTATCACTGAGCAACCTGTGGAAAAGCATGATTAAAATAAGAAACAAACCCCACCAGATAACAGGGAGGAACTGCTAGAAATAGGATCCCAGCTGCCATCTACTTCCTTATACAGTCAATGAGATCTGCTCTTTCTCCATCCTGCACTGAAGAGCTTGTGAAGTTGAGGACATTATTCATGCCTCACAGCACATTCTGTGTTTGGACTGCATAGCCCCTTTTCCTCATCTCTCCTAATCTTTCTTGCTTTTTCTTGCTTTACTTTACCTGCTTGTAGAAAAGAATGCTACCAGTAAGTGTATGAAGTCTCAAATGGATTGAATATGAGCTTCAAGAATAAAAACACAGAGGTATTGCAGACCTCAAGTCCTCTGAGATAGCAGGTTGAGTTATGGAGACAGTCAGTCTTTGGGCTATAATGTACATTGATAAATCTTTATACTGGATTATGTGCTGGCATTAGAACTGTTGTTAAAACCTAGCACACAGAAGTTCTCAAATTATTCCCTGATGAAAAGATTGGGTACCAGGATTTGAACTAAATGAGGTACTTCTTTTGCCCAACGCTTAGTTTAAACCGTTGAACTCACAGCCAAACAAAGCTGCAAAGGCAAATGCTTAAGCAGGCTCAGAAAAAAACACCAGCTGAAGCTGGGAAAGACTGGCTCATGAGCAGTGGTTAAACAGGACAGGACAGATGGTCAAAAAGAAGAGTCTGTACACAGAGAGCCCTGGGCAGGCTGGAAGTTGGGCCAGCTAGAGAAGCATGAAGAATTGGACTCTCCTTTTCTGGAAATATTCATGACTGGATTTGACAGGGCCCTGGATAGCTCAACCTAGGCTCTGCTTTACATAGACCAGATGGTCCCCAAGAGCAGAGAACCAGCCCAGATTTTCTGAGATTCTATGGATTCAAGTCTGAAACCAAATAGTCAGCCAAGGGGAAGATTCTTCTTCCTTTGTCTTTGCTTTTATTTTCTAGGTACCTAGTGCTGCCCATTGGTAGAAATGGCATGCTGAGCTGCATGAAGTTTTTGTATTCTTATGATTCTTGTGCTGTAAAACCCCATTTTCCCTTCCAAGGAGGGTGCTGTAAATGCAAAGTTCACATCGGAGGTAGGGCAACCTTTTGACATGGCCATGCAGTCATTGGGATAAGTTGTATTGTTCAGATGAGCTGTTAGCTGTTTCTCAGAAAGAAAACCAAAAAAAAAACCCAACAAAACAACCCAACAGAAAGCATCTGGGAATAAGAAGGAAGCAAGGGATGCATGTCCTGCACATGACTGCTTCCATCAATAAAGCTGTCTCCTGTACATGTACGTGCCTTTATACCACGCACTGCTGAGCTAGAGAGGAGTGCTTAGCAGACAGGGTTACTTGCAAGCCCCCTGCCCCCAAGGACCATCTCCAATCAATCTAAAATGATGGTGGGTTCACTGGAGTGCCTTGTGACTTTACATCCACCTGAGAGAGCGGCTGTCCCTTTAATGGCAATAGCAGGGAAAGGAGGCAGCAGAGCAGAAGGATGGCTGGTGCAAGTGGGTCAATGCTGCACACACTGCATGGATGGAGCCATCCACAGTGACCCTCAGGCCATAGCAAGATGGGCCCTCAGCAGCCAGCACCACCCTCACTTTGTTGATGCCAAGGGATCCACACTGAGCTGGAGGTGCAGCCTTCTCTCACATTGCCTTTATTAATAATACAGCTGCTGCAGGGGGTGGCAGCCTGGGCTCTCAGGCTGCTTCTTGTTGAGGCCTTTGTCCTCAGTTGGGCAGTGTTTGAAACAGAGATGTGCTGGGTTTGTTTCTGGGCCAAACAAAAACCTGCTCCAGCAAATGCCACTGTGGCTCACAGGCTTTCATCTCAGGACCTACCTGTTCTGTCAGCTCTGCTTACAAAGCCTGTCACACTCTTCGTGTTTGTTCTCAAAACAAGCATTCAAATACACTCTTTTGTATTTTCTTTTCCATAAGAAAACCAGAGCAGGAGAAACCTGTGTGAACAAGCCAAGGGGAGCACCCTTAGCTGTGGGAAGCCAACAACAACAAGGGCACCACTTTCAGATTTCCTCACAGCTCTGCAGCAAGCAAAGGGGAGCAGAACAGCAAACTCAATGTGGAAAGAGACACTGGTGGGGTTTGCTTCATGAAAAAATGCTGCCCTTGTGTCCTGTAGCTGCTGGTCATGGCAAAGTCAGGCAGGGACCCATCTGTGAGCTTTCCTTCACTCTCTCATGGCCTCACTTCTCTAAACCTAACACAGTTCCTCTACGAAGTGCAGGAGTCAGCACTGAGCACAGGTGGCTCCTTTATGAAGGAAAGGGTGGGAGGATGTCTGGGTTTCTGAGAATCATCCTTGGGTCTCTTGAGTTGCATGGAGTCTGCTAAGGTGCCAAGATAGCTCCGAACACACAGGAAAAAACTTCCTGCCACAGAAGTCCAGCAGGGTCCCCACAGAGTCTGTGTGAGCCCTGCTCTGAGCAAGAGAGCTTGAATCATCAGGGACATCAGTCCTGGGCACACAGCCACTAGGAGATGTAACTAGTGTACTGCCTTGTACAGCCCATGCCTTGTGTTTTCCGTCTGTATTCTGTTTGTCCTCTAACCTCTTTGAACTTTCTTTTAAAATGTCTAAACAGCGCTCAAAGTGGGACTCTCACAGGATTACCATCCAAATTGTAATTATACCCAGGCACGATATTAAAGTTGAAGGGCCAAGTACTTGAAAGTTAGGAAACAATAGCATTTCTATTGCCTCTGTACTTTAATGCAAATCCTTCCCTCAGCAGCTGCTGTGGTTTCTGTGCAGTCTGTTTGCTGTGAGTGGCAGAACCCAGGGGCACGTTTTCTGGGTGTCCTCAGTGACTCCCTGCTGCTCCCACGAGGAGTTGAACGAGGGCTGGCCGAACGCCTTGGAGGTGTTCCCCTTTGTCCCTCCCATGCACCCTGCAGCTGTGGGAGCACAGTGCTGGATGGCCAGTGGGGTGAAAGAGCTGCTGCATGAAAAATACCTCAACAGGAGCTAATGTTTTTTCTAGCCCAGATCACTTCTGTGCGAAGCCTGGAGCAGTGGTACAAGGGTGAGGATGAGAGCAAAGACTAGGTAAGAAGGATTTAGGCTGGCTTTGCTCCAAACAAAACATTCTTCCAACTTGGGCAAACAGCAATGCTTGCGTGACACTCTCTTGGAACCTCTTTTACCCTTTACACCTCCTGAGCCAGTGTTTTTTAATCCAAGTTATTGAACATGTTGAGCAAGGATGGAGGCAGGAGGGGATCTAGCAAAGAGAAGCGAGGTCATGGTTCTGAGTGACTGAGTGCTATCCTGGATAATGGAGTTCTTCCTGCTCAGGACCTTGGAGGTGTTAAACACATCATTCTGTCCAAATGTTTTGCAGGCAGTCATTGCTTTTCTTCCTCATTTTTTGAGTGCTTTTAAGTCCTTGCATCAAACCAGAAGAGCACTTGGACTTGTAGAAGTAATGCCATTAGATTTTGTCAATACAGCCACCAGTCTTCAGCCTTCTAAGATATAGCTAACCTGTTTCACCAAAAATTTAGTCTGGGACAATCCCCAGGAATGTAAACTTTCAACCTGCAAGGTAAAGGGTTGGAAACACTGATAAATTCCTCAGATCAAACTCCTGGAATGGAAAGCATTTGGCAAGCTTGTAAGAGGCGAAACCAATCCACAACACTTGAGAATAGAGCTTGTCTCTATAAATAATAAAAAGGAGCAGCTGTTATCTAAAAAAGTCTGAGCATGAATGCAAAAATGTCCTCCAGGGTATTTGTATACACTTGCAGGAGCTGGCACACAGCTGGAATGGGTGTACAAAATGCCTCTCTGAGGCTAAGGAGACCTTACCTGTGCTTTAACATGAAAGTGACTGGGCCTTCATGTGCAGTGTGGACAGCTGCATTGCTCCAGCTCTCCTCCTTGCAGGTAAAAGAGTGCAGAAGTGCACTACTTGAGGCTGCCATTCCATCTGCAGAAGTGATTCAGGCATTCACGCCCTCTGTGGCACAGATTCAGCATCTGGGTCACTCTGGGTCACTAGGGTTCTACATCACTGTGGTGGGTCTGGTCCTTCTGCTTCACCTCTCAGCTGATGCTCTGAAGTGATGTAAGTAAAAATGTTAAATCTGACTTTATTTGCAAACTTGGGAAAGTTTGGCTCTGGTGTGCATGCTCTAAAGGGGATGTGCTTAGTACCCAGCAGTGGTGAAAAACAGACTGTCAGTTTGAGTGCTCCACTGTTGCTTCCTGCAGCTGAGGATGTTTGCCCTTAACATCCCTTTTTGTGGCTGGTGGCAACACTGAAAAGGAATAACTCCTTCCTTAAACATATGGGAGGGAATTGGTGGGAAAAGACACAGACCTCCTCAGCTGTAACCAGCAAAGTCCATTTTTCTTTGACAGCCTCCCTGGCACCAGGGCTAGAAAGCCTTGTGTTCAGTTGAAGGTCTTCTCCCACTTTCGTCAACCAGCCTGGTGGAGAGACAGGCTTACAGAAAAAATGGTTCTGGAGACTCAGGGTGAGAAACCCCCCTGATGCTTGCAGACTTCACATTTTAGGGTGTTGCTTGGGATTTTCTTGAAGATTAGTTTGACTACATGAAAAAGTCTTGCTTTTAAATTTTTAAAATTGCCTTTTATGCACTCTCTTTCTTGTTGCCTTCCTTTTCTTCCTTTCCTTCCAGCCTTTGTTTTTTTTTTCTCCCACATCATATTCACCACATCCTTGAAGTGGGAGGAGAGAAACTAAAAGAAAATATTTATTACTTTAAGTGTTTTTAAACCATCAGCAATTGGTAGAACCCTGAAGAGGTCATCCCTGGAAGTAATCCAGCTGGTGAACTCCTTATGGATGTCACCTTTCCAAGAGCAGTGCCATTTCCTCATGAGATGTATGTACTTATTTATTGTATCATTAAAGCTGTTTTCTTTCAGACAGCCTTTAAATATCTTCCCTGGGGATTTGTCAGGCTGGGCAGCAAGCCAAGTGGAACCCCCTAAAGTTAAGAGCTCAGCTCTGTTGGACATAAACCACTTAACATCTCAAAGATGACAAAAGTGGTACATATACAATTTGTTTCCAGTGGGAAAAAAATAACTGGCAAGTAGCACACTGAGCCCATCGCAATGGACAAGCCAGGCCATGGTGACTCTCCTTCTTCAGGCAAGAGCAAGGCCCTGCTCTGTCATATCTACAGGCTGTCATTATGGACCCTTCACTCTGTTTGCCATGGCTCCAGAGAGGCCAAGACTGATGCTCCAAAATCCCATGCTCTATTGCTCCCATGGGCTCTTACTGCTGCTACTTTCCATTACTGCTGCAAACCTTTCCCCTGCCTGCTCTCAGGGCTTGAATTTTGGTGTTATGTATCTTGAATGTAGCTGTCCAGAGCTCAAAGGGTGGTGCTGTTCATTATTCAGGGCAGGTGACAGCAGAGTCACACCTGGAAAAAGTTCTTCCCCTTCTGAGATACTCAGACTGCTTTCATACAGGGATGCCACCATGGGTTTTGAAATTTGCTTTCCAATGTACCAACTGTACCAACCTCAGCTGCTGCTGAATTAGCAGAGTGCAACACAAAGGATCACCTGCAAAGCTGATTGGGGGACAGGAGAAGATTCCCGGGATTTCAGCAGGTCATAGATCCAACCTATAGGAGGCAACTCAGCAAATTGTGTACCCTGGTTCTCCCAGATATCTCTCCCAGGAACAACAGTGATCATCCTTGACTGAAGCCAAATGCTTTAGGATCTCACAGTCCCAAGGGCAAATGATGTCTTTGTCGGGTTCAGTGTCTGGTCCAGCATTTGGTGCAAGACAGTTTGGTCTGTTCTGAAGGGCTACCAGCTTGCCTGAAGCATTATTCCTGCAGGGCCTTTCAGATAGCAGTGGAGTTTCTCCAGATTTGGGCTTGTGAAGAGCAAATCCAGACCTGATGCCTCAAGACAGTAAAAGCCCATTGCCACCCCCACCGCTGTGGCCTGACGCTCTCGGCAGGTTGTGACAATAAAAGGCATCCCCTATTTGGCAATCCCAAATCGCCTGGCTGCTTTCCTCACAGGATGGGACACAGCAATGCAGAGAAGCTGGCTGAAAAAACCTTCAAGAGGGAAGAAGGGAAGAAGCCCCCACACTGGCAAACCCAGCCAACATGCTAGACCCTAGCGAGAGAGAACCCCTCAGAAAAGCAGGGAAAGAGGCACACACCCAGACATAATAATAATAATAATCTGTTTGGTCTCTGTTTCTTCTGGGCTTCAGGGGCTCATTTTGCAAATGGTTATTTGTATAGCTGGAGCTGCTGCCTCACAGCTCACACTGCTCAGACTGATGTTCTGTTTCTCTCTCTGCCAGCAGCCTGACTTAGCAAGTGTTCATGACCCAGCAGTAATTACATGGCTTTAAGGTGAGTTGGAGCAGCAAGGATCCTTCCTAGGGGCCAGGTCCAATGCTGGCTGCCTCCAGTGGAAGTCAGCTCTCTTGCAGGATCCAGCACCGAAGGGCTGCACCTGCCTGGGGAGAGCCAAAAAAGATTTAGGCTTGAGCAAAAGCCCAGTGGCCACCTAAATAAAACTGGGCCACCATGCAGGCACTAAAGAGAGGTCACATTCATGTTCAGTCAGTCCTGCTGGTGCTTCCAGACTGGTGAAAGAGTCCAAAGGGGCTGAGCTGGCCACAGATTAGATCTGCACCCACAGCACTTTGTGAGTACAGAAATTCCGAAATTGCCTCAGGAATTCCAAATTGCCTCAAACAGGCAAGCATAGCAATGGCAAACAAGGGGCAGCAGGGACCCTGTGCTGCTGCAGGCACGTGCTCCTTAGGAGGGAATCCCCACTGAGGTGTGTGACCTTGGTTAAGAGGCAGCCTGTGACAACTGGATGTTTCTGCACAGCAAGCCTCCTCTCTGCCCTGCTTCTATCTAGTGACAGAAAATAGAGATGGGGCAACATCTGGAAAAGATCCTGATGGTGGTGTTAGAAAGCCCTCGGGAATGACAGGGAAGGGGTCTGAGTGGGGCACCTGCCTGACCTGGCACCACCGTCCTGTCCAAGGGCACTTTGCGGGTTGAGGTGGATCAGCAGGAGCGAGGGATGGCTGACTGCAGCCAGCCTTGAGCTTCTGCCATGCTGGGCTTCAGTGCAGATCTGCTGGTCTGTGCACACCAGGGAACCTCTGCATCAGTTTAAGGTGGGATATGAGGCAGAAATTTCAGAAATCAGCCTTGCAGCAGCTTCTTACAGCTCTCTGAAGAACAGTTCAGCCTCTGTCAAATAAGAACAGTGAAATTCTTGCCCAGCAGTTTCAATGACAATCTGTAGTTGGTTTCCTTGTAACTTGCACATTAAAAGATAACAATAATAGTAAATATATGAGCAGTAAGACAGAAACAATGTTCTATCTGCATTTAACCCCTCCTGTGCAATGGGCTGTGGCAGGGTGTTGCAACACCTTTTTGAATCCCTCCTCCACTCGAACAAAATCTGAGTAAAACTCGTTTTCCCAGTAATTTGTGTATATTTATTGTGATTTTGTATAAATAAATCCTTTACAGGGCATTGAAATGCTTTCCCAAACCTGGACTTTTAAAAGAATGTAAAACACATATTAAAAAATAATCCTGGTGGGTTTTTCTGTGCCCACTTCTTTTTGTGGGGGGAAAAAAAGAGAAAGATGCTACAAAGCATTTTATTTCAAAATAAAGAAATCAATAACTACAAATATTCAGGCTTTTCCCACAACTCACCTTTCTTCTCAGAAAGAGTTTAAATGACTGAATACTGTGTGCTATCCACAAAATGGAGGGATTTTAGGAAAACCATTAATAGACATTTAACTTTAACAAGTGCCACTATAAACATTTCTCTGAAATTCACCAGGGGACCAGAATTTTATCACTTTAGGAGCACTCACTGCTTGGCCCTGTGGTATGCTATGATGCTGGATAATGATCTAATAGGCCTCACTGACAACAAGCTGGCACCCTGCCATGGGCATGCAAAACCACCCTCCAGCCTGGAGCATGAGAAAACCTGCAAATAATGCCTCCTGATTTCCCAGCTAACAGAACAGCATGGATTCATGTGGCTGCAGCCATCTCATGCAGATAAGGCATGAAGTAAAGTGCCTGAACCTGGATGTTACTACTTACGGTTGATTGTGTCACTCCAATCACCCAGAAATGTAACTGGGAGTTGCTTCTTTGTTCCACCTGCAAAAAAAAAAAAAAAGAAGGTTCACCTATAATTAATTTAAAAACACACTGGTTCAATACTGCTTTTTGGTTGTCCTTTGATTAGTAGTATTTCCTATTTGGAAAAAAAAAACCTAACAAATATCTGAAGTAATGTTACAGGTAGTGACATTTTCTTCTTCATTTTTTTAAGGTAATGGTTTCTGTGAAATTCTTCATGAAGAGGGGATATATCAATTTACATTTATTTCACTTTTATTTGGAGCCATTTCATTCAGCTCAAGAAGGTATTTTCTGTCATAGTAGATTAAAAGAGGAAGAGCAGTATTAACTGAATTTGTCATCATTTTATCCTCGCTCTCAGGTCTGTAATGCTCTGCGAGGCTTACTTGTCTTCATTTCCAGGGCTTCTGATGGAAATTACCCTTTGAAAGTCGGTCATATCAGTACTGACTTTCTTACTTGTCACTTGCAGTTTCTGATTCAAATCAAAACAACAAAGAAGAATTTCTGCTTGAAAGTTGTCAAGAAAAATACAAGCTCTCCTTAATCTGTTACAAAGGCACACTGCTCGTTTTGCAGGCTTTGGAGTCCTGCTCTTCCAGGCTGGCCCCATAACAACAAACTCTCTTTTCTAGTCAAGAGAAACAGCAGGAACCTGGCTCCAGCCTCACCAATCCTGGTAGTAGAACCAAGCAAAACCAGAGTCTGACCCATGAATATAGACAGCCAGCTCTACAAAGACTAACAAGGAAGACAGCTCTTGTTGAAGGATGATCGTTCTGATTGCTTGCAGCACACCCTTTTCCTATGGTTTGGAGTTTTTTCCTAATGGTGCTAAAAATAGCATCATGTAAGTCTTCTTTATATTAGGTTTATTTGTAAATGTAATATACTGAAAAGGAAAAAAGAAAGCAAAACAATAAAAAGATTAAGACAACAAACAATTAGGAAAATAATAAGAAGAGATATGAATAGAAGTATTTATCTGGGAGCTAGAAAAAGAGGGAGATAATTGGCAGTCTTCATTTACTAATAAAATAAGTTTTCTGATTCTGAAACAAGAAACCTCTGGCTATTTTAGTACAGATGTAATTTTCATGGCTAACGGCATCCTTTTTCCTTTAGTTTCACATTATTTGAGGCTAATATTTAACAAATTCAGTCAAAATACTTCTCTAATCAGTGGGCAAACACCCACCAGATGAGTTTTGCCAGTGACTGTGCCAGATGCATAAAGCTTATAGGGGATGGACTAGTCCTAATCAGTCACTCAAAATCTCTGAGCTTGTCTTTCCCACCTGAGAGAATACAATAAGCCTTTCATTCTTCTCTTACATCACCTCACAGTGAATTTTCAATCACCCACCTGGGTAACTTTTTATTTTAATAAATAATCAGGATCAGAATAAGCAAGCATGGAAGGTTTCAATTAAATATTTTAAAGGCCAGTGCTGTGGCTGCTGCAGACTATAGCCACTTCCCAAAGTCCTTAAATGACAGTTTTTATTCACAGAACATAAGCATAAGAATATATATAAGAATATATCCTATGCCTTATAAGCATAAGAATATACATTGCCCTGACTGCCTAAGAAAATCTCTGTGTTCATCCCCTGATAGCCCTGAGATTTTTACCATCCAAGCTTAAGAAACTGATAGGAAGGCTGGTACAGCAACATCCTCCCCCACACCCCCTTGGCACTTAAGCAGTAACAGGTACTTTGCTGACAAGTGGTAATCTTCTTCTCCCCATGGCATCTCTGCCAGGCCTCATCACTGGAGTACACAGGTGCTTATTTTGCATGAAAAAAACCACAAAAGGCACACAGTCGATTTTATTGAACTTTTTCTTCCTGGGCCTCAACCAAGCACATGAGACGTGTACCTCAGAAAGCAACAGTTATGGAAAAATCTGATGGAGAAGAGGAAATTTCCCTCCCCCACAGCCCTCACAGCACTGCTGTACTCTTCAGCACAGAGAGTGCAGCATGGGCTAAAAGCCTTGTGCTCACCCAGACCCTGGCACAATCTCCATGGTCCCTGGGGGCGTTTTGCCCAGGAGTGAAGGAACTCACCCTAGCAGTGTTAGAGCATCCCCACTGCCTCTAGAGTTTGGTATGGAGCTGCCTTTCCTGTGCCTTAGCTCACAGTGGCAGATAAAATGTCCTGCTGGGAAAGAGCAAGCAAAGAGTAGCTCTCTCGAGGGCCAGATGAGGTCTGATGATCATTATGAAGACATCAAATGGAAGTGTTTTAGAAACATGACCGTACCATGGGTGCACAGCAGGAGCCCTGGGATTCCTGTAATGATGGCAGTGTGGGTGTCACACTGTTTCCTGACATCTCAAATGCAGTGTGCAAGTTCTCTGTGATGGGGAACATTTTCAGCTCACAGTCACGGGCAGCAGCTGCAGTGATACAGACAACAAACCAACAGAATAACAGTGATCTTTAATGAGATTTTCTGTGGTTAAATTTCTTGTGGTCCAACAAAACTTGGAACAAAAGAGAATGAAAGATCAGATGAGTCAGGTTGTCCCAGGGCATCTGATGCTACCACAAGCCATTTCAGCTTTGCTTACATAATTTTATTGTTAAGCACAGCATGATGTTAGGCATGAACATATGCAACACTGGAGATTCCTGCTCCCAGGTTCATTGCTCCATTAACCAGTGACATCAATTCATATGTTAAGAGAGAAAAAGGAGAAATTAGGGATAATTAAGGATTAGAGGTGGACTAAAGAAAAATTTAAACTCAAACCCCATTTTAAGCCTGCACTTTGAATCTTTCTCTCTTCCTGGTCGAATCCGAGTGCCTTGGGCTCTGTTCTGACAACTGCAGTATCTGGCTGCACACCCTCATTGTTAAGTTTGGGAGGATTTGTAGCTGTATGGGTGGTGTGCACCTGTCTGAAAAGAAATATCCATCCAGGGTTCTAGTGGAGCCTTGTTCTCTGATATAAAATCTATTTGACAATTTAAGACACCCAAGGCACACTCAGTTTTTTTAAATGCTGCTCAGCTGTCCCCTCAGCAGAGAGGGAGGCTGTAATTTTAGGCAGCAGCTCATCAGATTCCCAGCTATCACCTACCAATTAATCTACCACAGACCTCTTGCTTGGACCCTTACTTCCAGAAAAGGCCTGCCAGTTTTTCTGCCTTTTTGCTATAACCCCCTGAGGAGCAATCTAACCTGACAAAGGATTTTTCAGGCCCACCATAACATCTTTATTGGGGATATATGAACCAGTAACTTCAGCTGTATTCCCAAAATGGTCTTCAGAGTTAAAGGTTTGGGTAGTTTGACTGCATTACATGCCTGTACCTGTCTGCCTTTCTGTACAGAAGGCAGGAAGATGAACAAGCAGCACCATCCCTGTTCAACTCTGGAGCCAAAACTGAGGACAACAAAACTATCCCCAAGACATCCACAGCACAGCTGTCTGTATGAAAGCAGCTGAGGAGTGCTACAGCAATGCAGGTCTGTAGCACCTTGCTCCAGAGAAGATGGAAGAGTTGCCAGAGAGGTGCTGGGAGAGCTTGAGGGGAAGCATGATGCTGTGGAGAGGAATGAGAGCTGTCAGGAGGGCAAGGAGAAACCTTCCTTGCCTTGCTGCAGGGGACAGTGGTGGGAAGAGCAGCAGGGTTGACTGTAGGGACATTCTGGGATCAATCAGCAGGAGAAATCCAGCAGCCTAGCACTGCTCTGCTGTGCCATCTGTGATGCTGAGGAAACCCTCCAGCCCTGCCAATGCAGATGTTGTGCTTGAGCAGCAAATACCCCCACAGCAGCTGGAATCCAGTGTGGCCTCCCACATGAGCCAGTGCTAACCTGTGGGCTCCCAGCCCTCCTCCAGCCAGGCTCCCTCTCTGCTGCCACAGCCAGCCCATTGTCCTGTGCAGCTGCTGCCAGGCAGGCCATCCTGTCAAGGACATCCCCATCCGGAGGGGTTTGGAATCAGGATGCCCCCCTGAGATCAAGATGCCCCTGCTAGTGCCTTTGCATAGGTGTCCTGAAATCCTGCAGCAAGCACAGCCTGCTGTCCAAAGGAGAGCTATTAGGCCTCCCTGCTCATTTACAATCTGAAAGACGTATGTTCACCATTGTCACACTGAATGAAGCATGAGGAGCCATCAGGGTCCATGCAACCACCCCCTGCCTCCTTTGCCAGCTGGGGGATGCCAGACACGGTGTGCTGCTGGGCATGGATGCAGAATGAGCTCCCAAGGAGGATGCAGAATAAGGAGCTGCTGAGTAGAGACCTCATTTCTGATCACTGGGGAATTTCATGCTCCGTCGGTACCACAGCCTCATGCGCAGATGAAATATTATGTGGCTTAAGAACCCCTTCATCGTATAAATCAAGGCAAGGAAGCCTGAACAAAGCCCTTTCTGTACTCCTGCCCAACAGCCCCACTGCTTCACAGGGTGAATGCCACAAACTAAACTTCATGACTGATGCCTTTTGCTAAAAGATGAATTTCATGCTTTTCCCAGGCTGGCTGTGGACTCATTCGTGGGGCTGTCAGAGAGCTAACCTTTCCCTGTTAATCTGTTCTCCATCTTAATAAGGGTACAACAAAGCAGAAGCTCTTAGACTTAAAACCAAGAATACATTAAAAGGCAAAACTGCTTTTCTGCAGAGGCAGTGAGCATCCAGCACTGATAATGATATTGAAAGTGGGGATTAAGCAGCAAAGCGCTGAGGGAGCCAGCATATGGCAGCCCATTGACCTATCCCATATGCAGCAGCTATTGTTCCCTCCCCACTGTCCCACAGCAGCCCACTCATGCTTCTTTTGTGGCATGAGGGGCAGGGCCAAGGCTGGGATCTGCCAAAACTTGACATTTACACATGAATTGTGCAACACCGCTGCACAGAGAGCCAGGGTGACCTGTACCACTAAGCAGTGTCTTGGTAATGAGGCTCAGTAGAAAAAAAATTACCCACAACAGATCTGGGGAAGTTGTTCTGGGTATGCTGGTGGAGAGGGCCTTACAGCATCACTTCCTGACTTCATGCTTTCTTGGGCAGGGCAGGGTGGGGTAGGACCTGATTTAACTGCTGAAATGCTGGGGTTTTGGCATAATTAGCAGAGATTGTAGGAAATTAATTTCCAGACCTGCAGGCTTTTTCACTGAGCAGGAGAATACAGAAACCTTTACCCTACAAAAAACGGAGAGCAGTTTCTGACAAGGAATCACTTGACCGAGTCCCTCCTGGCTGGGGCACTGCTCAGTGCCGCAGGGGCCTGGGCTGGTCCTGACCACTGGGGTCAGCCCTGTTCCTCCTCTGCCTCTCCAGAGCATGCAGACCTCTCTCTTTGTCACCACAGCTCACACCCCTCACTGATAACATTGTCCAGGGAGCTGCACCTCTCTCCTGACGGTGGTGTGGGCTGCCCCAGGCAGGGGGTAGAGCTACAGCTGCTTCAGCTGCCCCTTCAATTATCAGGGCTCCCCGCAGCCACCAAATGGCAGGACTTGAGGTGACAGCATCAGAGCGACAAAATCCAAACAGAGATGAACCCCATGAGCAGGCACATACCTTTCCTCAGAGAGCTATTTGCTCCTACTGAACTGACTGGTAGGAAGAGACCTCATAGGCAGAACTGGATTCCACATAATCCTCTATGAAAAATACATTAATATGTCCCACTGCTTGTAGCTGTTCCTGGCAGCTTTCACGATGTAGGACCACCAAAGGACTCCCAGATTAATTTAAATGATACAGCTATTTTTAAATCCTACAAGCCATTAATCCCAAATATATTTTTTAGCCAGAACTCTACACATTTATTTGATTTCTATCTGAAGCCATAAACTAAACCTTGCTCATTGGTGAGATTTCAAAATTTTTGAGCCAAGCTTGAGCTACTAGGTATTTTGAGAGCTTTTGGAGCATGGTTTTTATTCAGAGCCACCCTTGACTGAATTTTTCAGACAGCCTTTCATCATACTGGGAGCCCCACTTTCCCCCTTACACTCTCATAACTGTTAAGCCAAAATTGCCGCAAGTACAAGGTCGTGCACATCAAGAAAGTAAAAGATGTCCTCCTGTCATAAGATAATATTGGTCATCATGACCTGAATTATTCTGTGAGTCACTGGATATTAGGATAAACAACTTCCCTGTGCTTGTGGCTAAGCACAGCAGTGGGCTTCCAGGGTGGATGAGCAATCGTCATTTTCAAAAGTATTTGAAATTCAGCTGGACATTACCCTCAGCAACCTTGTCTCATTGGCCCTGCTTTGAGCAGCTTCATCAGCTGCAGGTTCAATCCCATTCTGCAAAGGCTTCTTTCCCAGGGGAGACAGAGAGCACAGGGATGGCACTTGCTTGCATGGAGCTCACACAGCATCACATGCACTACACAAGCCCTGTTGGGGGGCAGAACATGCTGGCTTGGCCAATACTCACAAGGTCATACAGCTTAAGCTAGAGCTCATACACGTCTCTTCTAAGCCCAGAGTTTTGCCTGAAGGGTAGAGCGTGGATATGATTTTCTTTGGTGAGGTCAAAGTGCAACATAAGAACAGAAACACGGTGGGATTTTCTTAGTGAATTCCCAATGGAATTAGCTTAGAAAATTTTGGAAGAAGCAAGAAGAAGCATTTAGCAATCACTGTGATATTTTCTATTCTGTCTGCCTCAAAACTATCTTCTTGCTGTGAGTCACAATCTGTGCCTGCCTAAAACATAATCCCTCACTTTCATTGTCTGACCTGCCTTTCCACCCCTTATCTTCCAAAAAGAAATTACACCCGATTAAATCCAAATGAAGTCCCCAACCTCCAGGCCACTTTGTGGGGTGAAGTGGCAGAGAGAGACGGTTCCTGCTGCCCACCATGCCGTACAGGGCTGGCAGTGATACACCTTGGCCAGGACAAGACCCAGCCAAGGCTGCACCCAAGATGAACCCAAAATGGTCACAAAAAGGGACAACCAGTCACAGGGTCTCACACTTTTATAAGTTCTGGTCCATCAGCATATTGGAGTTAATTGTCCAATTATAGCTTTAGCTTATGAAGTCCCATCCTTCTTGTTTTTCTCTCTTCATTTGACATTGTTCATGCTCTTGAGCCTGAGATTTGGATCATTTGCCCTTGGTCCCCAGCTAGAAAAGGAATTGTTTTGTTTACCTACTCTGTGAAGAGAGCTTACTATCCCTTAATATGAAGCTCAGAACTACCCACTAAAGCAGCACAGAATCTGAAAAATATGAAAGCTAACACCTGAGGCATCACGGGTACCCCGAGGATCAGCAGCACTGATACCGCAGGAAGGGAGGGTCTGCACTGCACAAGAGCAGGAGCTGCAGGTATCAGGAGTCACCCAGCAACGTGCACAGGATGCAAGTGAGAGCAAGGAAACCTGATAAAACAGTGGGAAAGAGACTCAGCTTCACAGAAAGACAGTCACAAACTATGGCCAGTGAAATACTCTCCTTCAAACGCTGGGGTTCAAGACGAGGCAAAGGCTGCCTAGGCTCCCCCAGTGCTGCGCTTCCCAGCTGGGGTGAGTGCAGGAAGCAAAGCCTTTCTGTGATTTATCCATTACATACTGAATTAAGGCAAAGGCCAGCCCGTCCTGTGAGCACTGAGGACCTGTCAGCAGCTGAATGGGAGCATTGTGCGTCAGCTGCTGCTGTCAGAAACCGGGGCTGCAGTCAGCAGCCCTCTGCAACAGCTCTCTCCTGGCAAGGAGCACTTCAATTGCTCACTCCCTTGGTGGCATGCAGACCCTTTTATCTTTGTCCTCCCCTTGCAGGGAGGGCTTTTCACCAAGGTCTGTGCTGCAGGAGGCAGGGACTAAAGAGACTGCTTAATGGGAAGGAGGCAAGATCCCATCAGCAGAACAAGAGCAAGCAGGGAAGGGCCCTTGCTACGTGGCCTTAGAGAATGAGTGTGAAGGCAAGAAAAACAAACCCATGTTACAAATCCAGGCCTTTGGAGGGGTCACATAAAGGTTTGGAAAACAACTGATCCCTTGAAAACTTTTTCTTTAGAAACAGCTGGGTTGAAGTTGTCATTTTTTTTTGGTTTTTGAATACTGGGACAGCAGATGAACATGACTGAGTCTCCAAATCACTATACTGGAGGTGGACTTGATGAGTAGAAGCTCCATGGTTTTGCCCGTCTTTCCCCACAGGTTTTACACTGTGTTAATTCAGGTGATTCTAGTCAAGCCCGATGTGCACCATGAGGGGGACAAGAAGAACCAGGTCCTTGGGGACTCTTTGCTGGTGTCTCCTCTGTAGCTGAGTTGATGCCAACAGGCTGCACTGAAAGGGAAGAGCACTGCCCGGAAAAAGAGATTAGTGGGGAGCCTTTATTCTTGCTGTAACTCCTTTGAACTAACAGGAGTCGCACCACAGATTAGTTGGGGTCGTTTTTTTTGCTTGACCATCATTAGAAAAGGAAGGTTGCTCAGGTTTGAGACACTGCACCGAGACACAAAGACACTGCATCCTTTGTAATGCAAATGTGTTTTCTGCTTCAATAGGCTTCAGAGAATGATGGACAAAAAACATTGTACAGAGATGTCTGTGGCTTCCCTCTTATTCTTCTGTGATGTGCAACTTCAAAAGAAGGCATTTTAATTTGACAGATGGACATTTAATCATAAATAATAATGTACACTGGTTCTTAAGTCAAAAGCACATGGCACCTCTGCACCTGTAGCCACTCTCCCTAACAAAGGAAGCCTCCTCTCTTCCAGACCATCCAGCCCATTTCTTTTTCCATCTTCCCAGAAAATATGCCTGCCCTTCCAGGCAGATCCACCCAGCAGAGCCCTGCAAGCGCCTGTCACTGCTTGCATGGCAGGCTGCAGGGTGGTGAGAGACGTGTTTATCGGTGTGGGGTCCACTTCAGCAGCTTTGAAACTGCCCTGAAAGCTGCTTGAACACATCTTGCCTCCTAATTGCTACAGATGGAGTAGGAAATGTAACTTTGAGTGCTAGGTGAAAGGCTTGTCCTGGGTGGAAATACTATGATCTCCAGGGACAGCTGGTTTTAGCCTGTTTCCCTAAGTAAACAAGGTTTATAGGATCAGGCTTTGTGAGTTCATCTGCCACTATCTACTGCCAATATCTTTTCAACTCATTGGCCAACCATTTTGGCAGGACAGTGGAGTTTTAAAAGCTGTCATTTTTCTTCCAGGTCATGAAAATTAACTATGAAGCAATGGAAAAAAAATCCTGCCAGTGTTTCCCCAGGTGAAAGGCTGATAAATTGAGCTCTAATAGACATCAGATAACTGTGCTGGGAAGGATGGAATGGAAAGGGTGAAAGAGACTATGAGGCAGATAACTGCAATTACTCCTTGAACCGCTACAAACACCTTCCCTTATGATTTGCCTCTACAAGAAATGATTAGAAAAAAAAAATTCGTCTCTTCCCCACACAGGCCCAAAAATAGTGGCTAAATTTTCAAAAGAGCACCCACACGGCCTTAAAAATTGGCCAGAGGCAGCATCCCAGAAGCCACTGGATGCTGAGAACTCTAGAGGGTTGACCCTGTAGAAGGAGCAGAGCTTCCCTGAAACACCCTGGCTGAGCAGTGCAAAATAGCCTGGGGGCACTTGTCCCTGGCCAGCCCCAGCACCTCGTGTTCTTAATGGCCCTGTTGTGATACAGGGTCTGTGGGAATATAGAGTGGTATGGGGACACTTTAAGGAATTGCAAGGTTTGGCTTGCTCTGAAGTCTTGGAGAGATTAATTTTTCATTTGGAGCACTTGCCGGCCAGTCATGGTCATTCCACAGGGAGAGCAGTGAAAGCCCTGGCCCTCCACTCACCAGAGGAAATGTAGTCATGCTATAGAGGGAAAAAAACACACAGAATATTTTCACCCATTGCTGTGGAAAGTTTAAACAGAGCATCGCTAGCAGACCATGGGGTAGAAAATGTTGTGAGACCACATGAAGCCAGTGTTTGCTCATGCCCAGCTGCCCAGGGCCTCTGCCGTGGCTTGTCTCACATTTGAATAACGAGGCTCCCTGGGGCAGGACAACCTTCCAAGGTTGTGCTTGGCACAATGGAGCTGCAGTTGGGATTGGGTGTTACGACAATAATAGAGAATATAGTGATGCTAAATTAAGTTGACACAGACATGAAGAAGGGTGGGACTAAGACAAGGTTTGTGTGCAGCATCAGGAGAAAAAGGGGGCTATTTCATATCAAGATCTGCCCAGACCTGTACATGTGGGCTCTGTTCCTGTCCTTCCCTTTAGAAGTCATTCAGCTTCTGAGAGTTTCCACAGATGGACAACATACACTTTTATGAGGATGAATTTACAGCCAAGTGGTGAGGCAGTGACAACCAGAGAAATTTAGGCTGTGGGCTGGGAAGGATGTGTGAGGCCAGCTTCAACCTAGAGCTGAGATTCATTTTGGAAGGCACTAAAACCCACATGATTTGTGCTTGCAAGGAGCCATGTTTCTGGTTTTAAAGGATTGAATTGAAGTCTGGGTCATGTTTTCTAGGCAGTCTGGAGATATTCCAGGGGATTCAATTTGTGATATTAGTGCTCACTTAATACTGGGGGTATGTGTCCAGCAGACAGGAAGCGCCCTGTAACATGTCGGGTCTGTGTTTAGAAACAGGAGATTTAAAAATTCTGTGGATTTGCCTGCTTTTGAAGTCAAATCAGCTTGAGCCAAAAAACTTTGAATGCAATCTGTAAAACCATTTCAGGGCTTTGTATTACTGTCATGGGCTTAAGGGAAGCCGAGGAATAGCTCTTCCTCAAAGTGACAGGCTGCTGCAGGCAGGCTTTGGCTCCAAAAAGGTCCTAACCAAGCACGTACACTTCTGTAACTTAGGAGAAATTCAGATTTGCCTTCTGATGGAGACCCAGTTCAACAGGGTCTGGCAGTCCTTGCAAACTACTCCTGGCGTGATACTTGCAGCACTGCCTCTCTTCCTTACCCTGCTGCTGCCCCAGGGGGGAAAGCACCATTTTACCTGCTCCCTTTGGAGATGTGAACAACACATTCACAGCAGGAGTGGCAAATTGGTGACAAATAATAGCCTAGGTGGAGCACCATGTCCACATCTGTGATGCTTCATCACTGCACGGACATTTGCAGTGGGAATGACAGAAAAGCAGGAGGGGAGGAGGCATCCCCCAGCAGTGCAGCACACAACGTGGTCCTCATCATCCAGCTCCCTCTCATCTCCCTTTCTCCTTCTCTTTCTCACACACACACAAAGAGCTTAATATTTGGTTTTAAAAAAAAAAAGCAGAGTAATTTAAAACACACACTTTGCAGCAAACCAATGTTCAGTGTAAACAAAGCATTAAACTGAAAAGATCCATATGCACTCGTTATCAGTTATTGCATTTTTTTTAAAGAAGGAAATCTAATACATTTAAAATAAACCCATAGCATGAAATAAAATAAACTATGGTCTTGGTTAGTTTGGTTTGATTTTTTAATTTAATGAGGAAAGAGCTCTCTGATAAAGTAATCCTTTCAGAAGGAAAGTCCTGTGCAATGGTGAACATGTCAGCCACATGTTGAGGGAAGATTAAAGCCTAGCAAGACTCTTTTTCCCACAGTTTTTGAAGCCTTGCAATATTTCTGTGCTTAGGATAGCCCAGAACATCCTTCTGGACCAGACCCCCCACAGCCCTCTGCAAAGAAGCCCTGTAAAAATGACTGACAAGTTCACAACACTTAGGAGTGGAGGAAACCTGGTACAAACTGTGCACAGACAGACTTCAGGGTTTTGATACAACAAATTTTTTTAGTGAATTTTAGAAAGGATAAAAGGATTGGCATAAAACCTGCCAAGAGCAGGAGAAGAGATTTACCTTTCAAAGTCTGATCTGACCATTTCTCATTTTAAAAGTTCCTTAATGATGGCACTGGCACCAACATGTTACCCACATCCCTTTCATCCAGTGCCACAACCTGCTTAGGAGAGGAGAGAATTGCACAGATTAGTTATCAGCCATAGATAAATTAGAAAATTCTCCACTTACTTTTTACAAACTTGCCTTCTGTTTAGCATTAGTTCAGGTATTTTATGTCTTGATGTGGAGCCTCCTGGTTAGGCCTGAGGAAAAGCAGCCACACCACAGAGCATCTCATTGTCGGGCCAAGGCACCTGCACTGCCAGTGGAGCAGCTGCAGCCTGGGCTCCTCAGCTCCTGCTGCTGGAATTGCATCCAGCAGGGTGCCTGGGGGCACTGACTGAGCCAGGCTGCTGGAAGGCTGCACTGCTGCTCGATTTGTCAAAGCTCCCAACCCATAGCACATGTTGGCTTTTCAGCAAAACCAACCAGGAGGCACGATGGAAAGCACGGCGCGGTGTAACCCACAGAGTATCACAGTTCTGGGCTCTTCAGGAGGGGGCACACCCATCCCAGAGGTAATCTACTGATGATCAAAGAAATCAATTCCAACCCACTGTTCTGTAGCTCACGTATATTGGGCAGCAGGAAGAGAAGTGACCCTTTAAACCCAGCAGCAGTAGCTTGGCATCCAAACCCAACTCTGATATTTGATTTATGGTTTTGAATTCCGCATTTACAGTTACATAAATCCAGGCTGAAATCTCAAAATATGCTAACTTGCTCTGATTAGCAGTATGCTTTGCTTTCTGGTGAGAAGCTAAGGACTAACTGACAAGCCATAAAGTTCAAACCCAATTCTCACCTGCCTTGGAGTTCAGCTGTACTTCTGCTTGTGTCAGACTCTCACATAGGTGTTGCACAGGTCCACCTCATAGCTGAGGTGCAGGGGGTGAAGGAGATGTCCTCTGCTCTGAGAATAACCAGAGAAGGCTGAGGGTGCAGCCCAGTGCTGCTCTGCCAGAATGGGCCACTTGGGAGTGTTTGGGATGTGATGCAGCTCAGAAAGCAATGGACACATGGAGTATAAAATTATGGATACGGGTACATAAACATTTACAGACACAAATACAGAGGCAGTTCTGACACACTGGAAACCAAAAAGGTGGGAAGTCTTTAGGAGACAAAAGGAGTCAGGATAGAGCAGATTTTTAATGCAGATGAGCTATCCAGTCCATCATATCAGATGAGCCTTTAAATCTTGCTCTTTAATTTTATGAGTATGCAGTCAGAGCCAGCCATGTCAACTATGTTTTGTGGAAAATGGGAGCAAGGAGGAAGATTGAAAGCAAGGAAATGAAAGGTTTCAATATTGTCACAGAGTTAAATGTTTTGATTTCTCAGGAACAGCCTTTTAATGTGGCTGCTTTTAAGGGTTATTATCTCTACTGTAACATGTCATTAACTAAAAGGCAAAAATTGACACAAAATGCTTCAGTCAAACGAAAATGTTTTTTGGTATCTTTCATGGAGAACTGTGGGGATTTTTTTGGTGGTTTTTTGTTTTGTTTTGTTTTGTTTTTTACCTTTCATGCCTACCTGGAACAGACAGAAATGCTGCAGTCCTGAACCCCAGGTGAAGTGAAATATCTTTCCCTTTCACAACACTCTTGATGTCCATGGAGTTCTGCAAAAGCAATAACTGGGAAGGTAACAGGAAGTGTCCCAGTCTGATGGCTTGATGGAGGTGAGTGAGAAGGGAAAGGGAGTCCACTCTGGATTTAGGGCCACGGCAAAGGAATCCTGTTCCTGCCTCCACTGTAGGCAGCTGCCCATCCCTCTGTGCCCGCTTGCCCCTGCCTGCAGAGGCAGCAATAACGCTGTGTTTCCATGATTCAGGGCCTCTGGAGGCACTGGTGAAGGGCTGCAGAATAACCCAGCAGGGAAAAGTTTTGTCACTGCCTGAAGATACCAGTTCTGTAACACTGCTACAAAAAGCAGCAGTAAGAGTGGGAGTTTCTGGTTTAATATCTGGGGAAAGAGGTTTGCATCTGCCCTCAGCCCAGAAAAAGCTTTTACACTTTTTTCCACTTTTTGGTGGAAGTGGGCAAAGCTCCTGCTTCTGCTACCTGTGAATCTGGTGTGTGCGTACAAGGAGGGAGTGGGAACACAGAGTCCTGCCTCATGTAATAAATAAGAGGGTAGTTTCCCCTTGCCTTGGGGACTGTAGGACTGCCTGGCCCTGCGAGATCTGCATGCTCTGATGGCTTGAGGAAGTGTATAATCCCATCCTGAAAGAAAGTGGTTTCTTATGGAAAGCCTAAAGATCCCCACCCTGGATTTTGCCTGTGGCTGGAATGGTTGTCCCAACAGATGCTAGCAATTAGCCATGGAGAGGAAGCCAGCCACAGGGGCCAAGGGCTGTGGAAGCTACCCTGGAAACTTTGGGGTACATGGACCATGTCAGTGGCCACCACATAATTCTGGATTAGACCTGGAGCAGGACTGGAGCAGGCAGAGGGAAACTGCCCCTCTGACACCCCGAAGTAAAATCTGAAAAAGGAGTGCCCAGCCAATACCCCCAGTTCTCCTCCTCCTCTCCTTCTGACCCACAGGTTGCCCTTGGGGCAGGAGTAGTAGCAGGACCTCAGGGGGAGCAGTGCATGGTTAGAAACCCTGCGGGCCCAGGGCTTGAGCATCCCATTCTGGTGAGGGATTCCAGGTCAGGCGTCTGCTCTGGTTTTGTCTGGGACGTGAGAGCACCATAAACCCCAAATGTGGAGCTCTTCCCCAGCCTCCTGCCTTGTCTTCCTCTTTAGAGGGTGAAGGGGAAAGAGGAGAGGCTGAGCCTCCCGACTTTATTGTTTCAGGCTATTCTGCTAAAACTGGGTGTTCTTGTGTCCTTTGAAAAGGGTGCTCTTTGAAACTGGGTGTCCTCATGTCCAGTTCTGGAAATCGTGGCTTTTTGAAAATAATAAAAGCAAAGAAAGACATAATTTTTGGGTCAGAGGGAGTATTTCCTGGCTTGCATCCCCTGTGCAGTATGCCCAGCTCACAGGCTATTAAAGGAATTTAGATTAATCTCTCCCCTGGTCAATGGTTTCAATAATACAAGCAGGGTTTCATCATCCCTGTGGGGAGGCAGATCACCCAGCCCAAGGCGGAATTTCACTTGGAAAAGACAGAAATTACAGTCATTCTACAAAGTTCACCAGGGACATCATTATTGTTAATTATTTTAAACGGAAGAGGTTGGATGCTCCGGTGGTGGGGAAAAGGCGTCAAGAGAGAACGGGAAAGAAACACAATAAGCCTGGGAGAGACAGAGATTTCTCAGCAGGGCTATTTGAAGGGATCTGGAAATCCCCTCTCAGCTTCCCTCAGCTAGGAAAGGAGGGGGACAGATTGAGGGACCAGTTCCTGACAGCTCTGCTGTGCTGTTAAATCCTTCTGTCTCCTTGCTTTATTTGCACACTAACTCTTGTCTGAGGCAGAGATCACAGCCCGAGTTATCTTTACTGCTTGTCACACCATTCAAAAACTTTGCTTCTCCCCTCTCCCCCGACTCAGTTGCAAATTCTGAACAAAGGAGGGCACTTTCAGATGGAAATGCTCCAATACTCACTCCACCTGCAGAAGGTAACCCTCCTCTCCTCTGCCACTTGCAATCAGTCACACCAGAGCCCTGCCCTAGGGCAGAGGAATGTGCCTGAAGGTGTGCTGTGGAGGAGGGTGCAGGTACAGGAGCATCCTCTGTCTCTCACTTCCATGAATGGGAACTTGCCTCTTTTTATGGACCCATTTGCAGGTGCTAACTGTATTAGAATAGCCCCAGCAGGAGATTTCATCAGGAACAGCAGTAATAGGATATGGAGTAATGGGTCAGACTGAAAAAAGAGTGGAAATTTAGGTCAGATATACAGAAAAGACTTTCCTGTGAGGGTGGTGAGGCACTGACAAAGGCTGCTCAGGGAAGCTGTGGGTGGCCCATCCCTGGCAGTGTACGAGGCTGGGTTGGATGGGGCATTGAGCAGCCTGGTCTAGTGGAAGGTGTCCCTGCCTGTGGCAGAAGAGTTAGAACTAGATGATCTTCTAGGGCCCTTCCAACCCAAACCATTTCATGATTCTATTCTATGATTTTTCATATTCAAGAATAGTAAATGTTTTAAAGACTGCAAAAAAAATAGTGGTCATGAGGTATTTGGTATGTCATTAGCAGGATTTCCACAATAATTAATTAAACTTCAGCTAAAGGATAAGTTAAAAGTCTAAAGTTAAAGGGACTTAGCTGTATGCTTCATTCCCACCAGGAGTGTGAGAATCCCTGAAAACCACTTTGGAAAATATTGGAGGAATATTCCTCCCCCACATGTGTACTTAACTTTGATGTGTGTGTGGGCCACCCAAAAGAAAGAAGGGTGATACAGCAGCAGGATTTGGGAAATGCAAGCTGCAAAATTCAGGTGATGACGATTCCCAAGGATCCAAGCTGAAGGGATGCTCATGACAGGCAGTGATGACATGGATTTGACTGTGGGTCTTGCATGAAACAAAGCTTCAGGTCTGGATTACAAACCTTGCCCCTAACAACAGAGAGAGAGGAGAGCCAATTTCACTTCATTAACATTTATTTAATGAAAGATGGTAACCAGATAGGTGCACTTTCAAAAGTAGTTCAGGGCACCTTCTGGTTCACATGCATTCCTCTACACATCAGCTGCCAGAGCTGTGCTTAGTGGGTCATAACAGAACGTGTCACATGGATTTCTAAAAGCCTTATCCCTGGAAAGGGACAAGTGTGAGATGCAAGCAAAAGGTCTGGCTGTAGAACTGTCAGAAAGACCCCATACAATAAAACTTTAAAAACAAATCCTGCAGGATGGTATATATTTGGATCTGGTGTTGAAAACATTAACCCTACAGAGGGTTACAGGCAGTGACAGGCAAAACCTGCAAGAAGCATCTTATTGAAATCTCTGATTGAAGCAGAAAGTCAGGTTAGTTTCAGATGCCAGTTGAAAAAGAGAACTGGAAGTAAGAAACAGACACTTGTGCTAAGACATTAATTAAACAGGCCCAGCTTTTCATTTGGCCTTATTTTATTCACACCCGTAGTTTTCTTGCTTTCAGATCTTTTCAGTGAGTATGTTCTGACATAGACACAATGCAATCTGATGTTAAAAACATTAGGATGGTGCCAAACCAATTTGCAGCATATGAGAAGCTTTGTTATTATATAAAAAAGAACCTATGAATATCTAGGAGGTAGAAAAACAGTATTATTATAACCTTGCAAAAATTATGTACAGCCTTATCTTTGACATTTTTGGAGGATTGTTTGTATCTAGAAAGAAGGCAGCTGTTTCTGAAGGAAGTTTATTTCTGAAGGGTGATGGAGAACTGTAACTGAACTTGCTTTGCTGCTTGAGGGAGTTCCTAGAACATGGGAATATGAAGCAGCTCCCAAAGACTGGAACTCTGACAGTTGTAAAATGATTGCTTTTGAGAGTAACCACGTAAAGGCAACGAGAAGCCTATCTGTGCCATCTTGTTTCTCTACTACCTCTTTTCCTGCCTCTCATTATATATTCCTGAAAAAGCAAGGCTGAGAAATTATCCTGGAAAGAGTGTATTGAAATAAGACATATCTTTTGCTCGTTCTAGCACTTGGAAATTGTATTTTGATTTATTATGTGTGGTTTGGCAAATCTGTTTTTGCAAGCTGCAGGCAATTGTCTGTAGAAACCATGCTCCAAACACAACCAGCACAGAGGGCTCTGATGGGCTCCTCAGAGACCACCGTGAATGGAGCCAGCAAAAGAGAATGCCAAAGGAAACATTTGTATTACAGTCCAGGAGGAACCAGACCTTGGTTTTATCAGTCTCCTCAGTCTTCTGTGATGGAAACCTCTAAATGTGCTCATCATTAAGTCAAGGTAAACACACACTGTATCCCCACTCCAGAAAATACAGACTGTGTGCTGGCAGATCTACAGCCCTGGACTGTCAGCATCCTTGATGCATGGCTCAGCCTCTTCTCCAGGAGAAAGGAAAGCTCATGCCAGCTGCACAGTAGCTCATGCTGCACACCCCAGAGCAGTGCCCAGGAGGGCAGTGACTTGGTGCCTCTCACATTGACATCACAGGAGACTGGAAATCATCACATGATGAACTCTGCTAGAACAGTCCATGGTCTCAGCCTCATCATGCACTGCAGGTATTCACAGGCCCTAGAGCCATCCTCACTCCTGGCACCATTTCTGCTTGTCTGCTGAGGCTGGACCAGGGAAGGCAGCAGCCCTGGGTGGGGGCTCAGGAAATGCATGCAATGCTTTTTGATTTGCTGCCTCTCTGGAAATTGCTGGTGAGTGTATGTGCAGAGCAGCCCACGTGCACCAGTAAGCCAGGCATGAGCAAACCCCACATCCCCACATGAGAAATGATGTGGATGGATAGTTTTTCCCAAGCTCCAGCCAGCCTCAGATAGCAGGCCCTGCCATGGCACAGCATATTTATGGAAGGGTAAAATTCCTCTCTGTGCAGGTCAAGGCCCATACAACATTCAAATCCCACTGAAGTGTATCTTGATCAAAGACCCTGCAACAGCATTTCAGCTCACTGTGGGAGATACACTGAGAAAAGCCACGCACCAAGTCTCATACTGAGATGCTCACTGATGATGATGCTGACACAGGAATCTGTCCTTGATCCTAGAAGGTTCCAGGGTGATTATTCCTGTGGGTGAGGTTGCTCACGTGTATAAGTATGTGTGGGAATGGGGTTTTTGGTGGCACTTAGCAGAGTTTTTCTCACAGGCTTGACTAGGATTTTACTCCTAAATCTCCTTAATGACCCCAATACACTCCCACATTCTATTTTCAGGGCTAAGCAGAGCAAAAATGAAGAGGCAAGGAAGCCACAAGTGCAGGAGGCTCAGCAAGGCACTTCAGGCACTGGACTACAATCCTAAGGAGCAGCAATGACTTTTTCTACTCCTGTGTTTGCTATTCTCATAGTCAAAGATTATGGTTGCACGTTTTAGCTAAGAAATGACTGAATTTTCTACAGATCCACCAGCTGAACTGAGTCTCAGCAGTCCCTGTGAAGTGCATTAAACATCAGGTCATCCTTAGCACTGCCAGTCCCTGGGAATCTCTGGGTGCTTGACATTACCAGTGATTCTGAACACGGAGCTGTGCCCTCCTATGTGGGCAAAACCAAGAAGAGAGATTTTGCTCAGTGTGCATCAGCCTCCACTTGAGTGTTTATCCACATCATTACCACTGCACAACAGCAGAAGCAAAAGGTCTTTGTGACAAGCCCAAAAGAAAAAGAGGCGCTTGCAAGCAGACCAATGAGCCTTCTGAAAAGTTGGGAAAAAGCCACAAAAATGTCTGAAACACACAGGCGCTGAACTCCCTTTTGCAGAAAGCCCCTGTGTATGTGGGTAAGTTTACCTGCAGAAGCAGAGCTGTTGCCGGGCGGCCACGTTCTCCAAACACAGTGCCCTGTGCGGCTCTGTCAGGTGTGGGCTGTGCGCGGCTGAGGGAGGAAGCTGCTCACACGCCCCCGGCAATCTGTCATCCCCGGCTTCAGGCTGCTGTGAACAAGTGCCAGCACCACGCACATTTAATTAACCTTTCTACAAGTTGTAAGATGAGCCATCTCTGTTCGCCACGAGATTTATTTTCAGCTCTGCACGACGGCGATAGAAAATAGACACTGCAATTCAACAGGAAAGGGAGCAAATGTGGGCTGCACAGTTCCATTAGGGAAGTCGGTTTAGCACAATGTTGCGCTCTGATTCTTTTACAGTCTCCTCTAGCAAATTCATTCTGTTTCTCATACATCAAGGCTCCTGGAAAGTCCTTGTGTCATATTCATTTCTCCTTAGCACACGTGTGAAATGCAGCCAGGGCCTGTGAGGCAGAACTGCAGCGTCAGAGACTCGCAGATGTTTCGCCTGCGCCATATGGCGCGTTCCCCACCATTCCCCACCGAGCGGCTCATTGCGCTGAAAGTCAATGTTTTCCCCACACATGGGAAAACCAAATGGAGAGGCTATAAAAGGAAAAAAGGAAGAACTAAACACCAACAAATCCGAGCAAAATGGTCTAAAAAAACCATCCATAAAGAGAGTAAGTCAACTTGGCTATTGGGCACACCAGTGTAAAAAGCTGAGTGCACACTCTTCAGTGTGCACTGTGAATTTAAAGCACAAATTAGGAGTATGTTAGATGATATGCTAAGTTGTATCCCAGCCACATACTATTGTCAGCTTCTACTCCAGCATTCAGGCACTTAACCACAGAGGGCTCTGGAGAAATGGCTTTTTATAACTGTGTTTTGTCAGAAGTATGGAATATTGTCAGCACAGCTTGCAAATATCGTTACTGGGAAACGGAGTATTTCTACATCATCTTTCATTTAAATTCACCCAGTACACCTTTCATTTCAATCCACCCAGTGCAGTAAGGATTGATGCATTTGAAGTTGTTAAAAAAACCTCAAAATAAACCAGACAACAAATGAATTAAATTAACATAAGGTTTTCTAAGTCCTCAGCTTGTGTGACCTAACTATGTCTGTCAATCATATAGACATGTTCAAAAAGATTTTCTAAGACAGCAATGTCAATAAGACATCTATGGTAAATCCTGTTTGACCTTTCTGGGGGCAATGTACCCAGCTCCCAGCTCCAGCTGTGCAAGCCTTCCCCAGGAGACGTATCCAGCCTTGCTTTGCCCGTCGCTTTGGGCCACGCTCTAACAGCTTTTCATAAATGTATTCCTGCTGCTAGAAATAGCCCTCCAGGGCAGGATGCAGAGAGCATCAGCTCCAGTCAGAGCTACAAGCTGAGCATAAAAAGCAGCTGAAACCATTTCCTCCAGCTCCTGGGTTTTCCTTTGAGAATGTGCCATCCACAAACTGATCTAATCACGCATCAGCCCAAACTTGCTGAAGCAGAGAAATTTGGCTAGGAGCAGAAGACACAGGCCCATCTGAAATCCTGTGGAGCTGCAAATGTGCCATATGACATGGAATTGTGATGTGGGATTTTTTTGGGGAGGTGGTAAAGCCCTTCAGACCCCAAGGAGGTTTGGACCTGATGAGATCACAAGTGATTCATACATCTCCTGAAAATATGGCAAAATAACCATTAAGGAAAACACTCCTAATTGAAAGCTGCACCTGTACATAGTAAGATATACATATACATGGTTCTCCAGCACATGCAAATAGAAAATCCACAGAGGTTCACTGCATGTATAGACTCTGATTATCAAATCTTTTATGTGTGGACACATTTTTTTACACAGGACATCACACAGACTTCAGAGGGACAAGTCATGCAGGTTTGAGATAGTACCTATCCCTGCTGGTGTGAACAAGGCAGAGGTAGCAAATAACATTTTGAGGCCAACTTTTGGGCATCCCAGGCTGAATCAAAATACCTGAATCGTCTCATCTCACATTTTCACTGTTGTCAGGCTCCAGCTTCCACAGCAGAGCCAAGAGAGTGACTCTGGTGCAAAAGCAGAGCGATAGCCAGGCCCCCGGGCCCCCCACGCACACACTCTCAGAGGGAACTGGTACCAGGCTCTGCTGTGTAAACAACCAGGGCAAAGGAGAAGGAGGTGGTGCTGGGGTTAAATATCTGCTCTCTTTTACAAGACCACCTACAAAATGTTGCAAAGACCCTGCAACAAAAATAATCTGCCACGATTCCAGTGTTAGGCAAAATATAAACAATTTAAGTGCTCTGTTAAAGAGAACATCTGGGGACTTGCGAGCTGCACAGATGTTTTCACAAGTTGTTTTTTAAGGAAAAGTAACCCTGCTAAGTTTTCTACTTCTTCCATCTTGTCTCTCTCAACTGTATTTATCAAGCCAAGATATGAACACATTAAAAAACCTTTAGAGGGCCAGCTCATGCTGTATTATTAATTTGGAATTGACTGAGGGTTAACAGCTGGCTTCGGTTTGACCCCTGGTTCTTTTAAAGTCACTCCACACAAATAATTAACCAGTTTGTGTGTAGATTGGATTTTACATACATAAATATATACACACACACAGACACACACATATATGTGTGTGTATATATATACACACACACACATATATATGAAGCATGGGGTCTTCCCTGGGCAGCCAGGAGCGTGGTCACAGTTTTGGGAGTCCTTGAGGAAGGCAGGTACTGGATAGAAGAATCTCTAGGCAGGTTTATTACCTGGGGAAGTGCAGAGGGTGTGCTGCTTAAGGCAGTTTTTATTTTCTCATCAAGCTCCTGCAGAATGGAGAGAAGTTAGGTTTCTTAGATTAAAAAAATACAGTTAGAATTTTTAGAAAATAATTTGTTTTTTCTTAATACTGTAAAAAATCCCAAACACCCGACTGTGATTTAAATATAAAAAGTAAATTAGAAAGACTAATTGGAGGAGCAAATGTACCTATTCCTTGAAATACATGAGAAAATAAATTTGCCCACTGGGTCATTAGGAAGCAGAGCAATCAACAAAGCAGTAATCTTACAGCAGAATAGGTATTTGATCCCTTTAAATGCTAGTCTTTTCCAGAGAGGGGGCTGGAGATGCTTACTGCACTCAGCTAATAAAAAAATAATGCACCAGAAGAACCTGAGGTGTTGAAAGAGGAGATGCTGAATCAAATTAATAAACTCAGTTCTGTGCGTCACTGGGCCCAGGTGGTAAATACCAACAAGACCTGACTGAAGAGTTGGAAACATCACAAAACCCTGCCCTTCACTGAACCCAGTTAGTGTCTTGCAGGAGTGGCAAGCAGTGGAGGCTGTGCCCATGTCTTCAAGCCAGCCCACATCTCCAGCTGGGGAAAGTCTGGCCCTCTGGGCTCTACCTCAGACCGGCTCATCTGGCTGGGTGTAGTTGGGTGTGCTGCTGGAAGACCAAGATTTTCCACTCAGGTCACTGAGCCAGCCAGCAGCGTGGCAGCCAGAGATGGTGGAAAAGCTGCTCACAGACAGTGTAGGGTCTCAGAGCTGTGGTCTCATTGGCCACATCATCTCACCAGCAGAGTGAGGGAAAACAGGGAATTAGTCTTGCCAAGCCAGAGGTGAAGTCAAGACCTCAGGGTTGGTGGCCGTGTTGGGCTCAGATACTACCAGGGACATGGGATCATGGGATAATGGGATCATCCACGGGATAATGGGACCCCAAACAAATGTGAAAATGCCTGGCAGGGACACTGGCCAGACTGAGAGATGGGGAAAATCAAGAGAAGATTAAAAAAACACAAATGTGAAAAACATTTGAAATGCTTCATGGTATTTCATTACAGCCAGGCTATGCCTGTTGTGTTCTCACCATGGACACCTGGAACAGGAGATACAGTGGGACATCAAGGAGCCTCCTTGATAGAACCTTCCCAGCATAAGTTATGTTTAAACACAGCCCTCAAAACTAACCCCTTTTTGTTTTATACCACAGAGTGCATAAGTGCATGAAGCCTGAGGACTGCACTCCTGCCTGCTGGGCAGGAGAAGGTAAAGGAAGCCCTAAACTGCTTTGCTGCCCTTTGGTAAACAATTTGTCAGAGCAGCAAGGAACCTCTAAAACCTGGGTATTTCTCTCCTGTTTGGTTTTTTTTTTTTTTTTTTTTCCTATCTAAAGTCCTGGTGCAATCACAGTGAATTGGAGATTGCAGGAAACTCCTTAGCTCTGCATCATGACCTAGGGACAAAGGGATTTGCCCATCTGTACCAGTCTTCTGACATTTTAAAAAATCACTGCACTTCACTCCTCCCAAAGGAGCAAGGAAGAATCAATTCAATTTACAATCTGAAAAGAAAAATATCCCTTCCTCTCCAATTTAGGCATAGGAAGAAAATATTTAATTCTGCCTTGCTGACTGTAGTAGGAAAAAGAACTATCTCGATCTCTCTCCCCTTTGTTATTTTATTCTGAGGTGGGTTAGGCAATTTTGCATTTACCCTGGTGCAAAGCAAAGTAGGATCAGAGGCTAAACCAGGAAGATTTATTTATGGTAGTGAAGATCATTTATGCCCAGAGACATGGAGCAGTGGGACCTTTGGTTGGCTGGGACCTGTGGCCCTACTGGCTGTTTCAGACCACATGCCTCACAGTCTCCCAAGTCACATGTTTGAGTAAATCCTCAAAAACTCCAAGACAAATTTAAAGAAACTCACACAATTTGATCAGATTTCATCAGGCATCTTGGATGTGTTCTGTGAATGTTCAAAGAAGTCACTGAATGACCCAGATGTCCTTGTTAGCAGGGTCCTTTGCACATTTTATATGGCTGGGTTTGCTTGCATTCATCTTTTCCATCAGCCTTGTGTAGAGAGGTCAGGTCTTAGCATCACTGACCACAGACAGTTACATTCCTTTTGCAGAGCCTGGATGGATTCAGTTCAGTTTAGTTTTGCCCCAGGGACAGGGATGGGGACTTTGCAGAAACCCCACTGAACTGAGCTCTGAGGTTTTGGATCTGGCAATTGAGGGACAGATCTACCCAAGTGCATCCAATGGAGGCATACCTTTTCCACCTGAGGGATCACGGTGTGCTTGGTCTGGGCCACATCCTATAATGATGGGTGATGATTTCTTCCTTTCTGCCCCACAGTTTTAGAGTGGCTCCAGCCAGCCTGTGAATTTCTGTGTCCCTGGGGCCTGTGGGAAGATGCAGAGCAATGTATTTCTCTTTAAATTGCAACCATCTACAGAAAGGGACTGTGCAATTGTTTGTGCCATGCTGAGTACAAAAAGGGCCCAGAGCTGAGGGCTGGTGCTGGGGGCTGCTGCCACCACGGGAACAACAACCGGTGGCAGCAAACAATGGCCTTTGTCTGCTAACAACAGCTTGTGATGGGAGCAAGCAGCTCCGCTTCTTGTCTCTCTTTCGTTTTAGGAACGCAGAGCAAAAGAGATCCTTTTAGGGGAAGTGGGGAGGACAAAATAACTTGGGAAATAAAGTGATTCAAAATTCTCAGTGCTGCTCCCTCATTCTACTTTTTAACGGTGTAAGTGGGAAACCCACCTGATTTTGATTCCCACTAGAGCCCTCAGTTTATTGCTTTCAGGCTGCTCTGTCCTCCACCTTCCAAAAAGCAGGTGCCTCGTCTAGCCTAGAGCATGCCCATGAACCAGTCTGTAGCTTGCCTCAAGGTGAATTCTTCAAGTAACTTTGCCAGTGCAGCAGGCTCTCAGGCCACCAGCTCTGAACGTGTTAGAATGTTGGTGGAAGGTGACAGAAGCTTTGTTAAAAAACCTCTTTAAAATCTATTTGCACTCCCAGGTCTATGGGACATCATGTCTCTGACCTCAGGGAGCTGCATGATGGGTGGGATGGGAGGCAGTAACTAGCGGAGGAGAAAGGTGACATTTGCACTGATGTCCTACCAGTGCTGTTTCAGGCAATGCTGGAGCCTTCTGGTAGCACAGTCACCTGATTTGCATAATAATCTGTGTGCTCCACACTTCCACCAGAGTCATTTATTGCTTAATTGGGTGTAGTAAAAATGGAGGTATCAGCATGTCGCATCGTTAGTCTTCCAGCCACTTACTCCCCGTGGTGCCAGTCACAGCCCCCATTGTCCTGCAAGGAGAAAATGCCAGCGTGAAAATGTTCCATGTAGGGGATTCAAGCCAATTCATTCAGAGTGGCTGGGGTTCAGTGGAAGGGGGTAAACAAGAGAGCAACCTGAACCTTTGCTCAAAACTCATCCCTGGTATCAGGTTTGATTCCTACTCTCCTTTTTATAGAGCTTGTGCTTGCACTTTGCTTCTTCTACACCCCTTGTGGGGCTAACTAGATGGTCACTAGAAAATATAAAATAGTTTCTCTAAATAGCTCTTGCCAGCTGTTCCCACTCTCTTTTCATGAGTAGAGGGAGACAGACAGCTGTCCTCATAGCAGACCTCCTAAAGCTGGGAGTCGGTTCAGATCCTGGTTGTGCCCGGTACTTTCTCTACAACCTTGAGAAATCCTTTAAGCCCATCTCTAACCCATGGAAGCTGCAATGTTTTACCATGTTCCTTCTAACAAAGAGCCATGAAATCTACAAATGGAAGCTGCTGGGGATGTATAACTTTGAGGGCAGTCCAGCCCTAGACTGGGGGAAAGCTTGCAATCTGTTTCTCCAAATGGAAAGTAACCCATGCTATTGTTTTTTTGGATTCATCTTTCTTTTTAAAACACAACCACAAAACTCCATGTGAATTTGAACCTAATCCTCAAAAACCCCACTGTTTGCACAGCTGAGTAGAGACCCCACTGAAGATTAGTGGCATGTTTCAGGCGGATGACAAGCACTGACCAGGGGCTTGTCTCATCCGTGAAAAACACCTGCTCCTTTGAGGTTCCCCTGCCTGCTGTGAGGAGAGGGCTAGGCAGCAACTCCAGTTTGAAAAGCACAAGTCAGGAAAGCTTTTTTGTGCTCTTGTAGCTGATTTTCACATGTGTTGTATATTACAAAGGATATGAGTTTGGTGTTTTCTTGTTCCTGATATAAAGTGAAATTTTTATGTATTATTTTTATTGGACTCAGCGGATCCCCAGTTTTCAGCCAGGGTCCTGTTGTGTTGGTCACAGTACAAGACAGGGCTCAAGAGCTTATTGTGACCGCAAGAGGAATGAATGAAGGATACCACTTTGATTTCAGCGTGGGTTTTAAAGCCCTGCTAAGGAGCTCAGTTAAGATTTGTAGCTGGGAAAGCCTTACACATGAGGCTTAGCCCAGCTAAAAGGAGAGGTAGTCTGATGCAGTCCAGGAACTGTTTTCCATGATATTTTCAGAAGGTGCCATGTCAAGAAAAGCAGCAACTTCAGGCAGTGCCTGACAAGCAGCTCTGGGGCAAAGATGGGCTAAAAGAGCCACATCAGAGCTCTTAAATTATTAAAACCATCTTTTGCTGCTGTAACTCCAGAAACCATCCTGCTCTCATGAGCTTGGGTCCTTTGCATGCTCACTGCCCCATGGGCTCTGGGGTTTAGGGGGCAGTGAGGGCTGTGCTGCTGGGACAGAGGGGTTTGCCCACAGGGACTGTGACAAATAAAGAAGTGGGATAACTCCGTTGTTTGAGCTAAGAGAGGAGGGAACACTTCCTAATGCTCACAAAAAAAGATAAAAGTTTCAGCTGCTCTTTTCAGTGATAAGGACATGCTGTTTCCTTCAGCAGGAAATGCCTGCAAGGTGCTTGAGAGGGCAGGTGACTGTCGTGGCTGCCAAACAGGACCAGGGGTTTAGGGAACCTGCTTGGGAGGCATCTTTTTTTTTCACCTACTGTTTCTTGGTTTTGTTTTGGGAGTTCAGAGAGTTTAGTCACTGGCTGTTACTGCTGTGATCTGTGATCAGCTGGTGCATCTCCAGTCTCCTGGAAAAGGATTTCTAATGAGGATTGAAGCCCCGGGGCTATGGTGTGAAACAGGGACTGCTGTAGCACAGAAGAGTAGATAAGATCAATAGGAAATGCAGATTTGCAACATGTTGGAAATATGACAGATTCCACACACAGCCTGGGGAAGAGGTTTTTTAATCTTTTAAAGGAGTGGCAGAAAGACTATGTCTCATAAATATATATATTCATATACGTAGGTATGTGCACAGGAGAAAGAAGGAATCTGCCACCTCACCTCTAAAATATTTGCTGAGGATTGTGGAAATCTTTACTAGGTTGGTCCAACTAAATCAACTTTGTTTTACTGCAGAAGACTTACTGGTACTGACCCATACCAAAGAAGCCATGGTAAGGACTGGGAAACAGTTCACAGCAGAGCACTGCTGCAGAACCACCACAGCCAGCACAGCAGCTCTCTGCAGGGCTGCATCCCAGCTCGATCCCTGGGCCAGCTGCAGCTGTTGTGGCTCCCAGGGGCTGCTGGATCAGCCAGAGGAGAGCGTTTGGCTCTTCCCTGTCACTTTTACCTCCCCAGCATATTGTGGAGCACTTTGCAAGCCAGAAGTTGTAGGGTGAAATAGCAAAGTATGAACAAGAAGTGAGGTGCAAGTTTTTATCAGCCAGGATAAATGATTGCTGAAAGCATTCACTGAAGGATGCTGTAGAGCTGCCACCTGTAAAATTCAGATCAGTAGAACTTCTAAATCATCCCTAAAATTCAGCCACACATTACTCAAGCTGGTGGAGTAAAAACTGAAGTGAAAATCCTGTTTTACAGAAATGAACTAACTATGTCATTGTGGTAGTCTCTCCCAGGCTGTTTGATCTTAAGTCTAGTGCTATAATGTACCAGAAGCACCATGGAGTAATTCAGGTGTTGGCCTCTTATCACCTGTGTGTCAGCTTCTGCTTTCTGGCTGCCTGCTGTGTTAAAGGTGCAAGAAACACCTTTTCAGGTGGGAGTTTAGAGGTTCTCTAAACTCCCACCTGACTGTAGCTCCAGCCCATTGCTATGTGCATGAGAAGGGGTGATTATCTGCTTGGAGATACTCCTCAGAAAACCTGTTTCAAGGAAAGTCACTGTCATTGACTTTGACTCACTGAGATCAGAGCATGCCCCTACAGAAGTGCTGGTTTTGGTATGAGAGGGGTGGAGCAAATGACTTTGCATCTCTCCCTGATGTGAGCTGCAGATAACCTGGTACATCCCAGGGCAGGTGACCACCTTTCCACTCCCTCACTGAGCAGGTACCTCCATGGTGGCACACCCAGGGACCACATTGCTGGGTGGACAGTCCACACTGTCCTCACTCTAGCTGAGGTCATAGGATTAGCCTGGACACCCTGTGGGAAGGATATGAACTGTACATCACAGCCACCTTTGCCTGTAAGGAAAGGCTGGAGCAGCTCAGCTCTGTCAGGAGCCCAACCCCCTTCAGTGTTTGGTTTGGGGTTGGAAAGGTTGGTTCTGCAATAAACAGCAGCTGACGTAATTGCCGTGACTGTGTTACTCCTAGCAAAGGAACCAGTGACCTGCCCTGTAACACACAAAACCAGCTCCAGCATGGGGACAAGCGCTGCCAGCTCACCTGGCCTGGCTCTCTGCTCCCAGAACTGAAACCGGCATTCCCAGCAATGCTGGGCTCCCTTGGGCTCCCAGCCAGCCCCCCGAGCAGGATGCTCACACGTGGCTCTGCGCATGTCTGTCACATCTCCTAGCAGGAGCTGCAGGGATGTGTCCTGCAGCCCTTCCTGCAAGTCAAGGACTAACTGCATCAGACAGTGCATTTGTAGCTAAAAATACCAGTGAGCAATTTGCCTGAGAAAGGAGCCTGCTCTCCCTGGCTGGCAGCCAGGTGACTTTGTCTCGATCACCACAGCTCAAGCTGTCGTGTGCAGTCCTTATGTAAAACCATTTCAAACATCAGAGTGTGATAACATTGCCGGCAGAGTTTAAACCCCTGAAAAATGGAAGCTCTGGATGCCAAATCCTGGCACAGTGAAAAAAGGCCAAAACACATTCCTTCATTGACATGATGAAAGTGTGACCACCAGCTTTACACATTTATGGTGCAATCTCATACTGCAATCTCTGCTCTTTGGGGATGTCTGTGGCTGAGAAAATAGCAAGTGAAATCTCTGTTCTTTCATCAGATTACTGTATGGCCATCACTTGTCTCCTATATAGGTAATTACAATACATGGCACTTTGGCAGAACTTTCTATCCTGGAATTTCAAAGCACCTCAGTTAAGCTTCCTAACACAGCTGAGAAACAGGACTAGGAATACACTCTCTCAGTTAATAATTAATGAATTTGCAACACACCATATATAGAGGTTAAAAATAACATTTTGTGAATATAATACATGATAATACAGGTAGAAACAATCTTATTCTCTGCTGGGCAAAGACCCAACATTAGAACAAGTGCAAGGCTGCCTCCTCCAACCCCACTGTTTCTCACCTCTACAAAGCAATGGAACCGTAGCTGCATAAGCACCTAAGAAGAATTAGGGAAAACTTGCTACTTACATCATCTTTCAAGCAAAGAGACAGAGAGAGAGTGTTTTTTACCTCCTTTTGTTTAATCTGTTTTTTACCTGCAAGCCACCTCCAGTTAGTCCCATTGACTGTTGCTCCCCAGTTCTTCCATGCCTGCTTGGCCCAGCAGGGGTGGGCAGTGCTGGGGCAAGGGAGAGCAGCCCTAGGAAGCCGGATGGCCCAAGCTCCTTTGAGACTTTCTGACTCTCAGAAGATTTCAGCTAATGTGTGAAGGCAAAGAAGATGGGACAGATCATGTTGCCAGTGCAGTGCTGCCAGCTCTTTTCATGAGTTGTAGCCCATTTTCCTCCAAGCTCTGTTTTCCCCGGGGAGTGCGTTATCCAAGTCTCTCCTCACTTGTAGAAACAGCAGCACAGGTCTAACTTGTTGTAGGAGGGGGTCACCATTTATCATTGTCGAGCCAGGAACAGAACAAGAGACTCCAAGATTCAGAAGGCGAGAGAACAAGCTTTATTAGAGAGAGAGCCCCCTCAGTAGAAATCCAGCAAGTCTTTTACCACCAGACTCACTAGGTAGAGAAAGCACCCCACACACTATTGGTGAGCTAAGAGTAGCACACTCTGAAGCCCAACTATTGTAAATACAAAAAAAGAGATAGTGATATAGTTTATAATTCTTTCATCTGAGTTTCCCAGGCCAAGCCTGAGAAAGTTATCTCTGTTCTTTCTTCAGAAGAACTGAGAATAACTACGCTAACTCACCCTGAAAAATAAGAAGCAAGGAAATCACACATTCCTGATACCTCCAGGACCAGAAAGGCAATTGAAAAGACACCTTGCTGTGTGATTTTCAAGCTGGTCGTGTTTGGATGGTCGATGGTCAAGCTGGTAAATGGTTTCGGAGTGACTTATGTCATTTTAAATACATGGCATTGTCATTCCAACTTTCATTACCAAGATGAAGGCAGATTTAATGTACAAATTGATTCACAGATGCACTGAAACTATTTTTCTTTATCCTGACCTCAGTCCCAATGCAGATATAAATCCCCAGCTGTGAATCTATGGTACTTAATGTTCTTCCTTAATTGGGCTGGAGCTTATCTGCTTCTGCAAGAGCAGCAGCATCCAGGATGCAGTGGTTTGCATTTGTCTCAAGAAAAATTACCAGTATGGGAAGCAGTGAGCTGAGGGACTGGGTAAGTGTACTCTTGGTGGAGTGAGTTAATGTTTGATGGACAGGTGATGGAGTAGGCTAATATTTGAACATCTGGAGATTTAACTTCAAACACCCGCTGGGATTTGAGTCTGCTCTGAGCTGTTATGGCCATTTGCCATGTCAAAGGATTTCTACACAACTAAGCAGACTCCAGCCAGGCTGCCAGCCTCTCTAGCCATCCCCACCTGGCTTGTAGAGGGCAGCATGTACCTGGTGACCTCAGAGTCCTGTCCCAAACCCCAGGAGATTGTCCCAGGACTGCTGTGACAGAAAATGTGAAAGTGAATTGACTCCAACATATGAGAAAGGGGCAGATCTAGAAATTCTGGGAATGAGTTGGGGGTGTCTGGAGGTTCTGCTTCAGTGCCCTGTTTCTAAAGTATTGGGTTTCTCTGGTTGGAGGAGGTAATTTGAAATAACAGTTCAGATGCATCCTACAAGGAAGGAATTAGCAGAGCTGTCTGCAAAGTGCTAGGCAGTGTTGCTCAGAACAGAAAGGACTTTGAGATGGCAGTACTCTTTTTTTCATTGTTTTTTGAGGAAAAATAAAGATTTTTTATACAAAGATTTATAGGTGTACAATGTTTCTCCCTGAATTTGCATTTGTTTGATCTGTATATCTTGGCTTCAGCACAAAGACAATCTAGTTTATTCTGCTTTCTGCACTCCATCTCTCTAGCTTTGATGAGCTTCAGTTAGAATTACCAACCAAAGCTCCAGCTCACAGATATCTGTTTTCTCAGCCCAGATGATCATAAAAACAGGGACATGCCTTCCAGGCTTTAGCCTCTTCTGGCCAATCTGTACTAGGAGAGCATGCCAGCTCACCAGCTCCTTACTCCTTGCAGTAAGAGAGCCACAGGACATGCAGAGGTTTACTGGAGGGACCTCTAGTGCAGCTTTCAGCAGGGAATCCTGATGGAAAAGAGTCCATTAAAAAAAACGTAATGGGGGGCAGTTTGCACTGGGGTGAAAAGGATGGGGTGGGGGTTTTTTCTATTTTTATTGTGATGCTGCACTTAAATGTGGCTTACTTAGAGAGCAGCACATGACCCATGTGTACCTTGTCACATCCAATAGATCTCCTGTGAAAAGCTGAAAGCTCCCAATAGCAGCTGGGCCCCAGGGACCATCACAAGGCTGAGCTGCATGAATTAAATGACCAAGAGCAAAGCTCACAGCTCCTCTGACAGAGCCAGAACTCTGCCAAAAGTGTGGGGCTGCCACAACCCTCTCCTCCTCTTTCAGCACCCACGGGACCAGACCTTCCCAGTATAACTCTCAGTGCTTCAGCAACTCCAGAGAAACTACAATAGTTTAAACCAACACCGTGTCTGGCCCTTTGTCTTAAATCTCCCACCCAGACTTGACTTTACAGACTGTCCAGGTCGTGACAGAGTCCTCATCTATCACAGTCAGGTTACTTCCCTCCTATCCTAAATCAAACAAGCCAAACCGAGGGCAGCTCTTTTGTGGAAGGCTGTCTTGGCTGGTTTTCCCCTCTTCCCTCCCTAATTGTTCGTTAATGTACGTAAATGATTTAACCAAATAGAGGCTAGAGTTTCCCGTAGGAAGGGAAGTTTGTTGGAGGAGGGGACAATCCACGGATGGATTTACCTATATCAGATTCTGGGTAAATATTTATTCTCCTTTCCCTTTTGTGCACCCTTCTTAGCCACAGGAACAACGACAGAGCCTCACCAGCCACAGGGCAGCAGGGAAATATTATTACTCCCATTTTACAAGTACACAAGTAGGGCAAAGGTGACAATCTCAATCTCAGGAAAGTCAGTGGTGCTTTTACCACTGGCTCTGGGGAACTTTGAACAGGAGCAGCTGGAGTGAGCAGCTGGAGTAAACAGCCAGCGCCAGCCTGGCGGTGCGCAGGAGCCGAGCTCTGGGGTCCATCACCAGGCATCCCAGGCAGTGCTGCCCTCAGAGAGCTTGACCACCACTGATCTGAGTCGTGGTTCCTCTCTGGAGACTGACTTCAGCCCCTCTGACTTACATTGTGGAGGTGCTGGGAAGTTTCATTAATTCCCATTTGTAAAGCGGATTTAGAGTGCTGCACACAATGAATTCTATGTAGCAAGAGCTGTGGCATTTAGCAAGATGAAGAGGGCAGAACACTCCCATGCCTTTTTTTTTTTTTCTGGCCTTTTTTCTGGGTATTTTTGCACAAGGGAAAAATTAATGTTAGATTTTATTACAAAAAAAGAGACTACAGCCACCCTTATTTCCCGGAATAATAACAGTCATAATGCATTACGTTGGGTTAGTCAGTAGTTTTCACTAATCCACAAGACATGCACTGTTGACCTCTGAGGTAATTTTGGCTCATGCTCAAGCCAAATAAAGGGAGATTTGCGGTTGCAGGTGAGAGATCCTCTGAAAAACTATAAATGTAACCACAATGTCCTCTGGTTTGATCTGAACTCAGCCTGGCCTTCATCGGTTTTTCTGGTGCTAGTCCAGAAGTAGGACAGATTAATGATTTAAGGCATTACACTAGGATATGATGTAACTCAGCACAGAGGGTTGGCTTTGGGAAGATACTTTGCAGTAAGCACCAAGGCAGCAAACCATGGACCACCCCTCCTGGATGTTACAGGTTTGACTGTAATAATTCATGGCACGAATGTGTCCAGTGATTACAGGGGCAAAGGAATGTGCCCTTCTACAGGGCAAAAAATGCCCATGTGAAATGTTGCACCTCATCTTCTGCCTCCTGAATGGGCAGAAAAATGGTTTGTGTCTTTGGGGAATGATAAAAAAGTCAAGGGAGAGAGAGGCGAGCCTGTGAGGGTGGTAGCAGTGCCCTTGCCTGTGCCATGACATGGAATGCTGCATACCCAGAGAGCTGCTTAAAGCTCAGGCATAGTGACCCTATGGCCTGGGCTCTGTGCAGGGTCTTCTGTCATATCCCCAGCTACTGCTTTTTGGGCTCAATAGATATATGTACCAGGGGTCCACTTACCCACATTGTAGCCTCTTCTCTGAGTAAGGTCTGAATCCCTGTGCTAATCCTGAACCTTTAGAGAAAATATTGCCCAGCCTGTTATGACTACAGGTCTGCCTGAGCTCTAATAAATCAGTGAGGCTCCAGTGGAGTAGCACAAAGCTTGAGGGAGTGCTGGGTGGGTAAATGTATATAAAAGACAGTCCTGATCTTCCTTTAGCAGCCATTAATTATGGCCAATGATGGGAATAGGAAACAGCAATCATTCTGGGATACTGCTGTTTGCAACTTAGTCAGGGGCAGGCTGAAACCTGAAGACAGAGAGGATGGATGCATGATGAGGGAGATGCATGAAGCTTAAAAACAACCTCCCCTTGAAATGAAGGGTTAATGCTTTGCCGGTTTAAGCATTTGGTCTCTGAAGTGACATCAGTATGGTGAGGCACAAGCCCCATCACTGTACAGGAGATCCACAGGGAGAGAACACACAGGGGCACATCAGTAAAGGGTGCCAGCCCTGAGGGACAGCAGATTGGCACCAGCCAAGCAGCACCTCACTGCCTCCACTTGAAGAGGCACTTGTGTCAAACAGCAGTCAGCAGGGACTTTGTTATGGAAAACTGGTTTCCTGGCACTGCAGTTGGGGCAGGTTAACCGGAGTGGACCAGGGTGCTGAGCTGAGCTGAGGGGGCTGTTGGGTCAGGGAGCAGGGAGGCAGCGAGGAGTCGGGCTGCTCTGCAGCTGATTGTGCAAAGAAAAAGCTCGGGAACTCTCGGGAAAGGTCTTTTTCTATTTATTAAACAGCTTGCAAAGAAGCTTAGTCAGCGCTTCTATAGCAACTTGACACCAGCAACACTGTGGCTGTAATTATTAATAGGGAAGGAGGGCTGAGCAGTGTGGTGGGTTTGAAAACGCCTTGTACAAAACTGCTTTCCAGTCAGTGGTCAAACCATAGCCCCTGCCTCTTTTAAACAACATCTGCTGGTGTATTTCCTCCCTCAACAAATAATTTTCTTCTCAACGTGGTCTAAGCTGAAGAGCCTTAACTGCCCAGTGGGAGCAAACCAGGAGCACAGGTACAGCCTGTGCTGAGGTCTGGGTGGCAGCTCCTTGCTGTGCCATGATGCCTTCTGGGCACACTGCCTTCCTGCTCCAGGGTCACTGCGCTCCTGCCGCTGCTGAAACAAAGCTCTGCAATGGCAGAGGCAGACATCCAGCTCCAAAACCCTGGTGATATCCCGTGATTACTTTTCCTGACATTCATTCAGGCTAGCCTCAGAGGCTCATCTGGCCACTTTTGTACTGAAAAATTTGTTATCAATTCAAGACAACTTGGTACTTTTTCTGGCATGGAGGATTTGGCTCTCCCCCTCTGCTCACTAAATTTTCACACTGGCACCATTTGGTGTGACTCTGCTACGGCTGGAGTGGCTCCACTGCCTCTGGACCTCCTTCCTGACCATTTCTATATCTGCACGGCATGGGCACCAGAGATGAATCAGTTGCTTGGGAGAATTTGGAGCCTGAAACCTCCTGAGGTCTTCTAGCAGATTTATGCTTAAAATATCTCTGGGCTAAGAAGGTGTTAGCCCCTCTCAGAAATGCTCTCTCTCCCATCTGCTTTTTCACATAAAAACTAGAGGTGCCAAAATCTGCTGAGAGGACTGTAGAGGAACAGCCAGGAAAGATGCTTGCAGCTATCCCTCAGGCTCCAGCACAGACAATGTTTCACAGATGTGAAGTCATGAGTATGGTCATAAACATTTTAAGACACACCTGCCAGATAGTTCTGGAGTTTTCTAGTGAGAACAAACCTTCTGTAAATACCAAGGGGAAAAAAATCAGGAAGATCCTCATTTTGTGGGTAGATCTAGCAAAATTTCTTTCTCTTTCTGTGATGAGCACAGACTGTCATCTCCACCCTCTCCAACAAACTCACTAACATTTATTTAGATATGTAAAGCATGGATTACGAGAATATAAAAAGGTATGTTTCTGTCACACACATGCTCTTTTTTTCAATGTCTCTTCCTATCATGCAAATAGGAGTTAAAACAGACTGCTATGCTCTAATTTCCCCACTTTTAAGTCTCATTATGGCACCCACACACTTTGTTCTGTGAGTTATGCTGGATTTGCCTTACACTCTGTGGTAAGACTGGCAGCATGAGTGCCCACACACACAGACACACTTCTCATTCATTCCTACAAAGAGAAAGAGCAGTAAGGGGACTGCCAACAGGCCATGGGATGGTTCCCATCTTCTTGCAGTACCAGTGACCCCATCCCAACAAGGTTCCCACATGCCCACTTCTCATCTCCACCCTGTGCAAGTCCCTCTCTAATGGTTGTACCCTGGTGCCTCACTTCCCTGGAGCTGTACACTGAACTATGTGAGTATTTCTGTCCAGTGACCTAGGGATGTAAGGAGGCAGAGTTCTGCCTCTAACAGCTCATCCCCTGGCATAGCTCTCCTTGTCATAATGTGATGGAGAGAGGGCTCCTTCCCCTGGCACAATCCCCAACAGCTCAGTCCACTTGTGTTTTTAATCACAGCAGAGTAACCATCACACCCGTGGTGGCTGCAGGGAACAGGACTCCTTAATCCTCCTGGGTTTTGGTTTGCTCATCTGTGAAACAGGGACAGTTCCTGCCAGGAGCATCCTCCTGGAGCCTTCCCCTGGGCAAGCTGGCAGTGTGCTGAGGGCCAGCACAGGGCTCAGGGTTGGGGGAGCCCATCTGTGGGGATTTAAGTGTCACTGAGGCCTTCTGATAACTAAATGCCTTTCATTATAACATCAGCAAAAAAGCCCAGAGATGCTTTAACCACAGCTGAAGTGGCTTACAACCTGCTGGGCAGAGAAATAGGAAAATATAGCAATAATGGGAAAACGCAAGGTTTGCTGCAGTAGGGCAGCACTAGCACTGTAATTAAAAATAGTTTGGAACAGCTACATCAGTTATGAGAGTAAATGAAAAATCTTTTATCTCCCTAACCTGTGCTCTTCCTAGAGTTAATGTAGCTACACAGGAAACTATGTGGTGCTGCTGATACAATTTTTCTCCATCAAGGAACAGGTTTGGACTATACTACAAGGACAATCTGGATTTTATTTGCTTAGGATGGAGCTGTGTATTCACTGGGATAGACCAGCAAGTCCTTTTCACCACAGACAAGCTCTAAAACTCCTGTCTCTCCCATTGTTAAAGTGAATAGTCTTAACAGAAAGCCTCTCCTTTCTCATGTGCAAGGTCACGCTGCAAGGAGGAGGATGAGGAAAAAAGGGGTTGTGAACCATTTCCAGCACCAAGCACCTTGAGGTTAAAGACTTTCCCTTCTACAGTAGAGGGTTAGTTTGTTCACCTTTTTACTGTGTCCTGGCAAGTACTTAATGCTCTGTTCTCCAAGTGGTGCCCTTGGGGGAGGCTTGGAGAGCATCCAGCCTTTGCTGTCAGCCTGACCTGCTGCAGCCCTGCCAGCTGTGCCCGTCCAGGCTGTAGCTCCCTTCCCAGTGGGGCTGGGACACCCAAAGAGTGAGTGCCTCACCTCATCCTGGGAGAGACCAGCCAGCCCAGGAGCTGCTGCCCCAATGCCCCAGGCCAAGGGGGGCAGAGTGCTGAAGGGAAGCTTAGGTGCCAAAAGTGGGTCTGCACTGCCCCTGTGCCATCTCCCACTGGTCTCAAGCAGAGGCTGAAGCCCTTTCTGCACCCAGGGGTGACCTCAGCGTGGCCTGGTGCTGTGGAGGTGCTCACCTCCCACTGCTCACCCTCGCTCAGAGGCAGGGAGGCAGCCCCCACCACGGCCCTCTCCTGACAAGGAAGCAGCGTCTAGACACAGATTAGGCAAACAGCTAAAGCACAAGACCAGACAGTGAAAAAATCAAAAGGGAAAAAGAGCTCCCCGGCTCTGTCCACCACTGATTCCTGTGAGATTTGGGGCGAGGAACTTCTTTAGGTCTTTGTCTTCCTCACCTGTCTAGTATGGGATAATATTTCCCTTTCTGGCAAGGTTATGGTCAGAGCTAATTAGCATTTGAAAAGTGCTTTGAAATGGAAGATGTATTTGGAAAACTGAAGTATTATTACTGTGATTGAGTGAGTGGCTCAGGATAGGGAAGCATTTCACTTCTTTTTCCCTGTGGGTGGAATAGCCTGGATAATACTGGGATTTCTTCAGATTTATTAATTATCCAAGCATCTAGTACGTATCAGGTGTCTAAAACAGAACTCGGTTTGGATATTTATTCCATTAAATATTGGATTGCAAATTCATGAAATCCAAGCTACGTTGTTCAGACAAATAAATCACATGACACTGGGACTCTTCCCCTGCTGGCACCAGATCTCCTGGCACAGCTGCTCAAGGAAGGGCATTTAAAATCTGTTTTCCATGACTCCTCACACAGGATTTTAAAATGTACTCCAGGTTTGCCAGTAAAACAAGCTCTTGCAAGAGTCTCCAGCAAGCAAAGTGTGGGTCCTGAAACACGTACATATGGAAAAAAAAATCAAATTAATAAGCTTTGTTTGTTCAGGCCATGCTTCTGCAGGATACTTTAAAGTATTCATTTGTAGTCTCGTGATTAATCCCAGTGAAGTGAGTGGAACTCTTTCCAGTCAGAATCAGTCAGATGCTTAAATACCCTGATGAACAGGGCTTCCAATTATTATTTCATCAACTCATGTGCTCTTGTCCTGTATTTTAAAGACTTCCTGTGTATTGTCTTCCCCTGTGCTCTACCATGAATTGAGTCTATGCTGGAAAAACATCACATCTACTATCCATGAAGCACATGTTAGCCTATAAAAAAATGTGGTTCCATTCCAAGAAACCTCCAGTAACTTTATAAAAAATAAAGAAAAAAAAGAAAAAAATATTAAGGGACACATTTTCAAAACCTTAGTGTTCTGAGTTGTGGGGTTGGCAGTTCTTAGTTTCATGTCTCTCATTAACTTCTGCTGAAATTATCTGTCCAGCTATGCAGCTGTGGCATCACATTCTGAAAATGCACTCCAAAAGAGAGTGGATTCTGCTTTCTTTTGGAAGCAGAGTCAAGTTCCTGTGTAGACAGGGGCTGGGATTGATACAAAGCTCACTCATCCTGAGCCCAGCTCATTTTGATTCTGTGGAGTTGAGTGGAGGCTCCTTAGCTGGCTGAGCTACTTGCCCTAACAGCAAGTGGATGCTCATGGGCAGAACAGTGCACAAGATGGCAAGTCCAACTTGGGACGCTCATGTTCTCAGCCCCTAAGCTTTTGTCTATCTTCTCTTTGGCTTCTCCTGTCCCCACTAATTCTCTTCTGAAGGATTTCCAGGGATTCAGCACAGCTGTCTGCTGAACTGTATCTCAACTGGTGGCAGGATAGACCCTCTCGGTCCTGTATGAGTAGGAGCAAATGCTATCACCTCTCTGTGGCAGAGCAATGAGGTCTACAGGGCAAAAATCAATGTTACCTGCAGTGAATTGTAGCCTGGAAGGTGCCCAGGCTAGCAGTGGCCAGCTTCTCTGTTGGCCCTGCCATGGGAAGGCGTCTGCACCATCCCAAATCTGCTTGGAGCAGCCAGCACAGCACAGGGACACCACAAGGCTCCTATCTCAAATATCAGCAATGAAACCTCTCTTTATTTTTTTTCTTTCTGTTGTCTGATGTTGGACCTGAGCCCCTGTGAAATGTCCTCTCTGCCTAAGCACGCTGCAGTGCTGAGCTGGATGGAAAGTGATGTGAACACCAAAGCAATATGAGTGGCTGCCTGAAACAGCTCCATACCTGCTTAACCCAGCCTCTGATCCTAGGGGCACATGCCTCCCACTTCATCCTCAAAGGCAGAGACAGGTAGTCCCAGTGTAAACCCATTGCTCCTCCGTTCCTCTGACTCATGGTTTGGGGTCTGCATGCCAGGGTGTGCTTTCTTCCCTCTCCTTACAAAGCTTGCTTCCACTAGCAGTGATAGGAGTGCAAGTCTGTGCAGCCCATGGGAGGCCCAGCTGCTCACTGTTAATGTTTAATGACAGCACTGCAAGCTGGGGTTATTCCCAGACTCTATTTCAGCTGGTCAGGCTTCATACAAACTCTTCTCAGTGAACACTTTAAATCTACAGAACAAATTACTGAGGAGTACTGGTCCAGATTTAGGGGGGACTTAGAGAAAACTTGGTGTGATTTAGGGCTTCCAAAGATTTTTCTGCATCCAGAATCATTATTTTTCACATATGCAAAACTCACTGTCTCTTGCTATGGAGGCTGTGCAGTAATAAATGTGCATGCAAAGTCCACACCAAAGGGTTGGTGCTGAATGGGATGCAGACACCTTCCCTGTCTCTCCCAGAGAGGCTGCTGCTCTGTCAACACAGTCCTGCACAAAGAGTAGTGTCAGATGGTTTCCTAAAGTAAATTAATGCAGCTTCATTATGTTAGGCCAAGTGATATCAGCAGAGAATTCACACAGCTAATTTTTAACCTTCTCCAATTTCTCTTTGGCTCATGAAACCATTTCCTGCCCTGGTCCCTCTGACAGGCCCCTGGTTCTCCTCCAAGCATCTATCCAGTGAAGAGACAAAGTTAGACATGAAGTATAGGAAGGTCAAGACTTAAGATCATGCAAATAGGATCTAATGATCCTAAATGCTACTACTTATATGCTCAGCCAGGAGGAACAGTGGGTCAGAATGGTTCAGCCAGAAATTTGGACCCTTAGACCAAACTCTGCCTTCATTCTCAATGTGAGTCTAGAGGTATTACAGCTCATGAAGAACATGATGCCTCCACTCTCTACTCCCACCTTCACCAAGGACAGATCCAAGATGTAAGTAGGTATTTTCTGTAGTTATTCTTGGCAACTCACATCCAAGAAAGACAATTGTAATTGCAAGCCACTGCGAGGAAATTTTGAAGTACATTGACAAGTACATACACAAGTATTTGGCTATAATTGCCTTGCTGTTCAATGAGGACCTTGAAAGACTTTGAAAAGGTCATTGCTTTGACTTCACAAAGAAGGTGAGCTTTAGGAAATTCTGTGTGCACATGTTGGTGGGTTTGCCACAGGGAATAACTGGGTTTGTTAGCTGTGGATGTGCATACTGCGAAGGAGACAGACCAGTGCCTTCCATGTGCAAAGACAAAATGGAAAAAGGCTGTCTGAGCCAAAAAGACAAGTTTGGAGCCTTTCCTCCTTTCTACCTTCCCTCCTCAAAACTCTGAAGACTATTAAATGTCTTCTGAGGTCCATTCCATCCCCAGCTGGGGATGGGGCTGAACAGTGACAATCTGAATATGACAGGAGAATATCAGGGCAGTGAAAAACCCCACCCTGGCAGGCTGTCTGCAAGTGCAAGTGCTGCTTGCCCTGTGTTGCTCAGAGAGCCAGAACATTTGTTGTGCTCCTCATCATCACTCAGAGGGACAGGATGGTCCTCCCCATAGTCCCTGCCAAGGTACTTCAACTGATGGGAAAATGGTTCCTCTTTTTCCATCACTGGAAGCATCATGTGTATGAGATACTGTTAAAGTAGGAGTGTTGTCAGAGGCTGCTGTAAGTAACCATAAGAATCTGTAAGGCAATATGCAGCTCTGATGTGCAAATGGGATTTAGGGAAGCCTCACTAACGGGATAACACAGGCAGTGCTTAAGCTGAGTTTCAAACTGAACATAATGTTTCATTTGACAAATGTCTGGGTTTGAACTTTTTTAAGCCTTCAGGGCTTTAAGAAGAGAATGTCAGTTTCCTGCAGAATAAATCCTTAATATTTTGGGCTTTCATTTAGGAAGAGGGAAAAAAGCTCTGAGTAGAGAGGAAGCCAAAAGGAATATCTGATTTCATTGCTTTCATCAAATACCACTACGTATAATTTATTTTCTCTTAGAAGCCAGGGATATATCTTCTCTAAATATTTACCTAATTTCTTTCTAAGAGCATGTCTGCATGCCACCATGTTGATTTGTGCAGTAGAAATTCCAGCCTTGCTTTTGGTCTAATACATTCAACACACCCAGAGCTTAATAGTAGGCTAATAAAACCAAGGTCTAATAGTTAGTGTGAGGTATAGCCTGAAACATCTACTGGGAATATATTCCAGCCACTGCTCTGCACCAAGACAGTCACACTAGTGCCACACCACACTGCACCATGGGTCTTGCAGTGAAACTGGAGACAAGCAGGCCTGGAAGCAGGCATGGAATTTTGACTACAGGAAATCCTTCAGCCTTATGGCTCATTAATGTCTTCCTGAAATGGAACCACATCTGACAGGTCTGTCTCTCTTGCCTCCATGTTCACCCACCAGTCAGCTGAGACAAGCAGAGGCTGGTGCTGTCTCCATCCCTTCAGGCTTTCAAGCCCCAGATGGATCAAGCTCTGAGCAACCTGGCCTGACCTCAAAGCTGGCCTGGCTTTGAGCAGGACTTGGTCTAAAGAGTCCACAGGTGTCCCTTCCAACCAGAATTATTCTGTGATCCCATGATCCTGGTCCAGAGATGCCCTTCTTAATTTCTTTAAGGGCTCTATTCAGCCCCGTTGCCAGCAACAACTACTAGGCTTTGTACTCCAGGCATTTTCTGCCTCAGTATTAGAAACTAAAAGGGTAACTGTGTCAGAGGCCTTTTTTCCTCCCCTTCCTGTCCCAGGCAGGGAACACTGATCTCTCCATCCTAGAATGGAAACTGAGGCACACTCAGGTGTCATAAGATGACTTTCATTGAGGAAGTAAAAAAAAGTCAAAGTTAATGGATCATTGCAAGGCTCAGGATGATTCTGTCTAGTCTGATCAGTATTGTGGGTGGTTCTTGCCCTATCTTACTTGAAATTGAGCAGGGATCCTTGTTCAAAAGGACTTTCAGATTTTGACAACAAATCCTGGTGCACACCCCACTTCTGTCATAATCACTGATCACCTCAGCAAACTTCCTGCTGCCTTAGGCAAGCAAAGTTTTAAAATATTTCTTTCCATTTTCTGACCCTTTTCTGTTCCTCAGGTAGTGTCTATCTTGCTGTGCATGATGCTGTACAGGCTGTCTGAGAGCCTCAGTCTTTCAGTATATGCGGCACCACCTGCCAATGAAGCAGAGGATGAGGGCTTGGAAGCCATAGCTCTCTTCCCAGTGCTGCCATTGTCTGGCTTTGTGTGAGCTCACTTACAACAGTCCTGCTCTCTGCTTCCCTCTGTAAAAGGTGGAAACAAGTAGCAGCCCCACAGTGTCATGAGGATGTGAGCATCTCATGCCCTTAGCTGGAAAGTGCAAGAGAAAAGCAAAGCACTCTTTATTATAACAGCCCCATCTCCTTATCTCCTCTGAGAGGACAAATCCTGGATTGCTAAACTTCCTGCTTTTCCTGCATTCCCTGCAGCACTCTGGCTATGTTCTGTTGGAGTTTTTCTACTTCACTTAGCTCCTTTCTGTAGCAGCCAGAGCTGCACACCTACTCCAAAAGCAGCCACCCCAAGCCAGGTGCTGCACCTTGCTAACATTTACCTTTTTTCACTAGGGCCTCTTTCAGAAATTTTGGCAAATACTTGGCCTTTAACTGCCGAAGTGTTCTGGCCTTTTGCCTTTGGGCACCCAGAGGGTGGCTGGGCACTGAACAGGCTCCCCAGGGAAGCGGTCACAGCACCAGACTGACAGAGTTCAAGCATCTCAGGAACAGTAGGAGCCATGTTTCCAGTTGTTTCCTTGGGATCTAAGAACCTGTTCATTTAGCTCTTTGTTAAATGAGGCTTGAGTTCTCTTGGGAAATTTGCCTGCGGTCTCTTCCCAGACTTTGCAGTAGAATCGTCTAAAATGTCTTTACGTGTGAGTGACACCTACACGTGAGCCAGACACCCCGGGTTCAGTTAAAAGAGATAAACAGGCATTTACAGGAAACAATTCATCTTCTCCTGTGGTAGATACCTAAAATAGCCCACAGCAATCACAAAATGATTGCTTCCCTCCACGAACTATAAATTTATTCTAGAAAAGCCGCCCAGCCCTTGACTTGTGTTGGAGGATTTGGTTGCCTGGTGCTTTTTGAGCTGCTCCACCTTACTTTAGACATTTACACAGGCAGGCAAGTATATACATATACAGGAGCCTCCAGGAAACAAATGCCCTTCCAGCATGTGTCCTGAATACCAGGGAAAGGATTCGCTGTCCTGTTACCAAAGCAATGAGGGTCACTACTTTTGGGGTACTGGATTAATTTCTTTCCATTGCACCCCCTCGTTTATACCCTAAATGTTGATATAATTGGTCCATGCTGCAACAATGTGGCCCACAGTGCTACACAAAAATTATTAATGAAATAATAATTTATTTTATTAAAAAGAAAAATTGACTTTATTATAAAGAAAATAAATTGTCTGGGTTTCATGGCAGCATGGCAACTGCCAGAGCAATGTGTAGGGCTATCATTCCTGTTCTGCAGATAACCACCCCACCAGGAAAGGTGTGCAAGATGTCACGTTACAGCTGTTACATCATCAGGAAAAAATCTCAGTGGCTGATCATTGCCCGAGGGAGATGTCAGTCTTCCCAGCTTCTGTGCTAGGAGAAGCTTGTACAGGAATTAACTCTTTCCTAGGTGATGAGCACCACTAGATTTTACCAGTATTAGTTCCACCTTGTTTGCCTAAAATGAATTGTTGTTCTCTTACTTTCCATTTTTGTCTTTCACTCAAGTCATAAACAGTGTGACTTTGCAGTGACAGCTGTCTATCACATCTGCTGTGTGACTGAGGACATTTTTTCTTCCACCTCACTATCATATTTCTGCACACTGGTTGTTCACCACACCACCATTCCCATAGAAGACAGCAAATGTTGCTTGCTGAACACAACCCAGGTGGCCTCCCTGCTGTCTGGAGAGCAGCCCATTGTCCAGCATGAAGAAATACTCCCTGCACATCAATAAAATGGCCCATCTTGTCATGATACCCAAGGCAGCAGGAAATACCTAAGGCTTTCCCTGGAATACATTCTGGGGGATGCAATGATAAAATAGGGTTTTACCAACTCAGAGCTCATATGCTCTGCCTTGTTACTGCTGATATTAAGGGGCCAGTGCTGTGGGAATCAATTCCCTCTGCAGCCCCATGCCTGGGGAGGCAGACCTCTCCTCTCCTCTCCTCTCCTCTCCTCTCCTCTCCTCTCCTCTCCTCTCCTTTTTCCTTCTCTCCTCTCCTTTTTCCTTCTCTCCAATACTATAATTTTATTCTCGTGCTCCAAACAAGTGGCTTACTTTCCTCCAGAGGCACCAAAGCCCTGCCCCAGCACAAAGTACATACTGTGCTGCCCCTGAATGTCTCAATTCAAGAAGCTTTGAGCTCCCATTGTTTGCAGTTCACAGAGTTCACCTGCATTTTATTCTGCTCATCTATTAAAGAAAACAAAGTGGAGATGAGGGAGAAGGAGAAGTGCGGCTGTAAAAGCAGCAGTCGGTCAGAGAGCCCTCATGTTCCTGGTACCAGTTGTGGGCCAATCAATCAGTCTCAAACAGCTCACTGGAGAATAACTGCCCAACTTACCCAAATTTATTTTCTTTAATAACAGAATCCTCCTGCGACCCTGCGGTTATTGCTGACACAAAGCGAGGCCTGCTAGGGCCTGATATCTGCTCCCTCGCTCCCTGCTGTGTGCGGAGCAATGGAGCCATCGTCCCCTTGTTTTCTGCAGACAGCAGCTTTAAATCACTGACAGCCACGTCTGTCTGTGAGGCCTGGGAGAGACTTTCCTGCTCAGGTCACTCACTTGTGACTTGTGTGTGTTCACCCGTGCGTGCTCAGGCTCAGTGAAATAAAGATCAAAACGCCTGGACATGTCTGCTTAATGTTTGGGTGCTCGGCTCTGCAAGGGCTGTGAACGCTGTGCAGGTGATGGAGGCAATGGGTGATCACACAGACACTCAGCTGCAAAGAAAAAATTGCTTCAAATCTCTGAGCTCACGGTCTGGCCAAGTGGCATTGCTAGCCAGGAAACTGCTGTGCCCCAAGCATTGAGACAGTGAGATTACACAAAGGGAAATGGAAACTTTGGGATTACAGGCCAGGTCTGCATTGTGGGCAGTGTCTCAGGGCATTATATCCTGTATAATACATCTATTGGAGACTGTGATCCTTCTTTGGGAGTGTTCAAAATTCATGTGAGAAACATGGAAGAATGTTTTTTTGGAATTCTGAGAGAGGAATCCTGTTCAGCCCTCCAGATTAGGGCAGGTTTTAGAAGGTAAATGAAAGTTCTTTAAAGGGTAAATGAAGGTTTCTTAGAGCTGATATAAAACCCACACTGGTCTTTGTGTTCGAAACTAAAAACTTATCAAATGAAACCAGCCTTTTTCAAAGAAAAGCTGTATTTTTTCTAAAGTTCAAGGACTAGTTACAAGAGGAAATTTCTTCACTGTGCTTGTACTGGAGAGCAGATTCTTGGAAAGGAAAATCCACTCCAAAACTGTAGGAATGGCCCCACAAGGCAAAGTTTCAATCCAAACCCAAATCCTTGCACGGTCCAAGAGAGGACGTGCATTCCCTGGGAGGGAAGGACAGAGAGAACCCTTGCCCTGCCAAGGTTAGGCAGGACCAGGAGTGAGGAGGCAGAGAGGAAAAGCTGGAGTATAGGGAAGGAAGGTCCCTGGGAGTGCTGGGCAAGCCTGTTGCGAGGGAGCACCTTCAGTCTACAAGTATTTCAGGTATTTCCAGGTGAGGCAATGCCCTCCTGCTCTGCTGGCCTGTGTGGGCAGGGTGTATGCACACACCCTGGGGATTCCTGGACCACTTAGTGCTGCAGGGACTGGGTGTAGCTGGGGCAGCACCCAGAGCAGGGAGCTAGAACTGCTAGGTGTCCTCTGTGCAGCTGTAAGCCAGGGATCCAGGCAATTTGGGCTTGGCACACACTGCTGATAGGCTCTCCTGAGCAGGATGGGGGTCTTTTTGCAGGAGATATAAGCAAGCAGGGCTGCAGGCATCTCACTCACCCAGAGAGGGCTGCTGCTGCTCACCCAGCACTTCGTGAGCAGAGACCTACAGGTCTGTCCACGGGGTTGTCCTATCAGGCTGTCACATATGGAACAATTCATGGACTTCAAGCTAAAAGTTGGCACAGGCTACGGACAAATGTGGTTTTTTCCAGCCATTATCATGTTTGTGCTTGGATGCAAGCCAAAATGCATCAACCTTCCTGAGGACATTAATTGTTATCTGATTGCCTGTCCCTCAGTATGGGGGGGTGTGGGGCTGTTTGGTTTTTTGTAGGTTTGCTTAGTCCCCTAATCTTACACAAAAATTATCTGGCATGAATTCTGCAAGTCAGAATGGCAAAAGTATAATTAATTCCCTGTGTGAAGTGAAAAACAGCCAATTTTCCACAGCACCAGCTTGAATATCAACAAGTCATGGAAATAATATGCAAAAGAAGCAGACAAAATTTGCACACACACACACACACACACACACACACACACACACACACACACACATACATACCAGATATGAAGATTATTTTTATGGGGCAGCAGTGCTTTATATGCTACTGGATAAAAAATGTCAATACATACCTGAAGAGCTCTTCATTTCTGGTATGTATTCAGCTGAAAGATTGGAACAGCCTTTAAAGACAGCCTCCTTTTCTGATCAATACAAGGAATTTGTTGAAAATGTATGCTCATGTAGTTTTCTTTTCCTAGACACAATCATTTTGCAGGCAGGTCCCTCACAGATATCTCAACATAAAGTGGTAATGAGTTTTCTCTAACCAGGGGTAGGGATTTAAAAGTAAAACACTTCTGAAGCCCAAGCCCACCCTTTTCACTGCCTTTCTCTCCCTATAGCTGACTCTGTGCTTATGTGCTGTTTTCCTTCTCACCCCATGTTCGCTCCCACCTTGCTGGTCAAGAGCTGGGCCCTTGGAGCATTACAAAGTTATTTGCACAATCTGCCCCTGACTTAAACTCTGACAATCCTAACAGAGGCCTCCATTTCTCTTTGATGACTCAAAACACATAGTGGCCACCACAGTCTGCCTTGCCTGGAGACTTGCTGGATAATAGGAATATCTTGAAGCCTGTTAAAACAGTCCCTAAGGGTTAATCTTGACCCCTCAGAGCAACCATTGGTTGCTCTGCATGGCTGACAATTTGATTTGAAGAGGATCCAAAGGAAAACCTGAGCTGCAGGCATGTCAGGGAAGCCACTCTGCATAGCTCCTCATAAGGTGTTGAAAAACACCTCTCAAGTCTCCATCCGTTGTTTTGCTACAGGTGAATTGCAAAGCAAAGAAGAAAAGCAAGTTATGCCCAGATAGTGTCAAATACAACTTATTAGCTGGGCCCTGGTGAATATCTGGAACAGATGTTGCAGATATGTGTATCACGTCTCCACAACCCTCTTGACACTTCCTGTTACATTCTGGGACAGTGGGGAAATTAAATATCCCCACTGATGTCACAAAAGTTAGCATGTGCAAACAGTAAACTGAAACGTCTTTTTTTCTTTTCTGGTTGTTTTTTTTTTTTCCACTGTACTTAGAATAATGACTGTGTATTGCAGGTGTAGGGTATATGTTGGCAAATGTGAATTCTTGGGTGCAACCACCCCACTATATATTACAGTGACAGTTTTGGTGTTCACAATGTCATGTCCTGTGTCACCACAAACCAACAACTTCAAATGAAAAGATCTAAAAAAGAGGCTGTGTGCTGACTGGCTATTTTTCTTTCCTTTACCTGGATATAGCCTTATTAGTGGGAATAACAGCAGGAGAAATCCATCTTCTTCTTTCGCCCATTTCTACTTTACACTTCACTCACTCCAGAGCTTCCTCACCATCACAGGGACATTTCACATCTCGCCTTGACGAACAATTCTTAGCAAAAGGCCATGATAGCTCTTTGTGTATGTAAAACGTACCAGAAATATTAAACCAAAGATCAAAGGCAGTTCTGTTCCTCAGATATTTTCCCTGACCCTTTAAACTGGCTGGGTGCAGAATGAATAATAAGGACCAGACTCTGCCATCAATTACGCCGAGTTAAATCCAGAGTGGGCTGTTGTAAATCAAGTTATTTTAGAGTTACACAATGTAACCGGGAGCAGATTTGGGACCTGAGTCTGCAGGCCAAAGCACCAGACTGCAAAGGGAAAATCCCACCTCTCTCCCTCTTCGTTTCACCTAAACTCTCCTTCTCTTCACGTCAGCAGCCCCATCTGCCTTCTTAGAAAATCACACAAAGCTAAGGTCTTCCTAAGCTACCCAGAAAGAGCAATCGCACCTCTAAGCACTGCCAAATGGATCACAGATAAATCAGGTCTTTATTTGTGTCAAAATGCAGCCCAAAAGGACCGAACAACATCTAATTTTTATCAGCAGCTATAAAAAGTTGGAGGCATGAATTGCCTGGGTGCGAAGCTTGCTGGAGGAGAAGTAAAACTGAAAGACTTAAAGTGTTGAGTAAAAAGTGTCTGGAAGCACATTTATACAATAAATTGTCTCTTCTTTTTCTCTTCACATTACATGATGCTTCTCCCCCTCACACAAGCCTAATGCTTTAATCCTGCTAAATATTTGCAAATTGGCACCACATCGGATCAAGACAATAGAGGGGGAAAAGATGCAAGTCATGATATACTTCTTATTACAGAGATAGCATTTCACAAGATTAAAGAGGATTTTCTAGGCAATGGAGACAAATCCAGCACCAGCTTTATTGAGCAAACGTTGCAGATGCTTCACCCGTTAACATGTGGTAGTGCAAACAAAGGAGATTATCTCCTTTTCCAAATGAGCACCGTCAATGTTACCATTCCATTTATTACACATTTGCCCACTCAAGTGTTCACTTTTGAGAGGTGACCTGCAGGAGGCAATGGAACAGTCTTTGAAGCAGAAGTTCCAGCCTGGTTGCAGCATCCGGGGAAATTATCAATCTGGAATATTGCTCTTGGGAATAAAACCACTATCCATAATAGGCAAAGAAAAATGGGGAAAAAAAGCAATGTCAAGCGCTTCCATTATGGGGATTATATAGGCAGTATGTCCCAAGAACCTCCACTCTGGTCAACCCAGGGAGACAAAGCTGTTTGTAAACGTCAGAATGTGCTATATTTTTGCCACCTTTATTCCTAATCATCAGAAACAGAAGTTACTCAGTGAGAAATAGAGTGTTAGGGGAAAATGAATAGGAACCTGTGCAACAACTGCTGTCCTCCAGTGGAAATGCCTCTAATGCTGACAGGTTGGACTACAGAGTAAATGGGGGCTTGTGTTAAACCAGGACACTGGGATCTAGCACTTCTTAGCCTCAAACACCTTTTCATGCTACTCATTACAGAAATGACAACATCAGGACTGTGAAGAGCCCCAGCAGTCCCAGGGCAGTGCTTGGCTGCAGCCCAGACCCTGCTCAGTGCCACTTCCATTTCTTCCACTGAGCCACTCTTTCCTCTCTGGTGTTCTACACCCAAAGCATAGGTCAACATTTCAAGCCTCACAGATGTTAAGACCTCAGCTGTACAGCAAAGTGACACAAAGGGCCCATAAGAAAGCTGCTGGGACATGTGGATTCACTTTGAACTGTGGCAGATTGATGAGGATCTGGGGCTGCTTCCTGGTCAGCCAGTCCTGGCTCAAGCCACAAAACTTTACCAGCAAATGCAGCCTCCAGCCAGAACCACCTGGTCTCAATTAGGATGGATTTGTGGCACTTTAAAGGGGTTTAGTGACTGCTTTAGCTGACCCTTCAGATGAAGAACTCACAAAATCTGGCTTAGATCCCTAACAATAACGGTGCTTATCAAGGCATCCTTCCATCATTAGGCTTGCCAACTGCCTCCTGTCCCTTGTTTGTCATCAGTATTTTGATGGTTTTGCTCCCAAAATTATTGAATGTAACAGTTGCATCTCTGGATTCCCAGAGGTAAAATGCCTGATCACATCCTGTCTGCATCCTGACAGTAAACTCCCAATGCAAAAAGGGGAAGTTTCACCTCTTTAAAAATCAGGTTAGAATCCAACTTGCTTCTTTTGCATTTTCCTGCTAAAGGCAGCAGCTATGATAATATCAATTCTCCGTTGTTTCCTGGGCTAGAGCAACAGTATATCCCATTGCTGGAAGTCAAGCAACAGCAGTTGTATCTTGCTGAAAATATGGGATCACAATCTCCCATAAAATTAGGAATATTTTGAAATTAGTAGGCCAAATCTGCTCTCTGGGTTGCCAACATAAAAGTCGTATTTACACAAGTGCCAAATTGATGATGGGAACTTTTTCAATGTAACTTTTACAAAATGTAATGAGCACCCATTCTAACTGGGCAAATGACACGTCCTGCACAAAATATTTGTCCAATGAGTCAAAATAAGTTTAAGTTATACTTCAAAGACGGACATGAAGACCTCTTTCTCAAAGAACTTCAGCAGGAGAACATTCTTTTATACTGGTGCTCTGCCTCCCACCTCAGACACCACAAAAAATTTGTGGCCTCTTAAAGGCAAAATGCAACTGGAGATTAATGCAATCAGACCTTGGAAAAATGATAAAGGGACTTGATTTCCACAGGGTCAGTGATCAGCAAAACTATTAAACAATCCCTGGTGAGCTACCCACCAAAGTGGCAAAGACTTTTGTCACGCCTGAAAATCTCGGCTGAGGGTTCTGGAGCCTTATAGTACTGTGGTGCAGTAGGAAATTTTCACTATCTGTGTCCTCCTGATGGAGGGGATGATGCCAAAAGCAGTCATTTGACTTTCATATTTGTCAAGATCATAGATCCATTAAAATTCTGGATCAGAAGCACTCCGGGCAGTTTCTCCTTCCTGGTAGCACTCTCACAACAGACTATTTCCCATATGTTCACACAGAGGGTAGATACTACAATAAAGAGTAACATAATGGACCACATGGACAATATGGTCTGTTGGGAAAGTGCCAGTCTGTCTTCTCTGAAGGAAAATGCTTCTGGAAAGCTGCTGCTGTTCTGTGGGGTAAAGGCATTTTTGGGGATAAGGGAGGTGTCCGGGACAGGATGGCTGGATTTCCAGAAAATTTTGGATAAGGTTCAACACTAAAATTTGTTGAAACACCACCAGTAAAATATTGGGCAGTACCAGGAAGACTGTTGAAGAACAAAACATGGGATTACAGGCTTTGCCTACAGCTCTGTTCTCTGCCCTTCAGGAGTGGGATGGTGGGGCTAGGGTACATCCAAAGGGACAGCAGAAAAATTGATTGAGAGGATGGAGAAACTCTTCTATGAGGAAACGTTATATAAAAGCTGTGACTCCTCAGCTGAAGAGGAAAAAAAGCAAACACAATGGTGGTTTACAAAACAAAGAAGGCAGTCAGTCGAGTCACTGTGACATTTTCCTGGTCATCTGGACAACTGTTTACCTGTAAACTGCTCTTCACCACCTGCTACAATGCTGGAGCTAGAGATGACGTGATGGAATGAATGGGAGCTCTGTTTAAAACAAATAAAAGCAAATACATTTTTACATAATACTTCTCTACACCCAGAGGTGTGGGACCTCTGTGGCTGGCTGTCCTGGGCAACAACACGAGCAGCAACAGGCACATGTGTGAGGGAGAAGGCAAATCCGTCAGCTCCATGCAGACACTGGAAGGATGAGGGAGGGATGTACCCATGAATACCTCGTTCAACTTCAGGCTTGAGTCAGATGCTAGAAAATTGATTGATTTAATCTTTGGAACCCCGAGGTTCCAAAGGCATTACTTTGCATTTTCTGCTTAAATCCCTGCATGTCTTCTCAGGTGTCAGCAGCCCAGGTTTTGGCCTCCTTCTGGGTTACCCAGCCTAGATAAACATGCGTGCTGTTAAAGCTGTTTCCAGGAACGCCTTCCTCTCCCTGCAATCTCTTATCTCCCAGAGGAGATTGTCAGAGGGTACTTCAAAGCCCTTTGAAAATGGCCAGGGCTCTGCCTGTAGCCCAGCAGATACAGGCACCCTCACCCCAAGAAGTCAACAGCTGTCCCTGAGTTGGGAGCAGCCTTATCACCACCACAACAGCGAGCAGCAGGAGAGACTTTACCCCTCACTATCACAACGCAATCTTCTTCAGTCTTTGCTCTGCAACACGCTGCCCATCATCTCCCCAGATTCACCCGGGTGGGTTGTAGAAGATTATGCGAAAACGAGCAGAAAATAAAAGGAGTGGTTTTCTTTAGCCCTAAGGAACAGGGAAGCCTAAAGCCTGCTGAGCTTGTAATTAAAATGTGGAAAGGCCATGACAGAGCTCAAAAGATGGAAGAATGGGATACGGGCAGCAGAAAAATGCTGAGCACCAGGCTTCGGGCAACACGGCGTTTTGAATTAAAAATAAATAAGAAAATTGCCTAGGGGAATGCAGGGGAGGGGCAGCTGTGGAAAGAGAGGGTGATGGAGCAGGGGCTGTAGTCCAAGCACTGCCCTCAGAGAAATCTTGTTCAGCGTTCCTGTACTGTAAGACTGAAGTGTAGTGAGGCAGAGGAAAATGGCACAGCTGTTTTACGGTGTTATTATCCCTGCTGAACCACAGAAGACCAAGCGCCTGCCAGGACAAATGGCAGGACACCATGCATGCAGTTCTCACTCCATCAGCAACTTGAAAATGGAAATGCCAAATATAAAAGTCACATTTTCACTTGGAACTTGTTTTCTGCTGCAGTAAACAAGCACCTCAGGGGCTGGCATCACTGGAACAGGCTGCCCAGGGAAGTAGTGGAGTGACCATCCCTGGAGTTATGTAAAAGATGTGCAGATGTGGCACTTAGGGACATGGTTTAGTGGTGGATGTGGCACTGCTGAGTTAATGGTTAGACTTGATCTTAAGTTATTTTCCAGTCTAAGTGATTCTATGACCAGGCACACAGGCCAGGTGACCACAGAGAGCCCAGGGCACACACATGGCCAGAGACATCTGGACAAGGGCCATGCTTTATCCCATGTCATATTTATCCCATCTATATTAACCCAAATTGGCCATTGCTACTAAAATTACCCTCCCAGAGAGAAGGGCTTTAGAAAAATTGAGTTAACTGAATGAGTTGTGGACCAGGAGTGAGAAACATCAGATAGATACATGGGAGATTCCTCCCAGGGGACCACAGACACCAGCAAAAGTCTGAGCAGCAGGAGAGGATCAATATTCCTCCCTCCCAGTGAAGCCAGGGGGAAGTGCCACAGAGAGGCAATATTGTTGTAAGTGTACCTGCAGTGCCAGAAGCTCAACAGGGATCCCTGCCTGAGTCTTTTTCAGGCTACATAAAGTTTTCAGCAACTCTGCTGACCTGGGTGAAATGATTCCTCCTTTGCCTCCAAATGGTACCAGGATCCAGCTGAAATGCACAGACCTAGGGAACAAGAGATGCCTGGGGACACTGTTCAGCACTAGAATCTAAATCAGTGTCTAATGCAGCTCTCCTTCAGCCAGGAGAGGTCCTCAGGCTGGTACAGTCCCTTGCAGATCAGCAGGACTGCTCCTCATGCTTCCTTCTCTAGACACATCTCTCTTACTGAATAAAAAGCTCCTCCAAGCTGAGGTTTTATGCCTTTTTTCAAACACATCACTGACCTATTAATCCTGTTAAAACTGTGGAGAAATAAATCAGCAGTGCTGAAGAATACTCTGCCTCAGATGGTAAAATTCATTGGATTACACAACTGCTTGCTCCCCGGGTTATACATAGAGGACTGCACTAGCTGGGTAATGAACAAACCTCAACCATTTTATCTTCCTGCTGGCTGCCAGCAACATGGGAAGCTAAGGCTTCAGAAGGTCTTATTGGATCCTGGGGCCCTGCTGCTGGCCTGAAACCCATCCTGCTCTTTCAAAAACATTAAATAGGCTGGGACAGCCAGGACGATTGATGCCAGAAGTCCACCTCATCCCACATCCTGTCTCTAGTCAGCACAGATGCTTAAGGAGAGAATGCAAGAACCAAGCAAATGCTGAGTGACTTTTCCCTATTGTGTACAGTGATTTTTTCCTCCCAGCTTCCAGCTATCCACAGTTTTGAGACTTCCTAAAGAAAAGGCTGTACTTTAATACCTAACAGCCCTCCTTGGGGCTGTTCATTTCCTCATGCATTACTCTAATTGTGCTTTTAATCTGCTTATGACTAAACTAGGTAAAAGTAGTGTCTATCACTCCCCATTGCCCCGGAGTCCTTTGCCAGTTCTCCTGAGATCTATAATGTCTCACTATTTCCTAAGCAATTGTTTTTCCTCTCTCCTCACCTTGCAGCATGCCAGGGCAAACCAAAGGCAGAAGTTCTCTTCTGTACAAACCCCTGAGCACATCAATTACTAGAGCTCAGAAAGGTTGCTCAGTCGTAGGGGCACTCCCATGCTTCAGCAAGGTTCAGTGTTTAAACATAATACATATGACAAGATGAAGTCAGCTCCATGTGGTCACACAACAACGCTGTCTCCTGCAGCAGTGCCCCATCTCTGTGGTCAATAACTAGCATCTAAAAAGAAAATCAAAAGCAAAGTAAGAGTGTGGTCCTTACAGACACCTTGTAAGGACAAGCTATCACATTTGTCAATGTCTCAGCTCTAGTCAACCTTCAATCCTACCCTAGAAGTACCTCCAATCCACTAAACACAGGGGGGAAAATGGTAAAAGTGACTTTGTTTCTCCATTAAAAAAAAAAAAAANNNNTCAATAAAAAAAAAAAAAAAAAAAAAAAAAAAAAAAAATTCCTAGCAGTTTAATTTCATATGAAAGAAAACAAAGTCCTCTCTTGGGAACTTCCATCCATCACAAACCATCAACTATTTCAGCATTTCTGGGAAACCTTAAGTACAGTGGGCTTACTTCAGAATGCCCTTATCAGCCTCAGCTGCCAGCCCATCCAGTATCTGAAGCAGTGCAGCTGAGGGAGCCTTTTGATCACAGCAGCACACCCAGGCTGTGTTACTGTGGGGTAAAGGATGACCTGAACTGCCTTAGCCTTGTCCAGATGCTGGGATGCACAAAACAGCAGGCCACCTCAGCAGAAAATCAATGCCCCACAGGTAGCTGAGGGATTTTTGTGCCAGGATTTGGCAATAGCAGGTTCTGGACTCTAAGCTAGCACAGCCCCTTCTCCTGCAAAGTCAGCATGCAAAGGTAGGGTGATTGGTCTCCAGCCAGCACACCCCGGCTCCACTCCCTGCAGCACAGAAATCCCATGGAAGCGATTCTCCAAAGGCACCAGGAGAGGCCTTGGTGACAACACCAGGTACCACAGGAAGGAGCCCACTGGCCAGCTGGGCTCTCGGGCACGGTCACTGTGCTGCAGGCACAACCCAGTGAACCAGCCTCCCAGCAGTGCCCGCCTGGCACTTCACAGAGGAGAAGCCAAGGCTTTGTTCCAGTGAGGAATCAACCATGAGAAGGAGGAACTGTGCATTGAGCTCCTCCTTCTCCTTTGTGCAGGTTGTGTGCATTGCCATGGTTGGATATGCCTTGGCCCTATAACCCAAGAGACAGGTGGCATGGGAGGGCAGCCTGGTATGCCACCCCCAGCACGCCTGCTCCTCCCAGCTCCCAGAACAAGCCAATGTGGACAGTTTACCAACCCTGGCTGGTCCAGAGCAAAGCTCCCTCTCTGGAGCAGTTTTGGAGCAGGACACTGGATCCGTGGGAACGCCTGGAGGTCTAGATGCCGCTTCCCACTCAGCTAACACGATGGCACCGAAGGGTAGAAGGCTTCTGTGCCACAGCCATCCAGCTCCTGGCCATGAACAACCTCAAACCTTACTCACCTTGGCCCTGGCATGAGGGACAGGACCCAGAAAGGAGTGGCAAGACCTATGGTGCCAAAAGGGAACAGGCTCTGCTTTTCCAAAAATGACCTCTGGCTCCTCCAGGACACATATGGCACAACAGGCAGCAGGCAAAACACCCCAGTTGTGCTGTGCTCCCTGCCACTCACCCCACTTTCAGGGCCAGGCACAATGAGCCTGGCCATTGTACCCTTCCCAGCCAGCTCAGCCCCCTGGGGATGGGGCAGTGCAGGGAAAAGGCCGTATCTTCTGGGCAGAGGCCTTTTGCTGGAGCACTGGGAGCACAGTCCCAGTATTTTGCTGGGTATTGGCACAGTGCATGGCCAAGGGACTGCCCTCCAGCCTCCTCGAGCAGGCAGCAGAGGCAGACACATACACAGGTCAGAATTTATTTCCAAATACCTCATTTATATCATTTTCACATGAAATATTTCTTTTGGAATATAGCCTAGACATAGAAAACAGAAGAGAGTTTTTTTTATAAGGCACATCAGATTATAGACTACATAGAGACATCTCCCCCTCGTTTACGCTCATAAAATACCGGTGATTTTAAAAGTAAGATTTCTAAAACCTAGACCCTGTGTAGCCCCACATAGAGCAGTATCCATAGAGTTATTAGACCTCAGTTTACACACACCTAGTAAAGGGCTATAACAAGTTGCATATAAATCACATCTTCAGAAACAGTCACAGCTGGCTACATTCAAAAGTAGTGCTACTCCAGACTATGAAACAGGCTGCTTATAAAGTACAACCTACGGCTTCCAGTTCAGCATGATACCAAGCAGTATGATCTTGCAGAGGAAATTTTGTTATTTTTGTAAATGGAAGCTGCTCAGATTGAAGCCCGTCTCCTCCTCAAACCCACATTTTTGAGCGACTGAAGACTGTTTTTTACAGAGAAACAAAGCACCCAAGAGAAATCCAGATTTGTTTTTCTCCAAGATATTGGCATGACCGCATATCTGAAATCCTGTCAAAGCATTTGAGTAAGAAATATAAAGGCTCAGATGTTAACTTCAGGACCAGTAAACATTAAACCATTACCAACCAGATGCAACCAAGTCAAATGCATCCAGCTTCTGTGCTATGGAAACTGTTTTTCCAGGCTCTTCCAGTGCAGTAGCCAACATATTTTTATTGAATTAGGCCCTAGGTAAAGATTTCCATCCCATTTTCAAGTTTTGAGTGATGGAACATTACCCATTCTGCACTCATTCTTCTGTAGAGAAGGAAAAAATACTGTCTGTGGAGCCTATGCCAATAGCCCAGAATCCATTTACATAGTGTCATTTTCCTTAATGGGCCAGGAGGTAAACTATGGTCAGCTTTATCAACTCAAATGGCCTCCACAGTTCTTTATACCAGATATTGATTAATTTCTGTATGAAAAAAGGTTCTGGCCTTCTGTCACTACAGTTTAGTTTAAGAATAAGGAAAAGGTCACTTCAGGGCTAGGGCCAAAGGGAAAAGAAAAGAAATATAATTTGATCTTGAACTATCTAGGGGAGGGTAAAAAAGTAATTGTGGCCATAAAAAGGCAGACAGACAGCACAAAATAATAGTCCTCTGCAGAACAGGTTTAAATACTGGTCCTTGCAGAGAGTCACATTATCATTTGGGTCTCTTCAACTCACTAGAACTGCCATTAGGCTTAGAGTTCAGTAGGAACCAGATTCAGTCAGAGAACAGGTCACATTCAGCTCTGTGTTGATCCCTCAGCTACATTTTAGGCACATTTCAATTAATCTGTTGGACTGATTTGGAAAAAAAAAAGAATTATCAGTTACATTTTGGGGATGGCCTCAGACAATTTCACAACTATGAGCTTGGACAAGATTCAGCCACAAGTGGCTGTTGCCTTTAGAAAGGAAACATTAACTTGGTTGGAAACAGCATCATGGAGAGGATGCAGCAGCCTCAGTTTCTAGAGTCCAGTTTGTTATAAATTTCAATCTGCCTGATTTGTTATTTTTTTAGCAGCCTTAAAAGGTAAAGTGGGGCATCCTGAAATTCTTGGCTGTAGACTTAAAACCAGATGCGGTTTATATGGTGCTGCACAGGTATTTGTTACATCACTTAGGAAAAAAAAATTAAAACCCCAACACAACAGTATTTACATTCCTTTGAGCTGAAATAGATGAACTGCCGTCATGTCCGCAAAAACACAGAGTAAATCGCCACTGCTCGAGGTAGCGAGTTAAAGCTTGGTCATGTTCTCGTGCTTCCACTCATCTTCCTGGGAAAGGCAGGGGAAGGAGGTCAGAAAGGACTTTCTGAAAGTCAGGAGGTAACAAATGAGATGTCAGCTCCATAAGGGATTAGGTTCCCTCACCACAACCTGAAGGTATATTCATGACCTTTTTAACATGGCATTTGCGTATAGATTACACCTCTTGCATACCCTTTAAAAGTGATCCCTAAGAGCATTGGCTTGGGAAGACACAAAGAGAGCAGGAGTGGGGTTTTAAAGCTACAAACGTCAGTTAGGAGGCACAGTGTTATTTTTCCCTTTGATCGTCCATGTACAGAGCTCTACATTTCCACCGTTGCTTGTGCGTTCCTCCTGCAAAGCCCTGGCAGTGAAGGCCTCTGTTGCGCTCCTCCCCATCACATACACTTTAGAACAGAAGAAGTTCAATCCTTTGGACAAATCCTTCTATGCTCACAGACACATGGTGCTTTTTTTTCCTTAATGAGAAGTTCTGGTCACAAAACTGCGTGCCAGACCCAATATATAGCAATTATTTAACTAAGAATCCTTCTGCAACCCTCGAAAGGGCAACCAAGTTATCCAGTAGCAACATATACACATACATACAATCTACACTATACACTCAAGACGACACAAATTGAGATTTCAGCTAATATAGCCTCTATTGATTTCCTCAGAGCAGCACTCAGGTCCTTGCAACCTCTATACAAAACAGCAGTATTTTTTCCACCAGGATTTGGAGAGGTTTTTCATCTTGTCTGGAGTCCTACATTTGGATTTCTTTGGTTGCTGCTGGGTATCCGAGTACTGAATACCAGCCACGATGGCTGCATCAAAGACCTCCTTGAGGTTTTTCTGAGTCAAAGCGGAGCACTCGATGTAGGACGCGGCTTTTATTTCCTCAGCACAGAGCTTTGCAGCCTCCTCGGAGACCGGCTTTTCTTTGCACTTGTCCAGCTCGATGAGGACTTTGACATCCTCCCGGAGGTCTGACTGTGTCCCAACCAGGATAATGGGTGCCTTGGGGCAGTGGCAGCGAATTTCAGGAACCCACTTCTCGCTGACATTCTGGAAGGATGAAGGGCTCACCACGCTGAAGCACAGCAAGAAGATGTCCGTGTTGGTGTAGCACAGAGGCCTGAGCTTGTCGAATTCATCCTGCACGGAACAAAACTGTGTTAGCACTCCACAGAAAGAGCAGCTCTAGCCTGCCCTGAGCCTTGGTGAAGCTGAGGATCGCCTGCCACTGCCATCTTGACAGGCACCCCAAAATGAGCACCCAGACCACTCAGCAAGGTGTGATACAAGCAGAAGCCACCTGTATCCAGCCTGAGGTCTCGTGGCTGCCAGCCAGTGGGCACCCTGCCACCACTGGGCACACAGGACAAAGGTGGTGGCCTCCCCGTGTACCTGAGATTTTCCAACTAATGCTGCAGGTTATTTCAAGTGCTTAAATATTTCCTTTGCTCTTTGTACACAGGCCCTCTGCCCCACTTCAAGAAAGAAGCAAAGCTACGGGAAGCAGGTTACGGCACACAAAGCCATAAAGTGAAGAGGGAGAGAGCACTTTCTCCAGGCCCAGCTCGTCTGGGCTGAGTCAGTGAGCAGCTCTGAGGAGGAGCACCCGTACCTCAAAGCTGTTCTGCTGACAAACCCTGGCAAAGGCAAAGCAGATATGCAGCAGCATGTGTACCTTTCTGGGTACCTTTCCTGGAGTCGGCTTTTAAACTGGTAACTACTTAGCAACATCCTACAGGATATGGGAATAATTTCCCTGCCACTGTGCCCAGGGATTTAAATCTGATGGGAGCAATAATGACTTACAATGTGCGGGCTTAACATGCCAATGGCATAGAGTAAGAGCTTTACCTTTCCCTCCCACCCATGCCACATCAAACAAACTGCACACGGTTCTCTCAGCACTACCCTTCTGGTTTGTTTGTTTTTTTTTCCTTTTAGTGCAAACCCCAGCAAAGCAAGGCCCTTTTTCAGCTTCAGGACATAGCCACAAGAAAGTCAAACACCTCATGGTAACAAAGGTGTGCTGATCCTCAGGGAAGAATGCAGGTAGAAGCAAGGGTTACTCCAGGCAGGCTGCTTTTATGCTGACAGCAGGATAAAACCAGGGTAACACTAGCAGCCTGAACAGGTAGGATTTGCCTCAGTGGCAGTGACATTTAATTAAAATTGACTATGTTCTCAAATGCTTGGAATTGAAAATGCACAGAAACTTATATAAAGCTGAATATATCTCCCAGTTTACTGATGAATTGCAAGTTGCATGTTAATTTTTGAGATGTGAAATTTTGCTTTAAAGTCTCTAGAGGCCCAGGATATGCTTTACAGCCCCCTAGAAGCCTCAGAAATCTAGTTCTGCTCAAATGAATTTTTTTGCAGCAGTATTTGTGGCAGGGACAGACATTTATAAAACACTAGTCAAAAAAGTAAGCTTCATTAGCTCTCTTGATTCTCAGATTAAGCCTCAGAGGAAACCAGGCTTTCACTACTTGGCTCAAGAAAAACCCCCCATTTACTGAGAGATGCTGCTCTGAACAACAGGGCTGTTTGCAGAAAGGCACCTTGCCATGTAATTGCCTCTCCTTGCTACATGAGAAACCTCAAAAGGGCTCAATTCAATGGGTTCGGAAGCAAACCCTAGATCTGAAGGGTTTCTACTAAGATGAAATAGTTTCCTTTATATCCTAAGTACACTCCTGCCATTTCAATGGTAGGTACATGGCCTGCAGGGACTCTACACCTCTTTGGACTAGTGATGCTGAAATAGAATTTCCTGCTGCCTGGAGTGCTTTTTTTAGCTCCAGATTTCAGCAGCCATCTCTCAGCAGCAGTTTTATCAAAGTATCCAGCCAGGAATCTTTTACTCAGGACAATTTCTATCAGTTTAGATAACCCCTTCATTTTTAAGGCAGTAACTTTTCTCATTCCAGCTGCACTTGGGCCGCCAGAGCAAACACCTTAACCATTAAGGGCAGGGAAGGCAAGGGGTGACAAGACCTGTTCATCCCTCCTGCATGTCCACAGGCTGTCACCCGATGGCAATTTCACCTGCCATGCTCTGCATATGAACAGCCAAGACTGTTGCAGTACCACCCCATCTCTTCAGTAGGACACAGAATCATGGGACAGTTCTGCTGTTTGACTTCCTATCACTACCTGCAGAAGGCTGTTTGTAGGATTTTAGCTCTGGTTTGTAGGGCACACTGCTGTCTACTACTGCATAGCCCTTAAAACCCCATTCCTAAGTAGGGCACCCAGTTACTACTCATCTAAATAGGTTTGTATGCTAAGACCTCAGAGATTTTTCAGTGTGGTTTTGGTGAAGGCATAGAGCTAGATCCACAAAGCTGCACGGGACCCTAAGTCCCACTGCCTTCAAATGCAGCGAGGTAGCAAAATATTTTTGGCTACTTTTGATTATCCAGCCTCAACCCCTGGCAAGCAGTGTTGCACACTACTCAGGGTGGTACAAGCCTGGGTCTTCCAGAAAATCTGAGGCGGTAAGACATGGGCTTTTTTTATGTATCAGGCAAAATAGGAGATGAGAGGCATCAGCCACCCTCAGCTCTTCAGGTTGTAGATTACAGCAAACCTCAGCTTTGTGGCAGCAGCACTTTCTAAACAGGTGGGAGTGGCAAATGTGAAGCCTCCACAGACAACACCCAGCAGTACTTTTTTCTCCGTCCAGCTTCTGTCCCTTCAAAAACACAGTCTCTATCTCTGGACACCTACAGCTGTGGTTGCTTTGCACGCGTACATGCCAAACACCCTAATTCTTAAACCCGCAGTTATTTAGCAAAAATAAAGACACTGACAACAGCTCAAAGAGAAAACCAGGTGGCCGTTGAATCCCCAATATGTTCAGCCTTTCTAGTCAGGCTAAACAGAGCTGCAGCCTGAGCCAGCAGAGCAGCAGCCTGTGCCCAGCCCCTATCGGGAGGCATAGTACGTCCCCCACCCTTCAGCAGACAAGTAAAGCAGTGAGTCAAGCAGCAGTGAAAATGACAGCAGAGAATATCATGATCAAACACTGGGAATACTTTCAAATCCATGAAGTCATCTGCAGGACTACTTTGCGCAACAGCAACAACTTCTCCCCTCCCGCTGTCGCTTAAATCAAGTAAGTGGCTCCACTGACCTGACCAGCTGTGTCACAGAGCTGGAGTCTCACCGGCTTCCCATCGACAGACACAACAGCTTTTGGAGAGAAAGAAGGGAGCGGGGGAGAACTACGGTGAATTCAACTTTATATGTCTTCCGTTAAAGAAAAAAAATTTAAAAAACGAAGATTTACCATCCCTCAGCTCTAATAGCCTTTTCTTCAATTATTTTAGATTTAACAACTTAGCAGAGCTGGAAGGGAGTCCGTCGCTAACACAGGGGCGCACACAAGCCCTTCAGGGCTTTCCGATTCATTTTACTACAAGGGATGAGCTAGGCAGTGACGGCACAAGCCCTTCTCAGGCAGCGCGGAGAGCGAGCCCGGCAGTCTGGGGTATTCTTCTGCTAGGGAGGTTTAGCTTTATTTCCTCGTGCACATTCAGCAGCACGCCCGGAACACGAAAAGCCCCCGCTGAACCGCAGAGAAACCCCTGGATTTCCCCCTTTGTAAGGGCGAGACAAGGAGAGTATTTAAACCTGCCCTTTAGGCGCTCCCGATGTCCCGGAGAGCGCTAAGCTTTCTACTGGAGGGTTCCCAATTACAGCCCGGCTGTGGCCGCGCGGCCGGGCATGACACCCGCTGCCAGCCTGGCTCCGTTACACCGGAGACCGGCCGGTGCTGCTGGCCGCGATGGCAGCCTGACAAGCTCGCTCCTGCCTCGGAAAGTGCTGCTCCCCATAAATACATCATGCAATCACCCAACCTGGACATCGCGCCTCCAGCCGCGGCCCCGGGAGCGGCACCAGCGGGACGCGCCGCTCCCCGGGACGGCACAACCCCCTCCCGCCGCCCCGGTTCCCGCGGCCGCCCCGGTCGCTTACCGGAGAAGTTGTCGAAGGCGGTGGGGATGTACTCGGTGGGGTACCCGTTCGTGGTGTAGCTCACCACCAGGCTGGTCTTCCCCACCGCGCCGTCCCCCACCAGAACGCACTTGATGCTGCGCCGCGGCTC